>SNQJ01S0000951.1:99283-126690 GCA_010110895.2 Picea sitchensis
TGCCAGAGAAGATAAAGAGTTGGTTTGCAGGTTCTTAGTGACAGAGAAGGATTCCAGGGTGGTAGGGAGGAGCAAGGGGAGACTGTAAAAGTCTCCTGTACAAGTTGGTGCTTGTACATCTGGGAGTTCTAGCTTCCATTCAGTAGGTGTTGAAGAAACAGAGGTAGCAGCCTCATCTGGGTTGTAGCTCAGATGAAATAAGAATGTAAAGAGGAGTTGGAGCTTGCCTTTCATTCATAAGAAGAAGAGGTTTTCCCTTTTGGGTTTCCTCATGAAAAATCACTGTATCACTATTTCATTTATGTGATTGTATATTTATTGGTTAAATGTATTACTGCAAGTTCAATGTTAAAGGCATGATTTATTGATTAATAAGTAATCTTCTTATAAAATGAAAGAAATTTTATACAACTCATTCAACCCCCCCCGCGCCCTCCTCTCAGTTGACTTATCCTATACAACACTTTATCCAAACTTAAATCCCAAATTACATGAAGAATTTCCTTGCATTATAGCAGCCAAGTACGGACTTGATTATCCTTTGATGTGATCAATATTGGGATGGCCTATAGGAAATCTTGACTATTACAATCTTTTGATAGGCTCTTCTTCTATGTACAGAGATTTGAAGTGTTGATATGATTCTTTGGTGAAGGTATTCATACTTAGACACTTTCTCTCGGGATTTCAATTTGATTTCCTAAATGTGGCTTCTTAACTACCTAGCATGATCTTTCTTATGAAAAATTGCATGTTTTGATATCATGATTTTAACCATAGGCTACTCAATGTCAACCTCTACTTCTCTTCTTCTTTACAAAAAGTTTTAGGAACTTTTCCTTTTAGTTCCTTTTCTTCAACATGAAGTGTGAGAGTAAATTCTTATTCTTCCATGGATAATTGGAGATTTTCTAATTGAAGTTGCAACTCCTCCCTTTCCTCCTAAGGGGGGACATAGCTTATTTTTTCCCATGCATTCACTTTCCTTATTGGTCCTTTTTATTTTGGTTTCCCACAGAAACATAGACTTTTGTATGAGTACTAAATTCCACACTTACTCTATTATATCCATAAGACTTGCGTCTTGGATCAAGAGAGTATTTAATCTAAACAAGATTAGCCCATAGTCTCTTTCATTTTAAAGTGTGATCATCATCAACTTACAGTAGAATGCTTGACTAGAAAGAATAAATGAATCTATGTGAAAATTTTCCAGAAATATGGAACTTTGAATGAGAAATTGATATAAGAATTCAACTATATGCCCCATTCCCATCCTTATGTTCAACCATGTGAACTTTCCTTTTTTAATGTTGGATCAAACAGATCGCAATCTACAATTAAGTCACCCACTTGTTCCTATAGAGGGTCTTTCATGTAAACCCTTCTTATCTTCCTAGATGATGATAATACCATATTTAGATCTCCCACCAATATTCTTTTGACAATTAAAAAAGAGTCTTTAAATGCTCTTAATGAGATCCAACATTCTTACTTTTCCCAATAGTGGAACAGAACATATATATTAAAATTTTGAAGATGTATCCTTGTATATTTTAGCACCAAGTGATTGTATTCCCAATGTCGAGTTGCATATGAATGAACCAATTCTATTTTTTATTGATCTCGTAGCATGAAAAGACCCATGAAGTCCCTCTTGCACTTACTATGGAACCTAAACTACCCTTCCAAAACTTTCCTACCATTTCTAGCATATTACTTCCTTCTATCTTTGTTTCCTAGAGGAGATGAATGTTTGGTTGATTTTCTCTTATCATTTCTCTTAATGTTTCCTTCTTTTCCACATTTCCCATTCCTTTGTATTTCCAAGACATAACCTTCATTATTTACTGGATTGCAATTTGGTACAATTTCCAAAGGCATTTTCCATAGTTGGTTGAGAGGACCAATTGTGTCCATGGTTGTTATTGCATGTCTCTTTTCATTATTAGTTTTGTGGCCACTTTTTTGTTGTGATTTTTCCATTTCTCCCTTCTCACCCTCTTGATGTTGAACATTGATCCTTGATGTTGAAAGAAGAAAATATTTAATGATGGGGGAGCAAGTTGAGAGATAGATTCCTCAAAAACTAAAGGTGAATCCAAGCAGCAAGGGAGAGGAGATAGGATCTAGGGGTGGGAGGGGAAGGATCCAAAGAAGAGTATGGAGGGAATGATAGAGAGTGTGTTAAGGCCCCTAAGGCCCTATGTTAAGGCCCCTAAGTCCCTATGTTAAGGCCCTAACACTCATTTAATATTAGTTTATTAGTTATGGTTAGGTTGGATTAGGGTAGGTTACATCGTGCTCACTTTATATCTTATTTATAATAAAGGAGATTCATATATATAGGAATGTTTTCTTGTTCGTTGGATATATTGTAATTGAGACGACGGTTGGAATATTGTTCTTTGTTTCATCTTTGATAGACAAAAATGTTACCCAAGAAATGACATGGGATGGTTTCAAAGCCTCTATCGAGGATAAATTATATAATGTCAACTATTGGAAAGAACAACAATATTGGTAGCATCCATGACAAAAATATAAACAAAAAATAAATGTTGGTATGTAAGAGTTCAACAACTATACTATTTAACTCAAAGTGATAAACAATAGTTCGATGTCAGGTTAATTGTGCCATTTTAGAAAGAGTTTGATATGTTTGAAATCTACACCCTTGAAGATGCCTTTCAAAAGGATAAGTTAGCACATGATCTTAATAATTGGTGGAAGTGTAAGAATGTTTTTGGCACTAATTTTAGTCAAAAGAAGAAGGCCATTGTAAAATATTGCACGACCCTGACGATGGGTATGTTTGTAGTTCCATGCATGACATTAATCTAATAAAGTTGAAACGAAACGAGGATGAGATCGTATATATAGAGTGAGTGTGTGAGTGATATTTGAGTCTCGAAACCCTCCTATATCGTCAAGGCATGTGAACAGTCTATCCATGTCAAATTTCAGTTCATATAGAAATAGTTTGAAAAAATTTCAATGTTGTCACCATTCACGGGTCAATTTTTCCCATGTCTAGCCCTAGTACAATGTCTTTTTGTTATTTCCTTCAGGTGAGTTTTTTCATGGAAAATTCTAAGTTTGTTCATGGAATGCTTCAGGTGAGTTTGTTTGTGGCAATTTCTAAGTTAGTCAAAGTTTATATATTTGAAAAAGAAGTGGAAATGGTGCCTAAAAATTGATTTGCATGGAATTAAAGAATTTGTAGATGGAGTAAGTCCAATTCATAGAGATAATTTCATGGAGATTTAATCACTCAACTAAATTTTTCTTTAACTCATTCCCTGTAATCATTGGATTATATGTGATAGGTCTTTGTAACATGTTATAGCTATGAAATGGCATTATGTAATTACCCGTCGACACCCCATCCATGTTCCCTCCACCAAGTATTGTGTTTCTATGTTATTATTCAACATTGGTGCAATGTAAGCCTTCATAGACCTTGCTAATGATTGAAGATAAAGGTTACTTTTCCATTATAGTTAAATAGAAAACTAAATTCGTTGAATGATAGAGTTTAAGCCTTTTCTTTGGATATTTGGAGTTTCTAATAAACCTTTCTTTTGTTGGTAATGAAGTCTAACTATCAATGCTTTCTATCTTATCAAATTTGTATATACATAATCTTTGTTCAACCATAGATATTTTGGCATTAGTTATCTTGAATGCCACAAGAATATGATATTTCCTTTTGAGGGCATTGTAGACTAATATTATATGCATTATCGCTATATCTAAGTCTCTACACCTTATGTCCTCATTAGGTTGTCATTTTGGTCCCCTATAAAGAATTTATTCATGGATTTTGTTATTGGGGTGATCCAACCACACTTTATCAATACTCAATGCACCAGTTTTTAACAATTATTCAAAAAATGTCTTATAAATCAAAATTATAGGGCTCCCTTGATCCTCATCTCCACTACTAAAATAAAATGAGGCTTTTGTTTCATTACTAAATGTTTTCTTATGGAGATATGAATGAGAAGCACATGACCTTATTAACATGTCACACATTGCATCATTCTTGGTGGTAGTGGCATTCTTATGGTAGTTGTTAAGGGAGCCAACTTATTAATGGAATTCATCTTTATTTTTTACATGTGGTTCACGAAACCGAAGATCGGTACTTGCTACATCCACGGAAAACACCCCCCCACCCGAAATCGTGAGAGAACATGGGGAGGTCGAGAATTTTTGAAATATTGGGGGCTAAACAACAAGAGCATCATATAGACCCATTTAAGGGCATCACATGTCACTTACAAGGAATTGAACTTGGGTGAGGAGGGTAACAACCATTCCTCCCAAACACCCAAGCTACATCCAATGGACTAATGGAATTCATCTTTACCATAATAATAATAACAATTATAATAACAACAACAACAATAATAACAAAAAAAACAAGAAATTACACTTAGGAAGATAATTGAAAACATTTTCTAATCATTTCCACTATTTAACCATTGTGAAAAAAATGATATAAGTCTCTTGATTTCAAATCACATGCTTACAAATAATTTCAACAAATTTTCAGCGACGATCTTAAACCAACATGTGAACCAAAGGTAAACATGTTTTTTAGCAATAAAAAATTGTCCTTAAAGTTAAAGAGAAATCAATGATTAAAATTAATATATAGATAATCATTCTATTTAATAAATTGTAAAATTAGCTTAGGTGTGGAAATTTTGTATTCTTCCCGCGCCCCCCCCACCCCCCCACGTATTTCCTCTCTCCAATTTATTTTGAGTCACCAATTAATAAGTTTGGTACTAAGCTTTGCACTAAATATTATTTCTAACAATCATATGGATTTCCCCCCTCAATATTCAATCAATACCTCTTGATTCACAAAAGAAGTGTTATTATATTTCTATTGATGTTTCCATTGTTAGGGTAAGTTAGTCAACAAAAAAAAAGTTCCAAAATAAAATTGACTAAGGAAATTATGTAGTTTGAAAGAAAGATTAATATTTTTCCAAATGGTAAAACTTGAAAAATCAAGATGAAAGTATTCTCAAGAGTATTACTCTAAATCTCTCTAACTTTATTTTGAGATGTAGCATAGCCTTAGTGATGCCTATTGTGACATCTTAACCAAACAATGGATGGTATACTAGTGAATATTATTTATTGTAGTTACAAAATTGTTTGAATACAACAATGATGGGAAAGAGTGAATGATTTCACATTAATGGAAGTAAAGTCAATTTTGATGTTAACATTAATATACACATTTTTATATCGGATATTGTTTTTTAGAGAAAAAAAATCGCATCCTTTTCTAGTAATTCAACCAAAAAAAATACATTCAATAAAGTTTCAATCAATAAAAGACCCACAATGTCTGAAAATTTCCAACAATGGACCTCATATAGCCAACTTTATTGAACTAGGCTATGAAAACAAGAGGAGACCCCTAAAATAGAGTACATAGTAGGCCAATCATATGGCTAAAAAAAACACCATGAACTGAACGAAATAGAGATTTCAAACTTGAAAACACATTGTTCCATTTAATACTGAAGAAATAACTATTGAAAAAAATCAAGGAGAAAGTTGAGTAGTCACCCCTCTCTATGATTCACAATGTTTAGGAGCCCTTCTACAAGTCAGATGTCATCTTGGAGAGTTGGTCAACAAGGGTTTTGTTTTCCGTCATGGTTTGTGTGAAGGTTATGGATTAAAATGAAAGGATGATGTCTTTAGCTTTGGTATGAACTCCCTTACTCTAGGTACCTATTTGTGCATGTTTCATTTAGCCACATAATGACCAGGAAAATCATAGTAAAATTAAAGAGTATATATACCATGTTCTGTTGAACAACTGAGAGGGGGGGTGAATCAATTTTTACTGTGCTTAAACAATTATGTCCATTTTAAACTCTTTATAGAACACTCAATTATGATCACAATAATGCGAGGAAGTAAGCAAAAGAATATTCAACATCAATCACACACATGAAATATACAGAGATAGATATTTCCTTAGGAAACCCATAAAGGGAAAAACCTCTTCTTCTTGATATGATAAGTAGTCTTTGTTTTCTGTACATTATCATTCTTATGAGAACCAACTCAATGTGAGGCTACCACCTCTGTTTTACAAGTTGTTACTTGCTGAGATCACCAACTCTCTAGTTTCTCTAGCACCCACTAGAAGGAAGCACCAACTCCCTGAGTGTTCCAGCACCAACTGGATGGACGCACCAACTTACAGTCATACATGTACCAACCTGTATGACAGAGAACAATAGTTCTCCCTTGCACCACCCTACCACCCTGGTTTTTCTAGCTGCAACCAGATGAAAGCTACAACTCCCTGTGTTCAAACACCTACTTGAAGCTCTAAGGACAACAGTCCTCCCTAGAACCTCCCTACCACCCTGATTATAAATCTTTGCTTATTGAAATTTTATTACAGTGATACATTGTATATCAATGGCTTACCAGTCTCGTCATTGTTCTGCTACACTGCTCTTCTCTGCCTGCATCGGTGTCCTCCTTCTCCCATACCTTGCGCTTTTTGTTCTTCTACATTTTATGCTATGTGCGTCATTTCCATTTTATGATATGTGCGTCATTTCCATTTTATGCACTATGCCTCTGCATGCTCTTCACTGCGTCACTATTCTGCCCTTCAGGTTTTTCACTGTGTCTCCTCCTACCCACCGCATAGCTAATGAGAAAAGAACTACTTCTCTTCTCAGTTTTGCATGTCTTTCACACGCCAAGTCCTCTGCATGATCATCATAGGACCTCTTCGTCTTCTTTGGCAGTTATGCTAAATGTGTTCATCATCAGTGGTTGTTTTCCTGAGATTCTTTGGCTTCTCTTGCAGTCGTAAATCTTCGTCTTCTCTGTCAGTTACAGTCAGTCATTTTTGGCTTCTTTGGATTTTATGCCCCTTCCTTTACGTGACCATCGGCGGTGTCCATACGCCTATTCAAAAGGTGCTTCCCGAACTTGGTCTTATGAGCGCTAGCTCCATTTCTTGATATGACCTTAGGCGATGGTCCCTCGTGACCACGTGATTGCAGGTGCGAGCTCTCTTCTCGTTAGCCCCTTGTCACATGTGATCTCGAGCTACGTCCTTGCATAAGCAAACGATTGAGGGTGCATCTAAGAGTGGTTTGGGATGAACCACTTTTCTCCCTGCAATCCACCTCCAGCTGCCATGTACCCTTTTTCCAAAACCGTGGTTTCAATTGCGGGCCGCTCACAAAAAATAAAGACCCAAGCATCTTCTGACCCCGCAATGTGGTGGGACCATCAATCTCATGATCTTGACGGTGCTCCTTCGATCAACGGCTCTGATCTATCTTCCTTTCCTACCTTCTTTCATCCATCCATGCACGATCCTTAGTCTCAATGACCAGGTGACATGTGGCCCTCCAAACCAATGGACGAGATCGATTTCGCTTTTCGTGCTTCAGGAGTCTCGATTCTCAAATCCATTTTCTCCCAGATCATTTCACCCATATTCCACGATCTAACGACGCGTGGTACTCTCAAATCAATGGTCACAATCCCTTCGAGTATTCGGAGTTCAGAAATCTCAACTTTCCAGCCTTTCAACCTTCCTTTGCTTCTTCCCGAAGCTGACAATCCACTGACGAGTGTCCCTTTTGGATCAACGGTCGAGATCTCCTTCAGGTCTCCGGACTTCGGATATTTCGAATCTCAACTTCGTGTTTCTTCTGACTAGATATCTTCAGAAATGGAAGATTTGCTGGCATCTGTCCTCTTTAATCCAACGACTATCCTATGCTCCAGGACTTCAACCTTTTCTGTTCTTCGGCATTTCGCTTTTCCATGAACACTTTCACCTGGAATCAACGATCTATTGACATGTATCCTCCTACACGGTCGACGATCATGAGTGACTTCGGCACTTCAGGCTTCGGGAGTTTCAACTCCTATGCACTCATTTCTCCCGAAGTGATTTCACCCGAATGCATAATCTTATGACACATACCCCTCCTGGCGATCAACGGACAGGGTCTTCTTCGGGTCTTCGGTGTTCGAGACTTCTGACATTTTTTGGTGATGAAACTCCCGAAGAAAATCTCCCCGAGTGACGTAGCTTGCTTATGTCACTTGTTGACATGGCACGATCCAGTTTCCTCTTGACACTTGTCATCATCTGATTATGCCATGTGTACTTGTTGACGTGGTCTTCCACATGTCCTTGTTGACTTGGTCTTCCACATGTCCTTGTTGACGTGGTATTCCACATGTCCTTGTTGATGTGGTCTATCCCATGTCCTTGTTGAGGTGGTCTGCTGACATGGGTGATATGTGTAGGCAGTGTACTGGAGATGGAGACAGAGCGTGGTAGTGGAGTGTGACGTGTAGCGGGTAGTGGAGTGTGACGTCGGAGTGCGGAGGTGGTATGTATGAGTTGTTTCATGATTTTCTCGAAGGGGGCGTTAGGCGGTAAGTGGTAATGAGCGAGGGGGGTCCGAGTTGACAAGAAGGTGACACATATGAGGGTCCCACATGAGAAATACCACCAACTCGGACCCCCCCCCATGGTTAAAGGCAGAAAGGTCGGGGGGGGGATATGTTATGCCCTGTCGACCATAGATATGAGTGCCCGATTATTGGCCGCTGAGATTAGTGCACCCTTATTCTAACTTATCCTGTCCTTCCACTTATTTTGATCTGACGACTGACGAAAATTCGGGTGATCGAAATCTCATATCTCAACCCTTGCTTATCCTGTCCTTCCACTTAAATCAATCCAACGGTTGACGAAAATTAGGATGATCCAACGGCCATTGTCACTCTTCCTCCTGAGCTTCTAATCTCTCTGATTTAGAAGGCTTTCTAAGTGTTCACGGGTCTCAACCTTTCCTCCTCCTGCGATTCCATCTCTTGGACCTCGTCTAGAAACCGCAATCTCTTTTGAGATTTCTCGAGGTTTGGTTCGTTGCTTTTCTTTCCATCAATGACAAGCACATTCTTCCTGTAAACATGCCAACAGTATCCCCCTTTGGCATTGATGGCAACCTGTAAACGTTGCACTATTCTGCTTAGACCTTCAACTGTAGCATACAGACACACCACCTTTTTCTCCCCCTTTGACATCAATGTCAAAGAAAATGGAGAGTGGATTTGTGCTCCCCCTGATCAGATATACTAGGAGCACTCTCCCCCTGATCAGATAGAGCATTTTAACTTGATAACAGGGTCACGCCCAACTTCTAGCGTAGATACTCAAATTGAGATTTTGCAATCGGTTTAGTGAAGATATCAGCAATCTGATCTTTGGATGGAACATAATGCAAAGAAACAACAGTGTTGGTTACCCATTCCCTCAAGAAGTGATACTTGATGGGTATATGCTTGGTCTTGGAGTGAAATATAGGATTCTTTGACACACTAATTGCACTGGTATTATCATAATGAATTGGGATCGGTGCATTATACTTTACCTCCAAGTCTGCAAGTGTTTGAATCATCCATAATACTTGGGTACAGCAAGTAGCAGCTGCAATGTATTCATATTTTGTATTCGGTAAGGAAATGGAACCTTGCTTCTTGCTCAACCATGCTACAAGAGGATCTCCTAAGAATAATGCACCTCCACTCGTGTTTTTCCTTTCATCTACATAGTTATCCCAATCACCATCTGAATAAACTGATAGTTGAAAATTATGATTCCTAGGATACCATAGGTCATAGTTCATTGTTCCTTTCAAGTATCTGAATATTATTTTGACAACTAGCAAATGACTATGTTTAGGTGCAGCTTGATACCTTCCTACCATTCCAACAGCATGCATTATATCTGGATGGGATGTTGTGATGTACAATAGGTTGTCTATCATAGACCTATATGAACTCTGATCAACATCAGGTGAGTCATCATCCTTGATTAACTTGCATCCAGTGACCATAGGTGTGCTCATAGGTGTAGAATGTTCCATTTGAAACCTTTTCAACATTTCTCTTACATATTTCTCCTGAGAAAGAAATATTCCCTCATACCTCTGAGTAATCTATAGACCAATAAAAAATGGCAGTTCCCCTATCATAGTCATTTCCAATTCAGACTTCATGGCAGAAGCAAACCATTGTGCCAATGAATCATTATTGCTTCCGAAGATGATGTCATCTACATAGACCAACACAATGAGCAAATCATTACCCTTTGTTTTGATATATAGATTATTGTCAATTGTTCCTCTCTTCAACCCGTTGTCTTGAAGACACTTATCCAATCTATACTACCAGGCACGAGGAGCTTGTTTCAACCCATATAGGTCTTTCTTCAACTTGCAGACAAAGTCAGGGTTATATGACAGTTGGAAACCCTATGGTTGTTCCATATAGACTTCTTCTTTTAGTTCTCCATTTAGAAAAGTTGACTTGACATCCATTTGATAGACTTTAAATTGTTTATGACAAGCATATGCAAGAAACGTTTTAATAGCTTCTAATCTTTCTATGGGTGCAAATGTTTCATAAAAATCCAGTCCTTCTATTTGAGCATATGCTTTGCAGACCAATCTAGCCTTATTTCTTACAATATTTCCTTGCTCATTCATCTTATTTTTGTAGACCCATTTGGATCCTATTACATTTTTATTTGATGGCCTAGGAATGAGTTCCCAAGTGTCGTTCTTTTCAATTTGGTCCAGTTCCTCATTCATTGACTTTAACTAATTTATGTATTTACTGGCTTCATTAAAGTTCTTAGGTTCCATCATGGATATGAAGGCTATATGTGATTGCTTGGTGTTTTCTATTATCCTTCTCCTGGTTTGTACACCTTTGTCTTTCTCACCAATTATCTGACTTGCAAGATAATTCTTTTGAGTAATTTTGGAGGAAGGATTTGATGTTGATTGTTGTCCTGACTCTTCTTGTCTGGGTGTCTCTTCTCCATCTAATTCTTGGACCTATTCATCTTCAGATTCAGTTGTGTCCTCTGTAGTAGACTCAATATTGCTCACCTCTCTTACCGGGACTCCTTCATCAACCTTCAGATCAATGCAATCAACTATTTTATGCAATCTTTTATTAAAGCATATATGTCATTTACTATTGGTAGCATATCCTAAGAAGATCCCTTCATCATCCCTATCATCATACTTGCCAAGATTTTCATTATTATTCTTTATGTAACACTTACTCCCAAATATTTTGAAGTGTTTGATTGAAGCAGGTATTCCATACCACAATTCATAGGTGTCTTGTCACTTTGTGGTCTGAGGTGGGATTTGTTAATAATATGGAATGTTGTGTGTATTGCTTCTACCCAGTAAGTTTGACCAATGTTTTTCTCATTCATCATTGACCCGACAATTTGCAGAACTGTTATGTTTTGCCTCTCAACTACTCCATTTTGTTGTGGAGTTCCTGGGATTGTTTATTCTCTCTTGACCCCATGTTTATCACAGAATTCCTTGAAATCACTTGACCTAAATTATCCTCCTCTATCGTATCTTACTGCCTTTAACCTGTTGCATGTTTGATTCTCAGTTAAAGCTTTAAATATTTTAAATTTCTCAAATACTTTGGCTTTTTCTTTGAGAAAAGCAACCCAAGTGAGTCTGGAGTAATCATCAATGATCAGCATAAAGTAGTTTTCCTTCCATGTGCCTTCCTGTCTTGACGGTCCACATAAATCCATATGAACTAATTGGATTGGTTTCTCTGTTGAAGTAGAGCTCTTGGATTTAAATTGTGTCCTGGTTAGCTTTCCTACTTGGCAGGGTTTACACACAGAATCTTGTGGCTTTGATATTCTTGGAAGATCTTTTATTGCCTCAATATTTTTGAGCTTGATTAAGTGGTCAAAGTTTAGATGTCCAAGTCTCTTATGCCATAACCAGCTTTCATCGTGATTGCTTAGATGACACTCTTCTCTATATTCTTTCATCACATATACATTATTGTCTATCGGTATGCCTTTATACACCACTTGTCCTGAGTTTACAGACTTTATCTTACAATCTTTGGAAGTGAACACCACTTCACATCCTCTATCACACATTTGACTTACACTGAGAAAATTATGTTTCAGCCCATCTACAAGCAGAACATCCTGGACTTTTCCTTTAACATTACTCAAACTCACCATCCCTTTACCCTTGATTTTACCTGGTTCATCGTTTCCAAAGGTTACATTTCCTGTTTTGATTTTACTTATAGACAGAAACTTATCCTTGTTTCCAGTCATGTGCTTGGAACATCCATTGTCTATATACCAGGGGTCTTTTTGTTTTTGAGCTGAAAGTACTAGCCCACATTTTTCACTATCTTTCTTTTTCCATGTGCTGGCATTTCTAGCTAAGGGTTTTATCCTTGGATCTGCCTTATAATTCTTCAGATGGCAGTTTGCAACTTTGTGGCCAAAGTTATAACAGTTATAACATTCGAACTCATTGTTCAATAGGTGAAAGTGATTAGTGCTACGTTGTCTACTCATTGGCTGCTTACTTCTATGTTGCCAAGATTGTTTATTTCTTGACCTCCTCAATTGCATGTCTCTAAACTTAATTTGAAAATTTGCAATCTTATGACCAAAGTTAGAGCAGTAAAAAAAATAACCATGGAAGAAATTTTGGTACCTGAAGGATGGCCTTCTTCTTGGCATGTGTTGCTCCATCTTCTGATATATTTGGTTTTGATCAGGGATCATCTTGTCTTTATTAGATTTTGGTGGCATAGTACTCACATGGTYTGATTGTCTATTGACTTGGAACTTGATCATCTTTACTACCTCTTTGTTTTCTGGTTGTTTGTTGCTTGAACCACTTATATAACCTAAACCAGTCTTCAACAAAGGATATCTTTGTTTTCTTAGAATTTTGTTTAGTTCTATTGAGGCTTTAATGCTTGGAAGATTTTGGAGGTACAATGATTTAAACTTCTCCATCTCTTTTTTGGTTTTTAATACCTCTTCTTCCAAGGCTTCACATCTTGCTTTCTTCTCTAATAATTGTTGTTTCAGAATGTCCTCTATTTTCTTTGCCTCTTCTAATTCCACTTTTAGCAGGGCAAAGTCTTCATCAGGTTTTTTACTGTCTTTCTCGAACTGTATCAACAATTGTTTTTTCTTTTTCTTCTTAGATCTGAGTCTAGCAATTTCTTCTAAGGGCACTGATCAGTTCTCCTTCTAAGTCAACCATGGATTCTTCATCATTAAAATCACTTCATGTGCTTTTATTACCATAATCCTCTTTGGCCATTAGCATAAAGTCATTAACCTTATCTTCAATAGAAGAGTGATTGTTTTCATCGTCTGAGGGATCATCATCATTGTTTACACAAAGAATTTTTTTTCTTAAAATTATTCTCTTTATAGACCTTCTTGTGTTTGTGCTTCTCTTCATCGTCATATGGTTGATCTTTTCTTTTGTGAGGACACTTAGATGAAAAATGACCTATCTTACCACAGTTGAAACATTTGAAGGGTGGTTTGCCTTGGTACCTGCCTGGTCCTTTCTTTAGTCTTCTCACAAATTTTTCTTAAATTTCATTAGGCTCAGAATCCTCATTCTTATCTGCTTTAAATTATGCTTCTCTAGAGGTGGGTTTATCTTTAAATATCCTCATTTCATATGCAGTCAATGTTCTTAGAAGTTTATCAAAATGCGGAGCTTTTAGATCATTAATTTATTCTATAGAAAAGACCTTTGGGTTGAACCTATCTAATAGAGATCTCAAAACTTTCTGAACTAAACTGACTTCCTCAATTTTTTCACCAAGTCCTTTCATTGCATTAACTAGTTCTTCAACTTTCAGAAAGTACTTCCCAAAATTTTCATCCTCTTTCATCCTTAGTTGTTCAAACTGTACTCTGTAGGTTTGAAACTTGGCTTCCTTTACCTTCTCATTACCTTCATAACTGCTAATGAGTTTGTTGCACATTTCTTTGGCAAATTCTAAGTGCATAACTTTTACAAATTCTGCTTCTGCAAGCCCACTTAGAATAGCATTCATAGCCTTAGCGTTGAAGTTGAATTCTAGCGTGTCATCCTTAGAAGCTAGTACAACCGGCTTTACATAACCAGTCTCTACAACATCCTAGACATCTGCACCTAAATCCATTATGTAGGTTCTCATCCTAACTTTCCAGAAGGCAAAGTGTGTTCCATTGAACAGGGGGGCCTTATTGGTTGAAGTTCCTTCATGGCTAGTCATGTTTAAGCTCTATGATCTACCCTTAGATAAAAGGAAGCAGCTCTAATACCAAATGTTGAACAACTGAGAGGGGGGAGTGAATCAATTGTTACTATGCTTAAAAAATTATGTCAATTTTAAACTCTTTACAGAACACTCAATGATGATCACAATAATGCGTGGAAGTAAGCAAAAGAATATTCAACATCAATCACACCTCTTCTTGATATGATAATTAATCTGTATTTTTTGTACATTATCATTCTTATGAGAACCAACTCAATGTGAGGCTACCACCTCTATTTTACAAGATGCTACTTGTTGAGAGAACCAACTCTCTGGTTTCTCTAGAACCCACTAGAAGGAAGCACCAACTCCCTGAGTGTTCCAACACCAATTGGATGGAAGCACCAACTTCCAATCACACAGGCACCAACTTGTATGACAAAGAACAATAGTTCTCCCTTGCACCACCCTACCACCCTAGTTTTTCTAGCTGCAACCAGATGGAAGATACAACTCGTTGTGTTCAAGCACCTACTTGAAGCTCTGAGGACAACATTCCTCCCTAGCACCTCCCTACCACCCTGATTATAAATCTTTGCTTACTGAAATTTTATTACAGTGATACAGCGTATATCAATGGCTTACCAGTCTCGTCACTACTCTTCTCTGCCTACATCAGTGTCCTCCTTCTCGTATACCTTGCGCTTTTTGTTCTTATGCATTTTATGTTATGTGCCCAATTTCCATTCTATGCACTATGTCTCTACATGCTCTTCACTGTGCCACTATTCTTCCCTTCAGGTTTTTCACTACGTCTCCTCCTACCCAACGCATAGCTAATGAGAAAAGAACTACTTCTCTTCTATGTTTTGCATCTCTTTCACACGCCAAGTCCTCTGCATGATCATCATAGCAACTCTTCGTCTTCTCTGGAGGTTATGTTGAATGTGTTCATCATCAGTGGTTGTTTTCTTGAGATTCTTTGGCTTCTCTTGCAGTCGCAACTCTTTGTCTTCTCTGTCAGTTACAGTCAGTCGTTTTTGGCTTCTAAGCCCCTTCGTTAGCCCCATGTCGCTTGTGACCTCAGGCTACATCCTTGCGTAAGAAAATGATTGTGGGCACGTTCAAGAGTGGTTTGGGATCAACTTCTTTTCTCCCCGCAATCCACCTCCAGCTACCATGTACCCTTTCTCCAAAACTGTGGTTTCAATTGTGGCCCGCTCATGAAAAATTAAGACACGAGCATGTTCTGACCCTGCAATGTTGTGGGACCGTCGATCTCACAATCTTGATGGTGCTCCTTTGATCAATGGCTCTGATCTATCTTCCTTTCCTTCCTTTTTTTCTCCATCCACGTACAATCCTTAGTCTCAATGACCAAGTGAGATGTGGCCCTCCAAACCAACATATGAGATTGATTTTTCCTTTCAGTCTTTGGGAGTCTCGATTCTCAAACTCCGCTTGCTCCTGGATAATTTCACCTAGATTCCACGATCTAACGATGCATGGTCTTCTCGAATCAACGGTCGATATCCCTTTGGGTATTCGGGGTTCGGAAATCTCAACTTTCCAACCTTTCAAGCTTCCTTTTCTTTTTCCCAGAGCTGAAAATCCATTGACGCGTGTCCCTTTCAGATCAATGGTCGAGATCTCCTACGAGTCTCCGGACTTTGGAGATTTCGAATCTCAACTTCTCATTTCTTCTGACTAGATATCTTCTAAAATGGAAGATTTGTTGGCATCTTTCCTCTTTAATCCAAAGGCTATCCTCCACTTTGGGACTTTGGCCTTTTCGATTCTTCGACGTTTCACTTTTCCAAGAACTCTTTCACCCAGAGTCAATGATCTATTGACACGTACCCTCCTGCACGATCGATGATCATGAGTGACTTTGGCACTTCGAGCTTCAGGAGTTTCAACTCCTATGCACTTGTTTCTCCTGGCGTGCTTTCACCTGAATGCATAATCTTCTGACACGTACCCCTCCTGGCGATCAACGGCCAGGGTATTCTTCAGGTCTTTGGTGTTCGGGACTTTGGGACTTTTGACATTTGTTGGTGATGAAACTTTTGAAGAAAATGTCCTGGAGTGACGTAGCTTGCTTACGTCACTTGTTGACATGGCACGAGCCAGTTTCCTCTTGACACTTGTCATCATCTAATTATGCCATGTGTACTTGTTGACGTGGTCTTCCACATGTCCTTGTTGGCATGGTCTTCCACATGTCCTTGCTGACATGGTCTGTCACATGTCCTTGCTGATGTGGTCTATTGACGTGGGTGAGACGTGTAGGTAGTGTAGTGGAGGTGGAGGCAAAGCGCGGTAGTGGAGTGTGACATCAGAGTGCGGAGGTGGTATGTATGAGTGGTTTGGTGATTTTCTCGGAGGGGGGGGTAGGCGGTAAGTGGTAATGAGAGAGGGGGGTCCGAGTTGACAAGAAGGTGACACGTATGAGGGTGCCACATGAGAAATACCACCAACTCAGAACCCCCCCCACGGTTAAAGGAAGAAATTTTGGGGGGGTCTAATATACCCTATCGACCATAGATCTAAGTGCTCGATTATCGACCATTGAGATTAGCRTGCCCTTCTTCTWACTTATCTTGTCCTTCCACTTATTTTGATCTGACGGCTAGCAGAAATTCAGGTGATTAAAATCTCAAATCTCAGCCCTTGCTTATCTTGTCCTTCTACTTAAATCAATCTGACGGCTAACAGAAATTTCGATGATCCAACGGCCACTGTCATTCTTCCTTTTGGGATTATGATCTCTTTGACTTAGAAGGCTTTCTAAGTGTTCACGGGTCTCAACCTTTGCTCCTCCTGCGAGTATGTCTCTTGGACATCATCTAGAAACCGCTATCTCTTCTGAGCTTTCTTGAGGTTTGGTTCCTTGTTTTTCTTTACATCAATAACAAGCACATTCTTCATGTAAACATGCCAACACGTTTGACATTTATGACTAGCAATAAATAAACCACCTTTAGTGTTGAAATATTATTTTTCGACATTTAGGCCGACTCGTATGTTCCCCAAATTTCATTGGTTTGTTGAGGGTGGCCATGGTCACCATGGGGCACCCGTTTTTCCCTCGCTATCCCTCAAGTCTCCGCACTTAACTTCCATGATTACAAATCTACCTAGGTGAATTTGTCTTAATGGCACATTTGCTCGTCCTGTCACGGGCCTGGTGAGCCTTTGGTCGAGCGGCAGAATCACCCGACATTCCCAATTATCATGTGACACCATCGTGTTTCATCTAGTGGCTAGACCACGCCAAATTAATCAACCTGGGCTATGCCTTCTCTTAATTCTATTAGTTTACTTAAGTTGAGTGTGTGCATTTCTCAACTTAAACAATAGTAAAGAGATGCAAGCATACACGATGCAATCAAGTTTAACCTTATAAAAGGGCATGCATTACACAAGCATGATCCTTATTTAGGCACGGTTGCACTAGTTTCAAGGGAAAATAGACATGAGTATTGTATTACATGAAGTTTTGTCTCAAGCCTTCCATCATATTTTTTAAATAATCTACTAGTTCTTCATCGCCTTCCCTATTTTACAGTATTTGATCCATCTCCATCACTTTGAACCACTAGTCGTTGTTTATGGAAAGTTAAGATGAAGATGTTATAGGAACAATGAAAATTTTCATTGAAATAGTCTCGTCACAATACAAAGATAACGATGATGACAAATATGATTATCATGGATAACTTCATCTCCTTCACAATTAGATTCTAATTTTGATATTTGATTTTCAAATTCTTTGTGTGAGTTGTATTTTAGTCTCGAAACCATCCCATACCGTCAATGCATGTATCTACTATAACCATGTCAATTTTCAGTGCAAACAAGCACAAACTGGAAAAAAAAATCAAAGTTGGCCCCATTCACAGGTCACTCTACGCGGGGTCCAATAAAAGAATAATTTCCAGTAATTGGTAATTAATGGACAACCTTGAAAATTGTTAGATGAACCAAAGTTAAAATTGGATATGATGGTATAAACTTGAATTCTATTCTCTTGGTTTCAAGAATAATATATTTTCTATTGAACAAGGTCAACCATGTGAAGGTGGAATCTCATATACCCCCACCCCCCCCCACCCCTCCTCACATCACTCTCAATTCCCCAATACCCAATTTATCTACTATAAAATATTTGAAAGCAACATAGTAAGAATCAAACATAGAAACTGATTATAAGAAAACTACAAACATTTAAGGTAAATGAAAGAGAACAAATCAAATGAACACATATAAATACATACCTCCTCCATTTCAACATTTTGATATCATTAATCTTCTTCTAGTTCATCCAACTCAACATATGTATCATCCGCTTCAAAATTGATGTTGTAAGGATTGTCCATATCAGCATCATCATCAATGTCGTCATTTCCAATCATATCATCATCTATATCATCATCAGGAACATTGTCTCCTACATTTGGTTTCACTTCTTCAAGTTCTTCATCTAAAACATCATCAATGTCTCTACATCATCTTCTTCTACTACATTATACTTTACCGGTCATCCTCTTGGATCATATCTAACAACATATGACCAACCCCCTCTACCTGGAACCTCTACGTAAAATACATGTTCGCATTGGCTTGGAAGAACATAGGGCTCTAATCCTGGCTCAACATCCCTTGTATTTACCATGGTAAATCCATTGGCATGTTTCTTAACAGCTCTATCAGGATCACATTCATTCATCTGTAGCCCGTACCATTTGACGTCGAACAAAACTAATTTGAAGGATTTAAAGTCACACTCAAGTATATCATCCAAAAACCCATAGTATCAATTTTTAGAGACTTATGGGTGTTTTTCACTTCTAGAGGAAACATCAGTAACCTAAAATACTGCAGTTATCCCACTATCATAATTTTTCATCGTTTCATCCAACTTTTTGATGTGAAATTTGTGGTCATTGCACCACATAACCTTGTGGTGTTTCAACTAAAATATGTCAGACACGTAAAAAATGCATTTTCAATTGATAAACATATTTATACTTGGAAATTATGCAAATCTATAAAGAAAAAAACACGCCATGTACACCAATATAATATTAAAAAATACTAAATAGTATGTGTGAATATGTTTACATGTTTATCTTTTAAACCATATGCTAAATCAATTTCCCGATGTGTAAGATTGGTATCTCCTTTACGTTCAGCTTCTTTGACCAATGTAGACACACCAAACCATGATAACCTACCATTATTAGATTGTATACATCGTTCAATCCATACCTTCATCCAATCAATATTGTTTACAGTGTATAAATGTATATCATCTCACTCTCAACCAACTATATTGAAATAAAACAATATTTCACATATACTCAGTTACCATGGTATACCTTCATAATAATGGATTATGCAGAAGACTAAAAATTAAATAAGTACGATATACATAAAAACAAAAAGTCAAATGTATTATAAATTTCCACCATCTACTTACATGTCGCTTTCCTCAATCTACATTTCCCCAATAGGTGCTCCCCTTCAAATTTGTTGATGGAGTTGACATCCCAAATGTGATCCACATTAATACTTGCAAATATTTTAGGAAAATATTGAGTAATATAAACCATGGTTTGATATACCATAGAACCCTCGGGACGTGCTCTTTGTCTAACCAAAGCCTTCAATGATTTAAAGTCCCTCTCAACCATCCACATTGACCTTATGTGTACATGTTCACACTTTTCAATCTCCTCAACTTGGTGTATGAGGTAGTGTTCTTGTGCATTGAAAAATGTCGGAGGTAGATACTTTTTCATTTCACACATTAGAAGAGGAATTTTTAACCTCCAATATTTTATATCTTCTTTATAGATTTATTTAGATGACAACCATCTACAAATGATGCAAGCAAATTGTTATAGCAAGATTTTTCTCACCCCATGCAACTTGCTCAAAAGGCCTTTTCCATTTCCCTATGCAGACTTGAAGTCCCCTTTTGCACTTCCCAGAGCTAAAAATCATATTTTCCACATATATGTGCCCTAAAATTATACATCATGTGTATACGCAGGTTGCACCACTACAGCCCGCGTGCATCGGGTTTGGTGCTCAAAATTAAAATTTGTGTCGGGTTTCTATGTCACATCACAAGATCCATGATCCTTGACCTTCCACATACTGGAAAAGTTCTGAATCGGCCCTTCAGTTCCATTTTAAGGCTATAAATTGGGCCATATCCAAACCGTGGAAGAGGAGAGAATTCAACTTTTGAGAGCAAAGTTACTCTAGAGAAATTATTTACTTCATATTGAGTCTGCATCCCTTTGTCCTTTAAAGTCTGAACATAGTGTCCATCCCCCAAGCTCTTCCCTCTTTGATGGAGAACCTCGTTGTCTCTCTTATATGAGCTTTCCTTTGGTGGAGGATTGAAGTGTTAGAGGCCTAGATGGAAGGGACTTAGTATCTCAATTTCGAGACATGTCAACACGAAATTTTTTCACTCATACACTTATGTTGATTATATTTTAAAAGAAATATTTTTTTCTCATCCAATTAATATCTTGCAAATATTTGAGATGTTATTCCATGGGCATGTTTGTTATGAATGTTGATGGATTATGCTATTATATGTCTAACAATATATATTATCACCATATGCTTGTGTATCTTGGTTGTTGAGGACAAGTTCCACGTATAAAGCTTTGAGTCAAGTGCTCAACGATGGTCTTCATTGAACGTCTGGATGAGGTAGGCTCTTTATCTTGTCTTGTTAGCATTTTCATTTATATAGCATACTTGGGATTATAGTTGATTTATGTATTCATTTCGTCTGTTGTGGTCTACCCCTTGCCATAGAGTGATTTTCCTCGTAACGGAATTGGTGACCATAATGGGGATTGAATCTTCTATTTCGGGTTTTGGAGTGTTTTCTCCTTCGATTTCTCTTGGTTATATTGAGTTTCTCTGTCATATGATTGCTTGACAGCCTATTTTCATTTTGAATCTGAGTTTATTGTCATTATCTTTAAACTAGCGGTGTTTTAATACATATACGTGGATTTTCCCTTGACATAAGTGTACATACGCGAGCTATCATTCTATAGGGCATGTACATATGTGGTTTTTGTTTAAATAGTCGCGTACATCAACGTTTTTGCTTAATTTTTGAGTTTGGTGTTTGTTGGGTGAGTTTTGATGGTTGTTGAGTCTTCTTGGGTCTATGTCATAACTGTTGAGTGCCTACAGAGTGATAGGAAACCTTTCTTTGGTTGAATTTTTGGGCGATTTTTCTTTCTCATCATATTTTTCATTTGTTGTCCTTGCATATTGGGATAAGTGTTTGCTTCTTTGTATCCTACTTGGTTTGTCTCTTTTTTCTTGCAATAGGGTCTATATATCAAGTTGTTATTCAATCCTTGCATTTTCATTTCGTCATATTGAAAACACAAAAAACAAACATTTTCCATTATGGCATTTGATCTTTTGGGTTCTTATTATTGATCTTGATACATGTGTGGAAAGATTGCATCTTATTGAAATTGTAGAGTTGAATTGAAATTTGCATTTCAAAAGGTTATCATCTTTTGAGAATTGAAATTTAGGACTTAGCTTTATGTTCATATTCATTTCTTTAATTTGTTGATTCATAACATCATTAGTTTCACGACCACATATTTTGAGTAAACAAATCCATTGAAATTAACGTTGATTAATTAAAATTTATTAGAAACGATTTCATTTTTTAGAGTACACAAACAAGCATAGGATATAGGGCCTTGGAATAGGATTTTGTGAGTAAACTTATCCAAAGCTATTAAACTCAACATATGTGTCTGACTAAGGGAGTGGTGAAATCCATTGTGTAATTACTGATGTCAGGATGCTCTGCTCACCCCAGAGTTAAGAACGAGGTCACACAAAGTTGGTTGCAAAGATAGCCCTCTAATACCTTCTTAGCATCAGAGATATTTCTGGGGATCTATTCCTATATGGGGGTCTTGCTAGTACCTTTACCTCTGTGAGAGGCAGTGATTTCAATATTTCGGGCTTTGTTACACTTCCCATATGGTGGACCTGAATTTTGATTGTTCGTCTAGGCATTGGTTATATCGTGGTGGATTTAGTTTCTTGACATAGGTGGCTACATAGGTTACTTGTAGGGGGTTTTCTACAGGTACCCTATATTTATGGAGGATTACCTCTCCGGGGGGATCTGACCGACTACACTGTTAATCCCACAAGGGACCTTATAAATGATTTCGATACCTCTGATATTTTGAAGGGAATATCAGGCCCCTCTTAGGCGAGGCATACCTACTCTAGTGAGGGAGGCCCATTTTCAGCTACTATATCTTGTTTGTGTGCATTTGGCTTTTTTGTTTATTTTGGTGTGCTCTTTGATTGTTAGTTTCCCTTAGGATTTGTTTTTATATATCAATTCTTGAGTCATCATGGAGCCAGACCAGCTTCCTCGCATGTCTCTTTGTTTGTTGAAATTACCACCGCATCTTGAGTCTTTACCTTCTAAGAGGCGTAAAGCTATCAAACATGGTACACACATCGATTCCACTACCAGACTTGTGATTATGTAAGTATGAGTACTGAGTCAAGTCAGAAAGATACTAGGAGTCCTTCAACTCGCATACCTATCGTAGTTAACGGGACTCCTTCGACTCCTTAAACAAAACTTTGGTTGTGGTGTCGGAGGTCCTCATCCTTACTCCTATCCGACCTATGGTTGTTATGCAACCCATAGTAACGAACCCTTTTGGGTCCCTTTTTCGTACGTCTGGATACAATTCTCAATCCATTCCTTCAGTCTCTAACCCTTTCTCTCGTGGTATGACGAATATGACATCGCAATTTTTCTCTTCCATTCCACTGAACAATACAAATCCTATTTTTGGACCTGGCAACATGGCTCCTCCATGTATTCTACTCTCTTTAGGTGGATCTCATATTCCCCAAATGAATCCTACGGCTGGAAGCCAACCTTATTTTCCTCCTGGGTCTAATCCTAGTCCTAATGCTCCTAGATGGAGTAATCAACTGGGCAGACAAGTTGTTGTCTATGTTCCATCCTTTACACCTTCCTACTCCACACTGATTCCGACCAACATGTTTGGTATGACGAATCCACCTTTATCCTCCAAGTTTTGACCTAGAAGGAGTTAATTTCATACCATGGTAAAGCTCTATCTTGGAGCCACCCCGGCTGGAGGAAACATTTACAACCCTCATTATAACATTCCTATAGGAATAGTGCCCACCCAACCTCTTATGAATCAGTTTGGAGGGGGGTATTACAATCTCGGATAGGGCCATGCTGCATACCAAAACCCTGGATGGGCAGCGATCCATCAGCATCAATCTTTCCCAAGAGCATGGGGTCAGATGTTGCAACCCTAGCTCCCTTTTCTAGCCAGGCTTAATTTTCCAGACTTGTCAATATTAATGAATGACCCAGTGCATCATGATCCGTCATGGCCCCCCGTCCACACCAAGCTTCCTTCATATATTCTAAAATTTGAGGGTAAGACTGGCAAGGATCTTAGTGATCACGTCACTAATTTTCATCTTTTGTGCTCTTTTAATTCCCTTAGCGACGATTCTATTCCTTTGAGACTGTTTCAATGCACCCTCACGGGGGTTGCAATGAAATGGTATATTGAGCTACGAGGGGAGACATACAGAAATTTGAATCAGATGGTTTTATTATTTCTCAACCACTTCCAGTTGTTGGTTCGTTATGATGTCGGCATAGAACTTATGTCGGCCCTCCATGAGGACAAATCCACCCATATGTTGAACCATATCCAAGAGTGGTGCAAATGGAAGAAGTTGATCAAAGCCTACATTGCTCCAGAGTTTCTATTGGAATGGTTCCTTAAATCCCTATTGCCTTATATTTTGAAGGATGTTTCTACATCTGGGGTAACATCTGAAGAGGGAGCTATTTTTAAAGCCCGACAATTGGATCTCATATATGATCAATCTAGGATGTTATACAAAATTCTTCCTAATGCACCAACATCAAATTGAGACCCTAGAAAAAATAAAGGGCCTCATGTCGTGGCGTTATAGGATCCAAAAATACTAAGTATACAGACTTGGTGACGCACTAGTTGAAGGAGTTGTCTCTAAGCCAATCTACAGCAGGACAAGCTTCATATGTGTCCTTCACTCCCACTCAGTCGGTGGATGTGCATTATGTACATTCGTCGTCTAACCCAAATGGTAACCAGCAACCAGAAGGGAATAAGGAAAGGACATGGTAACAATCATAAGGGTGGGAGGAATAATAATAATAATAAACCCAAGGACAATGTTAACAATGATAGATCGAATAACAATGTTGGTGAGGGAAAGAAAGAAAAGTCGAAGGTGAAGTTTCCTTGTAAGGTTTGTACAGATGATCACCTTACCCACTTATGCCCCAAACTTGAGGAAGTCGCGAGGCTCTTATCTCATTCGCTTGTTGTGTTGACTAATATTTTTCTGCATAATCCACACATGGCCTCGAGCTCCTCTAATGTTTGAAATGTGTTGAATGGGAATCAAACCCCACTGGTACATGAAGGTGATCGTCTATGTGTAAATATGGTCAAGTCTCAGATTAATGCAGCCACTCAATATCGTGATTACGGATCTTCACAGAATATTCCATGTCTAGAGTCTCCCCCTCCTCTGGAAACACCTTTGCATATCGAAAAGCCAGAGCCTCCGCCTCGTATTCTAAAAGGAGTACTAAAATTCTCTACTCACAACACTAATGCTAGATCTGCTCAAAATTATTCGATTTTTGAAGATCTGGGTCAAATCCCTTGTGCAATTCCGGCTTTGGAGGTGCTCCAAACGTGTCCTTCATAGTGGAACACCTTGTTATCTTCTCTAGGAGCTCTAGACCTGTGTGGCTCAAAGTTTATCAAGTTTGACGTCATAGATGTGAAGCCTTGCTTGCCTTACCACGTGTCCTTTCAAATCCATGTGGATTACTCGAAGTATACCATTAAACATATTTTTATTAATGAAGGTGTTGCAACGTGTGCAATGTCCCTAACCTGTTGGAAATCCATTGGCTCTCCAACTATGTTGACGGCATTTGATGGTCGTTCTTTCTGTCCCCACTGAATTATTCCTACCTTTCCAGTCCATTTAGGTGGAAATCCAGTGGAGGTGTATTTCGAGGTGGTTGATGCGCCCCTTGACTATAATTTACTACTAGGGTGTAATTGGACTTATTCTATGATTGTAGTCGTGTCATCGTTTTTTCGCACTTTATGTTTTCCTCGTGAAGCAAAAATTGTGACAATTGATCAGTTGTCCTCTGCGCATGCTAATACCAATGCATCAATTGGAACTTTGATCCCCATGATCAACAATTCTCAGCTGACAACTGAGGATATTGATGTTAGAATGTATTCCTTCCTTATGGGTACCTTTGATTTTTTGGCACTAATCCATCATATCTATGTCATCATGTCCAGTAGGTCTTCTTCGTTAATGAGGTATGTTCCTTTTTGTACTTTGTATTTCAACGAACCTTGGACCTTACCTTCCCTGGCCATGTCTTGTGAAGGTCAGTCACATATTGAAATGGAAATGCCACTGTCAGTGGCAAAGATAGCTTAGCAACTTGTTCTTGACTCTACTACTAACTCGGATCCTGTCTCCTCGGATCCTATCTCCTCGCAGATATGGGCCACCTCATAATCTTTCTCACATGATTTCCTCAATGATACTTTACCTTCGGATGAATCCATCTTAGAGGCCATGAATGGTCCTGATAGGTCATGGGACGATATGCATCATCGCTCTTACTTCCTCCCAGATCTTGTTAGAATCGAACAGGACAATTTTAGATATACCTTGAATGAGATGGTCGGTCACATGGTAGTTCCACTAGATACACATGGCATTTATCCCGAAGGAAACATGGTAAGTATTTATCCTACTGTCACGATCGAAATCTCTCGAATTCCTAGTAAAATTGAAAATTTATATATCAGTGTGGATTGTTCGCCTAAAGAAATTTAGATCTACATCAATCTCTTCAAATAATTTCATTATTTATTCACTTGGACATATGAAGAGATGCCAGGAATTGACCCTCGCATTGTCGAACATGAGATTAAGACCTACCTGGATGCTAAACTTGTTTGAAAATGAATTAGAGTTGTTAATCATAGGAAGGCCCCTGCTATTAAGGTAGAAGTAGCGAAACTACTTAATGTTGGTTTCCTCTACGCGGTTCCCTTGACTAAATGGGTATCCAACCCCTTTCCCGTGAATAAGAAGCAAGGAACCATCTGTGTGTATGGATTTTTGAGACCTGAATAAGGATTGTTCTAACAACAACTTCCCAACACCTTTCATTGATCAAATTCTCGATGAGTGTGCGGGAAGCGAGGTTTTTTCTTTTATGGACGAGTTTTTAGGGTACAATCAAATTTAGATCAAACCCAAGGATCAACATAAGAAGACATTTATTTGTCCTTGGGGTACTTTTTCATACCGAAAAATTCCTTTCGGCCTTAAAAACGCTAGAGAAACCTTCCAACAAGCCATGACTTTTTCTTTTCACGATCTCAAGAACATTGTTGAAGATTATCTCGACGATCTCGATGCTCACTCTCGCAAGAGAGTAGATCATTCTACTCACCTTTGACTTGTATTTGAGAGATGTCGTTATTATCACATATGTTTAAACCCTCACAAGTGAACCATTTGTATTAGGTTTGGTCGTATTTTAGGATTCTTAGTCTCTGAGCATGAGATCTTAGTGGATCCTATGAAGGTTGAGGCAATACTTCGATTGCCTCCTCCACGCAAAATTCATCAGCTTCATGGTTTACAGGGGAAATCCAACTTCTTACATCGGTTTATAGTAAACTATGCTAATATAACTAAGGGTTTCATGCATCTCTTGAATAAGGAAACTTCATTTATATGGGATGAATGAGCCCAAAAATCCTTCGATACTCTAAAGAAATCCTTGGTATCAACGCCCTTGTTGAAGCCTACGAACTACAATGGATATTACTTGCTTTATATCACCCCGTGCGAAGGGATGGTTGGTATGGTTCTGGTTCAGAACGACAATGACCTCCAAGCGCATGTTTTCTAATACCTTAGTCAAAATTTAGCCAGCCCTAAAATTAAGTACTCTCACATTGAGAAGCTAGCCTTAGCTACCCTACACGCAGTTCAAATATTATGGAACTATATATTTCTTTGAAAAACTA
>SNQJ01S0000951.1:126700-159307 GCA_010110895.2 Picea sitchensis
ATCTACAAGTGGGTATGTATTTAACCTGTTTGGAGAAGCAATAAGTTGGATGACCAAAAGACAAGTTGTAGTGGCACTTTCAACTACAGAAGTGGAATACATGGCATCCACTCATGCAAGTAAGAAAGTAGTATGGTTACAAATATTGTGTTCAAGTATTCGGTTGGTACAACAAGTTGTAAGGATAGAGTGTGACGGTCAGAGTGCAATTTTTCTGGCGAAGAACCTTACTTATCATTCAAAGACAAAGCATATTAATATTCAATATCACTTTGTGAGAGACATGATTGAAGAAAAGAAAGTATCGTTGATGAAGGTGGACACTTTGAATAATGTTGCAGACTCATTAACAAAATCTGTGAGCATTGATAAGTTCTCTTGGTGTAGAGGATCCATGGGCATTGTTGCCCTGGACTGTTGACTATGTAACTCTGTAACCCCTTATATGCAAAGAAAACAACAAGTGGGAGAATGTTGGGTATGTGTTCTATTCTTTCCATGAGTAGTAGTGTCTGAGATTTGCACCTGGTGCACAGGGGGGTTAGATGGGGGATGCAGAGGAGTGAATTTTCCTGCGCGAGGGTTCAAGGCAGTTCCCCCGAAAAAAAAATCTTCCTCGAGAAACGTGACACATATTTAGGTGGTTTTTCAGTACATGGTTTCTTTGTCGATGGTTTTTTATTTTCGGTTAAGGAATTAGGGTTGATGACTAATCCAAGTCATTGGGTTAGGGTTTTGGATGTCGTTGGATCCTATATGTATATTGGATTGTATACAATGTAACACTATGAATGAATATAGAATATGTTGGTTTTCCCGATTTGGGTTTCCAGGGGAAAACTCTCTGTGTAATGTTTGTCTTTTCCATTGTATATTTTTTGTTCTTTTATTGAAAATTTGTTTGCAGTAAATATTGTACAAGGTTAAAATATACAAAGTTTGTATGTCCTCGGTAGTAGGTTGAGGGTGATTTGGTCCTAAGAGTATGACCAAGCCAAAGAATTGTTGGGGGAAGACAAGTTCAATCCCATGTGGCATAGTCCTTATATCATGCAACGTGTTTTATAAAAAGGATCCTACGAATTAGAATATTATGAAGGGAATATGTTGGTTGAGCCTATAAATGGCCTTTACTTGAAAATATGTTATGCTTAATCCCCCAAGCTTTGGCGTAACTCTTTGTATACTAGTGTATCTTAGTGTGTGTGTGTGTGTGTGTGTGTGTGTGTGTGTGTGTGTGTGTGTGTATTCATTTGTTTCATCGGCTTGTTTATCAAGTTTTCCCTTGGTTGGAAGATGTCAACGAAGTCTTCGGTTTACTTAGGATTCGGAGACGGTGCAAGTCATCATACACGGAACTTGCCTTCCATCGCTTGGGTTGTTTACTCACCCAAGGGTCAATTGGTGTCTTCAAGTGGCATTTGTTTAGGGCCATCAACGAATAATGTGGTTGAATATAGCACCTTTATAAATATTTTACGCAACGCTATTTCACATGGTGTTCGATCTTTAGAAGTTCTCTTGGACTCCCAGTTAGTAGTTTGTCATTTGAACAGCAGTTATCGTGTAAGAGACCCTACTCTACTCTGACGATTCCTATGGGTACGAAATTTGGAACGACACTTTGATTTTATTACTTATAATCACATACCTAGAATTTCTAATTATGTATCTGATTCATATGGTAATTATGTTTTAGGTTGAAATTTGTCACATAACTAAATTAAATAAAACACATTCATCAATGTACACATTGTAATATATATAAGTAAAGTCGAAGACCAACATTTTTTATATTTCATCTCTCCAAAAATATGGTATCATAGTACAAAATGGGGCTCACACCCTCTAAATACATATATGGTTGGTAGATACAATGACCATGGAATCTATGTTTATGGCGTCGGATGTGTATCATGATAGAAAACTACAGTGTTTGCAAGACTCCAGAAGAGTCACACCCACACACGGAGCACACCCACCACCAGTCGCTACATAGCCTCTGGCAGATCCTCCATCTGAACCATAGGAATCATGTGCATCAAATGAGATAGGTTCCCCTGCACATTTTGTAGCACTCTCTCTACATCTCCTCCCACCAGCTCATCTTCTCGGTTCCTCTTCCAATGTCGTGGGAATCCATCTGGTTGTCCATACCCAAATCTGTGCAACAAATTAATTTTCAATACTTAATATCATCCAAAAATATTTGTGTTTTCTATTCTCTTTGAAAAACACAAGAAAATGAAATATCTAAAAAAACAGTTCATACCTATATCACCGTAGGCAAAATCTGGTGGAAATGGCATATCTGGATCTCCTATGTAGTCGATTCCAGCATAAGGGTAGTCGTTTATGGCTATCACATGTCGACGCCACCATAATAAGAACTCATCGTTGTAGGGGTTAGTACCTTACCACCTCCTAACTAACTCATCACCTCAGTCCATCGTGACATGGTTGGATCGTGCGGTCTACATGGAATGATCTCCACTCTAGGGCTCAAACCTGGAACCTGCTCAAAGAAAAAAATACACAATATAGATGCAAACCCGAAGTTTATTTTCCTCCCTTTTTTTCAATCTTTCATTTGGCTCTTCATGTTAGCCATTAGTGAGGTACACTAGTTGTAAATTGTGGGTTGCAAGCACTCCACTGCATAAAACATGAGTGGCCTTGATTCCTGGTGCAACGAGGTCTACTCCATGATTCGTGTAAGTACAAGGACGACGATATTCAATCTCAGGTTCTCGATCACCCTGAGGGGGAGTTTACTCCCTACTTTCTTTGTGCCTGCAACAGAATGAGTGGCGATGTAGTCCTCTATGTCCTAATCACATACCTAGAAGTTCTAATTATGTATTTGATGCATATGGTAATTATGTTTTAGGTTGGAATTTGTCACATAACTAAAGTAGAGAAAACACATTCATCAATGTACAGATTGTAATAAATATAAGTAAAGCTGAAGACCAAAGTTTTTTATATTTCATCTCTCCAAAAATATGGTATCATAGTACAAAATGGGGATCACACCCTCAAAATACATATATGGTCGGTAGATACAATGACCATGGCATCTATGCCTGTGGTGCCAGATGTGTATCATGATAGAAAACTACATTCTTTCCAAGACGCCAGAAGTGTCACACCCACCACCTAGTGTTGCATAGCCTCTAGCAGATCCTCCACCTGAACCATAAGAATCATGTGCGTCAAGCGAGACAGGTTCACTTGCACATTTTGAAGCACTCTCTCTGCATATCCTCCCATTGGCTCATCTCCTTGGTTCCTCTTCCAATGTCATGGGAATCCATCTGGTCGCCCATACCTACCTCTACACAACAAAGTAATTTTCAATACTTGATACCATCCAAAAATATATGTGTTTTGTATTCTCTTTGGAAAACACAAAAAAAATGAAATGTATAAAAAAAAAAATCATACTTATATCACCATAGGTGAAATCTGTTGGAAATGGAATATCTAGATCTCCTCTGTAGTCGATCCCAGCATAAGGGTAGTCGTTTGTGGCTATCAAATGTCGACGCCACAAGAAGAATAGATCATCATTGTAGGGGGTTGGTACCCTACCACCTCCTAACCTCCTCATCACCTCGGTCCACCGTGACATGGATGGATAGTGTGGTCTGCGTGGAATGATCTCCACTATAGGGCTCAACCCTGGAACCCTCTCAAAGAAAAAACTACATAAGATATATGTAAACCCGAAGTTCCTTTTCCTCCCATGTTTGCAATCTGTCAGCTAACTCTTCATGTTAGTCAGTAGTGAGGTACACCAGTCATAAACTGTGGGTCGCAAGCACTCCACTGCGTAAAACATGAGTGGCCTTGATGCTTGGGGCAACGAGGCTGACCCCGTGATTCATGTAAGTACAAGGACAATGATATTCAATCTCAAGTTCTTGATCACCCTTATGGGGAGTTGACTCCCTACTTTCTCCATGCCTGCAACACAGTGAGTGGCGATGTAGTCCTCTAATTTCATACCACCCCCAGCTCCTCGATATTTGAGATTCACCACCTCGCCCCGACGAGATAATCTTGTGATTATATAGATGTCCTCTWCTTCAATTCTCAATGGTTTCCCATCGATATTGAAGGCCTATGTATCCATATCCAAAAAATTTACTAGAATTTGAATTAACCTCACTTAAGCCATCATTCCTTTGAGAGCCCAAAACTTGTAAATCCCACGTATTTTTAGGGCAAGTTGGGCCCCTGCATATATTTCCACTGTTGCATCAACTTCCTCATGCTCTCTTTATCTCCATTCAAGTACCATCGTGCAAAAGGAAAGCCCTTTTTTGAGTCAAACTCTTTAAAAAACTTGTTTATGGACTTGTATGTGGGTTGTAATGTTAACAGTACCATGTAGGGCCAAATATATGCAAGCAGGATTTGATTTTCCTATCTCCACATACGCAACCCAATGAACTATAGCTCGCATACACCCTATTTCATAATGTGTGCCCTTTAAAACTCAAAAAATGGGGTCTAATTTGAAATTGTAAACCACTAGAAATGAAGAGGAGGGAAAGAACACTTACTTGGTCCAGACAGTTGTCAATTCTGTTGCTCGTAGCTCCTACACTCAGCACTTGAAGATCGTGGGAAAATTGATCCAAAATGTACTATGTGGGTAAAAATGTCAAATGGTATGGTAAAATTGGTTATTTTTACTATTAGTAGAAAAAAATTACCCACTTTACATAGTTTTGCTAATATTTTGACCTAGTGGACTAATAGTGCAGTGGAAGGAGTTAGTTTTGGTGGTTTTGTCCAGGGATTTTTTATGGTTTCTAGCGTCTTTTCGCTCGTTCGTGACTTCAGCAAGTATTTTATTTGATCATCATATAGGATAGGTGATCACTCCATCTTGCATATTTGCATTATCCTCTAACTATAATCCATCTACCTTAGGTACAAACCCAATTATTAGCGACACAGAACCTCCTCACTGTTATTAGAAGTGTCGTTATTGAATGGTAGAAGCTTACCAAACATGGGTGCCATAGTTAAAACCTTTGTTCCATCTGGTGCCCATGTAGGTATTATTCCATAAAGACCAGGAGTCCCTTATAGTTCCAATATGAATTTGCGTTCGAGCTTCATATTCTTACTGATAAGCATGATGACCTATACCTATGGGACTCCAACCGAGTCTTGTTTAATCTCTTTTCCGACTCTATCAAAAAGTGAAAAGATTGTCAAGTGAACTTGTCTCTTTCACACTCATTGATTGGATTTGAAAGGACGTCTATTTGGTGTAATTTTAACCCTTTTTCAGACCAAGTAGACTAATCTCGAAAAAGGAATACTCTACTCATTAGTGGCTAGAAGAGTTCTCCTCGGTATTTTTTTATACTTTTTCGGGCCTAAGGGACTAAATTTACAAAAAAGGACATTCTTTGGAGTTAAGTTGCAATTTCATCTCATTCTCTTACTTGTAGTATTGAGCCTATTTTTGGCTCTCGCTTTCTCATTATAAGCCTATTACCTCAGCAATTTGCATCACCAACCAAGTAGAGCCTTGTTTATATCCTTTGCAGCTTGACACCCTGTACCCTAAGAGGAAAAATTCCCCCGAGTGTCCATGTCCTGCATGCACCTCCTTGCATTGAGCATAAGGTATGTTCCATTGTTGGAACTAGTTGCTTACTAGTGACACGTGTTTCCTCCTTTGTATCATAGCATTCATTTGTCTATTAAAAAACAAAAAAAGATGGGCGGGAAAAGAATATTATCTCATGTTGGCAGCATTCGTGTCCCCTTTGAACATAGCACAAAATTTTGAGTCCACTTTTCATCCAAAGTTTGGGTTTAGCATGACCTTGGGAAGTTGAGCTCGTTATTTAGATTTTACTCCTTCAATCAGTTACTCTTTCAGTCCCTATGGAGAGTTTAATTGGTGCCTCCTGCATCAAAAAGTTTCATTATCAAGTCTATGTTGTCAGAGTCCTCCATATGTATCATGATCTTATTCAAGTTTATAAGCATGTGTTGGCCATTCCTCAAAAATCTTGACTTTGCATGTCAGCCATACCCTTAATGTGTCTCAGAGTTACATGAAGTTGTATTCCTATCATGCACCCTAGTCCTACTTTCATTATCAGTAGGTAACCTTGAACCCAACAGTCGACATCTCCTCACTGGTCACTGACTAGGGGGTTTCCCTTGTGTTCGACGGCAAGAAATCTATTCACACATTGGGATTCATGCAGTGTCTTGGATTCCATTAGCCTTATTGGTGGTTTCATCTCCTTTGTCAGCAATTTTCCTTATTGACTATTATTCAGAGGGTCTTTTTCATGCATTGCTTGCATCTGGTGCATGTGAAAGACGCATTGGGTCGTTGGTTCGTGAACATCCTCTTCGTCTGATTTCCTCCAAATCATCAAGCTATTACTTTGTACCTCGTGTTAACTAATGAAATATTCCTTAATTCTCTCCTCAGTGGGTCTCCTTCCATCGACTTTAGTTCATATATTCTAGAAATGAGGTCGAGAGTCCTATGAGTACCTAGAGGCTTGCAGTCATCAGTGGCAGGTTCTCTCGCCATCGACAGTTAAAAATACATCAATATCTCTTGATCGATGGATTCTTCAAGTGTTCGACCTCAACACCTTTATTCACACTTGTAAGAATGTATTGGATGCCTTGATACCTACTTTCATTATCGGTAGGTTGTCTCGTGTTTGTTAATGGTATACATTAATGATTGGTAATCAAAAGAAGTCCCATTGTGCTCGGCCTCGACTTCTTTATTCACATGATGTAGACTTGCACCTTTGGAGGATCGTGTAGAAGACTTGAAGACATTAGTTTATAGTAGCATCTTTCCTGAGCCCTTGCTATCATTCATTGGACCAGTACCTATATGACTCCAGTGATCATGGGAGATCAGATTGTACTCCATTATATATAGATTGATTTTGAAACTGGTTTTCATTGGGCCTTGTTCGTGACTATGACAGCCTATGGCATGTATCTACTGTGTATTTCCTATTCATGTCCATGAATAGTTGTTTCGTATATTTCCACATGGATCTGCAGTTTAATTAAAATTGGTAGCCATGTGTACAAATTCATTCTGGATTGTAATATTCTCATGAACAACTAGTTCATCCAGTTGGGTCTCCATTACTCCACTTCTAGGAATTATAATGTATTTCGTCCATCGCAAATACTCTTCTGGCCTCACACATTAGGGAGCATATGTTATATCAATATTTGTCTCACCCCATGCAACTTGCTTAAAAGGCCTTTTCCATTTCCCTATGCAGACTTGAAGTCCCCTTTTTCACTTCCCATAGCTAAAAATCATATTTTTCCACATATATGTGCCCTACAGTTATACAACATGCGTATATGCAGGTTACACCACTACAACCCACATACATCAAGTTTGGTGGTCAAAATTAAAAATTGTGTTAGGTTTCCATGTCATGTCACGATATCCATGATCATTGACCTTCCACATACTGGAAATGTTCTGAATCGTCCCTTCAATTCCATTTGAAGGCTATAAATGGGCCATATCCAAACCATGGAAGAGGAGAGAATTCAAATTTTGAGAGCAAAGTTACTCTGGAGAAATTATTCACTTCATATTGAGTCTACATCCCTTTGTCCTTCAAAGTCTGAACACATTGGTCATCCCCCAAGTTCTTCCCTCTTTGATGGAGAGCCTCATTGTCTCTCTTATACGAGCTTGCCTTTGGTGGAGGATTGAAGTTGTGGAGGCCCAACTGGAAGGGACTTAGTTTCTTGGTTTTGAGACATGTCGACATGGAAGTTTGTCACTCATACACTTATGTTGATCATATTTTAATAGAAATATTGTTTTCTCGTCTAATTAATATCTTGCAAATATTGAATTGTTATTCCATGGGAATATTTGTTATGAATGTTTATGGATTATGCTATTATATGTGCTAACAATATATATTATCACCATATGATTGTGTATCTTGGTTGTTGAGGACAAGTTGCAGGTATAAAGCTTTGAGTCAAGTGCTCAACGGTGGTCTTCATCAAATATCCAGACGAGGTAGGCTCTTTATCTTGTCTTGTTAGCATTTTCATTTATATAGCATACTTGGGATTAGAGTTGATTTCTGTAGTCATTATGTATGTTGTGGTTTACCCCTTGTCGTAGAGTGTTTTTCCTCGTAACACAAATCACATGTTTCAACAAAAAAGTATATAGTACCACATTACAAGTAAAACACATGAAGTGAAATATAAGTTGTACAACGAATTGAAAAAATTACACTTTGCATATAAATTGTCACTTACCTCATGTATTTATCGAGATCATATATAATGTGTTTGACATTGTTTTCAAAGTTGTATGGGAGAGATAAAGGTAGAACAAACTGTAACATAAAATATGAATCATTATTTAGTCACAAATTAGTAGATTAAAGAAAACACAAACAAGATGTTTCACCAATATATAAATATATACACAAAAATAGTTACCTTAATCAAGGTATGACAATCATGAGTTTTTACCCCACCTAATTCACCTTTCTTTGTAAGCATATTCTTTATGTTTGAAGAAAATCCAATGGGAAATTTATTTTTTTCTATAACCTCTTTTACATCCTTGCTTTGTTGCTTTGTCAATAACCATGGAAGGACACTTATATTTTGGTCGGTTGCATCGTTATTCGAATGAATGAGACTTTTCATTGCATGATTGGTCTCCTTAATGTCATTACAAATCTTGACAATTTTTTCTTTGTCACTCCTTCCATTTAAGATTCGCCATAATGTTTCTGTTACATTCTTCCCAATGTGCATTGTATCAAACAAATGAACAATTTCTAGGTGCTCATAGTAGGGGAGCCTATTAAATTGTACGGGATAACTTTTCATTCCTCGTGGAATTGCCCCATTATTAATTCCTTCATGACGACCTTCAAGGTGAAGCATATAAATTAAAGATATTGCAACAATATTTGTCAATTAGTACAATGAACAAAATGCAATAAAAAAATAAAATATTACAAACATTCCATGTATGATACATGATACATGATTTGATCCATTAATATACCTTGATGATTTTTATTATATTGCAACTGCCATACACGAGGTGTCATTCTTTGTGGTTTTAATCCATTCTCTTCTTTACCATTGAAAATATGTTTCTCGGTACTTCGATACCTATGGTTCTTAGAGAGGAAGTGTCTATACTCATCAAACACCTCCTTTCCTAAAATTCTTGAACGGCGATATTTCATATTAGGACCACAAACTAGACATGGAAATTTACCCTTTGTTTGAAGACCTACAAGAGATGGATTAAATTTTATATCAATTATTAGAAGTATGTTTAATGAATGGATTATATAAAAAACATGCATGATATGAACTTCATAAAATTAAATGCTATTAAAGTGCAGTGTAACGTTATAACATACCACATAAATGTGTTAGTCGTAGGGCATCGTGAATTGTTCATAGAAGCATTGCATGGAATTTAAATTCCCTTTTTGCACCTACTGGTCTATAGATATCATACATAGTGATGTCCTTCAATAAATCTAGTTACTCGTCAATAAGAGGTTTGATATATACATTCATATCTTTGACTTGGTACTTACCTAATTGATTTAACATACAATATATAATTACTACATATATGAGTAAATAAAAAAATATCAAACGTAATTATAAGATCACATAATTTAACATATATGAGTAAACAATAAAGTATAAGACAAAATTATGAAACAAACAAGACAAATGAGATGTTACCCTGTTAAAAAAAATCTAAACAAATACCTGAAACAATCATTGCCAACATTATGTGTTCCCTCTTTATTGACATCCATAGAGGAATATTATTGTTGATAACAAAAACAAGCCACAACGATTAAGTAGATTTGAGCTCTCCAAATGGATAGACATCGTCAGCTGCCAATGAAAGCCTAAGATTACAAAGTTCGTCTTTAAAATTTGGCCATATTTCCTCTATCTTCTTAAATGTAGATCCATCGTAGGCATTCAAAGAACACGATCTTTACTTATTTTCTTTGCATGGTAAACCATAAATTGTGCTATGCTTTTGCACTTGAACAATCGTTGCAAATGTGGAATTATGGGAATATAACAAAGAACCTTGTGAGGAACCTTTTTTGTTAATTGATCGGTTCGATATATACTAATTTGACATTTTGGGAATTCTTCTTTCGACACATGTTCTCCATAATATAGAATACGATCATCAGGACATGTATGAATAGCTTGATACTCCATTCCAATATCTTTCATAATGGCATGTAAATATTGATATGTGCGGCATAAAACATTTGACGGTGGTAACAAAAATTCACCTAACAATATACAACATAAAAAATCAACAATGGTTAATGTAAAGAATATTAATCGTACATATTGCATCCAAATTTTACACCTGATCGACTAACAATAAAAATAGAGGAAAAAAGAAAACCTTTATCATCATGTACTAAGTGTGACAAAATATATTACATACCTTAGCAATTGTGTCACACAAGTGTTTGACAAACCATTCACAACATTGAAGTTCACCAACAACAATATAGCAGAGAGAAGACGTGTTTTGGAGCCCTCATCAAGAGGTTGACTTGCCTTCTCAAGTACAGGTATAACAAAAACACCATCAAACTAGTCGTCGTCGTCATCCATTCCAACATTATTAAATGTATCCTGGATCAATATATTTGATCCATGTTCATGAACAGGTGCTTGTACAAACATGTCTTCCTCCACGGGCAGTGCCCTAGGGCGTCGTTCTTTATAATTACAAAAAATCAAGTAATATTAGTGTATATAACAAATATTATAACGATACAAATGTTTACAAATATAATATAGGAAAACAAAGACAACAAAGACAAAGACATTCAACCAGTGTGGCATCTCCACTTTCCATTGGTGATCTTTGTTTAAAAACCCCTAACCTGGCCTAACCCCTTAATCCCTAACCCTAAACCTATAACCCCTACTCCCTAAAACCCCATTAACCTCTAAATCCCCTAGTATTATTCATGGCTTGACCATTCTTGTAAATACCTTGGTATTACTCATGTCTTGAACATATAATACTACAAAGTATAATGGCCACAAAACAAGGATCAATTGTGAAACTATACTTTTGTATATTGTACTGCGTTAAGCATGAAAATAAAAAACATCAATTAGATTTTTTAACTACAATGATACTAAATAGAAATACAAATATATAAAAGACACACACATTAATGGATAAATTTGTTTACCCTAGAAAATCAATAAGAGGAAACCAATAATTAATGAAGGACCTGCTTTTTGTCTTCTTATATTATGGATATTACAATATAGGTTACACAGTTTTGCAAGATTACAGCAATGTTATGAGACTCTTTGGTATTTTATAGTCCTATAGAATATGAACATTGATATTTCATTTAATTTATGGAATTCAACATTTACATTTCATTAAGGGGTTCATCTACTATTCACCTCATCACAAAAAGAGATTGCAAACTTGGATATTGGTCACATCCTTGACTAGGAGACATAGCCATTAATGGCCCAACATTGTACTTCGAGGCAACAATAGTTGATGTGACTATATTCGGTGTACTAGTGGCAAGTGAAGGTGAAGTACAACACCACCATGTGCAAGTGGCGTTAGATAGGTCAGGTACTCTAGCCAATGGCTACAATCACCAAGTCATGTTGAACCAGTTTATAGATACATGATTTAATAATGATCCAATATGAAATATAACATACACATGTGCATCTTGTAAATTTTAGCAACAAGTATGGATGTGACTAAATTAGGTACATTGTTGGATGTGTCTACCATAGGGTGAGTAGCCCATAGACGTAGGAGGGGAAGTCAGAACATCCACAGCACACACACACACCAAAAGGGGAAAACAATGTGAAATTACTTAACTAATTATAAATTCAATAAAATTAAAATATATCATTATACATACCTCACTTACAAATTGACCATGGGAAATATCTCATAAACGACCATGGAAATTATAGCCACAAAACATTCATGGATGTGAATAACATCTACAACCACGAGCATATGATAGTATGCCCTCACTACTAGATGGTCGTGTTATGCCCAAATGGGAGTTTATGGTCCTACCCCACTAGTATATGATGACACCATACAGTCAATACCTCGACAAATGTGTCATGACATACCATCATTTGTGTCAATTGGAGCAATTTGTCTTGTTTGTGGAAGCAACTCCTCTAGAAGTGGGAATTCAAACAAGCTCGAGGGATTAGGTACTTTTTATCATCTTGGTGCCCCAAATTGGGTCGGTTGTGTGGAATATCCAAACAAGCATCATGGAATTCTAAGTGATGAAAATAATTAACAAGATTCCTCAAAACACACTCTCCATACATTTTCCTCAAGAAGCATAGTGGGATATCCCTATTGTTATGAGGTTGAACATTAAAAACCATGTATTGACTATACATCAAATTATCAATAAATGGTTGATAAGTGCACCAATTGATAAATATATTAGGTTTGCTAGTGTTTGACATTTAACCTATATGAGGGCCTATGAAAAGGGAAAACATGTCCTCTAGTTTTCTAGTCTTTAGTTTTTTTCTTGCAATATTATCCAAACCATCTATACATTTAGGATAAATAATCTCTCTATAAGAGGTAATATTGATAATGTCTCATTTGCATAAGTAATTATATCAGTGAATTCATCTAAAATTTGGGCAAGTAAGCGTCCAAGTGGGTATATATATCTCAACATTATTAGGTTGGCTACCACTCTATTAGTTGGTTTGGCATTATATTCCATTGATGGTGGGGCATTGCCTTGGGGGTTTACATTATGAATTTATAGGTTTGGGATTTCGGCAACCATTTCTAACAACTGCAATGAGATATTTAAAAAAAAATGTAAATGAATATAAACCAAAATTTGGCAATAAACATTAATTTCAAAGAATAATAAATGGGATTTATACCACCTACTTCGCAAAGCTTACTACCCACCAATATTTCATAGTTCAATGCCAATTTATTTAGATAATTTGAAATCGATGAGCTTGTATAAGTGTAATATCCAAAAAAGTGGTTGCATTTTGGGATTAGCACTTAGGAAAAAAGCATGCAAGATATGAAGAATGAAGTCAATTAGTGGGAAAAAAATTATTTTATAGGAAAGGAATTCTTGTTCATTCCTTTTGCATACAACTTTTTAATAAAATAAAAATTGCACACGCATTTTAGTGAAGAAAAATATTAAGTCTCCTTGTTTGACTAATGTAAAAGATGTTATGGTTGTTCACACTTGAAACATTGTTGTTCTCATTAATTATGTTGTTTGATTTTTGAATTATTTGTGTGAGTTGTATTTGAGTCTCGAAACCCTCCCATACCATCAACGCATGCATTTACTATAACCATGTCAAATTTCAGTGCATACAAGCACAAACTGAAAAAAAAAAAAAAAAAAAAAAAAATCAATGTTGGCCCCATTCATAGGTCACTATGCTTGGGGTCAAATTAAAGAATAATTTCCACTAATTACAACCTTGTAATGGTGCCATTATCATGAGTACACATATGCCAAAGATTTCATTTATAGGGTCTAAGTGGTGGTTTTAAGCCTTGTGCATGGTGTGGGAGTCCTAAAAGCATATTTTATGCCTTAAGACATTTATAATTCCTCCTCATACCATGTCCATGAATTGGAGAAGCATACCACTTGCAACTTATACCCCTTAACCACTAAACCATACCCTAAACCCTAATTAAAATCTACATCTTATGTATACTTCTTCTCTTCTTAACTTACTATCTATTTGTTCATGTTTACGTAGAATGTATCCATAAAGAAAAAATAATACATTATTTTTCTTCTACATTTAACATATAAATGTCTACGAAAAAAATGCAATATAAAGACATATAATGAATAACTTACTAAGGGACAATATTCATGCCCTCCTTCAAAGTGTCCATACTCACTACAAATTTTTTTAGTTGTTTTTATTAAAAGACTCCTATTATAGCCCCTGCATTTTTTACAAGGGCAATAACATTTTCGATCACCCAAAGCCTCAACCAATGCAGATCTCAAGTATCGACCTTATCCTCCTGGAGGAATGTTATGTGACATTTTTCCTTACTAAACTTTCAATGATGATCATTATCTTAAAAAATCAATCTCTGTAGTTTAACTATTTCTAATGCAATTAACAAAATAAAATATAAAATTGTATTATGACCTAAAAATATCTCTTATAACCTATGCAAATCGTCGCTAGTATAGGAACAATGTTGAACGTCTTTAATATTTCAAACTTTTTAAATTATATATCATTTTTTCATCGAAATTATGACGGCTATTGATGAGAGACACGTTGCTTAACGGAAAAAAATATTGACTTTGTCAATAGTTGATAACCAGAATCATTTACCCTTTACACCGTCAGATATCTGACAATTAGCTACCTGTAACCGTCAGATAGCCGACGATAAAGACCATGTCTTCGAATAGTCAACGAACGTCGGGATGTTTTGAAAAAAATACAAAAAAAACAATTAAAATACGACGGTACGATTAATTTTATCTGTATTGTCGGAATACGATGTCGGTTTTTCCGTACATATGTAGTAGTGTCATTTTGTATGCAAACATTGTACCATATTTCTTCTTCATTCTTTATACATGTAATCTCTTTGAGGTTATTTTACATTCAACAATATGCAACCCTATTCAAATATTTCCACTTGATTGCATGCAATCATCATCCAATTCAGCTTGTTTTGTCAATTTTATAGGTCCCTCGACCTTTTGATTCAAACCTATGATGAACCATTCTTCTTGGATTTCGTTGTTGATGTTCTTCTTGGATTTTCTTGTTGATGCTACTTGGAATATGACTTAGTAACTCTCTTAAGTCTTCCATCTTGGTTCCAAATAGACTCCATAATTGTAGTTGATTTTCCTTTTGTTTTTCATGTATAACTATTCACAATCTTCAAGGGTTAGCTCAAGTGGTCATGACATGGACATCAGATCTCTCCCCCAAGTTGGGGAGGTCATGAGTTTGACTCTCTTGATTCCTTCAAGGTTAGGTGCAAGAAATTTAGTTGCCAATGGTTTACAATGGTTACTACATATCAACGACAATGAAGTCTCCAAGGTTTCATGTGCATGGTTATATGGGGAAAAGTTTAGTATAAGGTTGTAAGTACTAAATCACAAAGTTATGCCTATGTCAATTGCATTTCAATAATTCATACAATTGACTAACAAACGAGATAGTTGAAAATGAAATAAATACCCTATGCAAACAATCTCATAATCAACTAAAAGAAATGTCATGAAAGATCACAAGAATCATTAAATTAGACTTATCAAAAAGCAAAGATACAAATTGAAAAGTATATAATAACCACTTAGATTAAGTAAAAAAATTAATATCACAATTGTATTGAGATGGAACAAGTGAAAATGTCGATGTGTTCAGTAATTTTGCAATATGGAGCCAAAATCATGCATCAATCAATGAGCCAACCTCATGAAATAGAACTAAAAAAAAAAAGAATTATCAACAATATGGATAAAACCGCTATACAAGTCTAGATGAATGATGTATGGGGGATAAAGAGAGACCCATCTCTAAACTCAAGATCACCAATATATGTTAGAAGATGCACAATGAAAATGGCACATATGTCATATGCTATGAGAAAATTAATCTATAAAATTTGAGGAGGATTTATTTTTATCATTGGCATTAAAGAGTGTGGCATCCCACTTATAATTGTGCTTTTCAATGCACAATAACAATGGAGTCATGCTCTGACAAAAAGATGTAGAAAAATAGAGACATGTTAGATACAAGGTGAGTTTCATTAGGACCATAAACTAGATCCAAAGGTAGATGGAGTGGATCCAATAATGACCCAATTGAAGGCATGAAAAGGATCATTGTGCCTCAAGTGTGGCCAAGAGGATTAGGTGAAAATGGTTGTCAAAAGATGCAAGTATGGTTGGGTGGAAAAGGCTCACAAAAGAGTAAGGAAAGTTATTTTTCATAAATGTGTATGTGTTAGATGTATGTTGGTATACAAAGTATACATATTTATGGATTCTCCAAATTCAATAATGATTTTATGACAAGTCTAAGAGTTATTGAACACTTAAACCTTAATAATGTTTTGTTTTTCATTTTTCACACATGGATCACTATATTAAGGGGATGTAGGAATAAATTTTATTTTCTCCTCTTTGCAAGATTCTAGGTCTTATGAAAAGTAAAGAATTTATTTTTTCACCATGTGTTTGTGTTTGATAATCATTTTACATATCATCCTAACTTGGTATCACACACAATTGTAAAGTGAAATGATAAGAAATAATATTTTTTATTTAATTACAAATTATTATTATTATTATTATATAACATTGATATGGCATGAATAATATTGAATATTTAATTATATTAGTTTATCATAAAAATTAAGAAATAATATTTTATATTTAAAAATAAATAATTTTTATTATATGATATTGGTATGCTATGAATAATATTAAATATATTCTCAAATAATAACTACAATAATTTATAATAAGAATTAATTTCGGATTATATGATATTTATAATATAAAGTATTAGATATGTGATAATTATTAGGTCAATAGCTAAGAAAACAAAGATAAAGTAAATGAATGGACCATACTTCATGATGCATCTCTACTCAAAATAATGAGAAATACTAATGGATATTAGATCATTGCATATGGACTCTTATACTATTAATAACCTCAATTGGCACATCAACTTTATTTTAACTTCATATTAGGATGTGTTTTATGTTATCCTAATTTAAATTATTATTTTTCTACGTTGTCCAGCTCGCACCCTCCAACTTGTCGGTGAGAATGAGATTGTTTGTTCCATGCTAGTCCCAATTAACGATTAGCTCTCAAAGCGCACCAATTTAAATTAGCTCACAAAGAGTGAACATTGCATAAAAGGGATTTGAACCCAAGTGGGAAGGATAACAACTTGTCTCTACCACTTGAGCTAGACCCAATTGACAAATCCTAATTTAAATTATGTATTATCTTTCTTCAAAATCTTATTATTATGTTATGATATAGAAAGTTGTTTAGATTAGCAAAGGAATATCATTTGATGGTAATTGTAGAACATGTTCTATGGATGTGAGATTCTTTGAATATTGGGATCATCATGAGGTACAAATGCACATGTAATTAACACAATATTACATGCAAATATGTTTTATTTTTATTGTTGATGATCAAGAGCACATCAACCCACCTATAAACATGCTCTATCAATTTGTACCCTTTTGCAAAAAGATGAGACGCGGTGGGGCCACGAAAGACATAAGGTCAATGTCATTGTGACCATAGTTACAACTAAAGGAGGATTGAGTGGATCCAACATGGACCTGATTGCATACATAAAATGGGACCATTGGTGGACCACTAGGGCTCCAAGTATGGCTAGGAAGGCTACGTGGTTACATGGAAAAAAGACATGAAAATGGCTCTCAAAAGATTAGGTGAAGCTTCTAGACACCAATATGCTATATGTATGTCAATGTAGAAGGTACATACATATGCACGGGGTGTTTATATGCAATAAAGATTTTGTGATAAGTCTAGGTTTTGTTGTTTTCTTTGCCCCTCAATAAGTTCAAGACAAATGTTTTTTGTTTTTTTTTTCATTTTTCACATAGAGATTTAATCCTTTTTGTTTTACTTTTCTTTTTAAATTAAATTTTCCAAGCAAAGACAAACCAAATACCAAGCACAAGTGAAAATATGTGACACCCCACATTTTGATTACCTACTAATGATGATGATGATGGTTATTAATGTCCATTAAGACCAACATTGGTTTATCAAGCCTTAAAAAAAAGGCAATGAATTACTTGGTTCGCTTTATTATTTAATTTCTATGCTCGAAAATTTTTAAGAGAAGCATTCATAAATCACCATAGTTTTGATGACTTAAGAGGTTAGGAAGATCGGTGTTGTAAAAAATATTTTGGAATTAGTGTTAGTGAACATTGTGTTTTTGGTTCAAGTCAACCACTAATCTTATGGTCTCTTCCCTAAGATGTGAGGACATAATCAACAATGTAATACTTGCAGTAATACCAACAACAATGGTCTACGCCATTGCAAGCAGAGTTGGTTACAAAAAATAAAAAGTTAGGGGGCATAGCTAGCCTTGCTAGTAGGGAGGCCAAATTAATATTATAAAGAGGTGGGTTAATATTAAAATGAGGCAAAAAATATTACAGTTGTTATGTTGTTGGCCTGCCACTTGGGAAACCAACCCAGCAGCAGACATTTGCTTCATCGAACTTGTTTACCGGTATATACCAAAAAATAAATTGTAAGGCTTTATAGAAGACCTATCCCAAAACTGATTTGGAGTCTAATGATTCATATATTTTATTCTATAGTTATACATACTGATGAAGAAGAGAAAGCTTGTCATGACAAATTAAACAGAGAAGGGGGGTCGGCCTGAGGAACCTAGGGGGTTTCCTCGTCGATGGTGTTGAAGTTGATTCCATCTTTAGCTTCCATGATGTTGATTTTCTTGTTTATCAGCAGATTTTGCAACTGAATGAATTCAATATGCATGGCAAGATCATTGTGGGCTGCATCCCTTGTTGTTATGGCTTTGCCAAGGATTGTTTTCAATATATGTCAATGGTACGAAAATATTTTGTATCTCTTGCTCGGGTCGAGCCAGTATCAAGGATCCAATGCATGCCAGTATCAAGGATCCAATGCATTAGCTCTGCATCAACCTGTACATCTGGGGTGTTCAACCACTCCTATCGAGCTTCATTCTCGATTATATCCATCTCTTCTCTCTCCTTTGGTCTAGTGTTGGCGTAGTAATTTGATTCAATAGTAGTAGCCTCCTGATGCACTATGGGACAAGGGAGAAATTGACAAGTGTCGCCTCGTCCTCGAGACCTGGACCTGTCCATCGAGCTCCTCTTGAAACTGAACACAACTTTGAAATGTCGACAGGGACACAATCAAGAATCAGTGATGCGCCTGTGAGAAATCCTAACTCTGTGAGAGCTTATGAAACCAAAAGAAATTGTTGGGTTAACATTCATCTTGTTATTCTTTAAACCCACCATTATCCTCTGTCCAGGCAGGTTCGTATGCCCTTCCAAAAAAAACGCCTTGAATGCCAATCTAGCACGTATGTTGGCAAGATTCAATTATTGAAGTGAATTGTCATCAAATGCATCACAGTAGAAGTACGAATCAGTGGGGTGAACCAGAAATGGGTCTAGTTCTTCATGTTTGAAACTTCACGGGTGTTGTTGAAGTCATTGCTTAAAGGGGCTTCCTTGTCGGCCATCTTAAGCCCAATTAAGGGCTTTAAATGCCCATTACTGCAATTCATTGAGAGGAGATCTGGTGGTGCCTTATGGCGCTTGGAAACCCGCAACAAGCATCTCCATATGGCTCGTGGTCTCAGTGGTGTGGTATTGGTTGCCAGCTTCCACCCGAATCGAGATGGGTTAATATGGTCATAATAAAGAAAAAAAAATTATATATATATTAGACAACTTTGATGTCCTTCGAATCAATTTTTTTTAGCATAGTGGATTAGCCTAATCGATTTAATCAAATTGTTTCAATGCAAAAACCATTTGGTTCAAGTTTGGTGAAGTCCTGCGAGGCTACCAACGACTATTATATGAGGGCAATTGAGTGGCTCTCCTTTCTGGTATTTTGAGGAAGAGGAAGGGATCACATGAAATTTTCCTTGGAAATATATTTAGATAGATAGATATTAATAATAATGTCCCTTCGGTTTCCCCGCGAGGACTTCTTTGGAAAAAATATATTACTAATAGCTCAAGGGGTTAGCTTAACTAGTTGTTGGGAATTTAGCTAGTTTTGTGCCAACAGAGGTACAAAAAAAATATATGACTAATAGCTCAAGGGGTTAGCTTAACTAGTTGTTGGGAATTTAGCTAGTTTTGTGCCAACAGATGCACAATTTGAATCCCCCTAGGTTAAGTGCACTAATCTACTTGAGGGATTTATTGGGGATGTGATCCATAAATGTGAAATAATATCCCTTTAGTTTACTTGCGAAGTTTTCCTTGGAAAAAAGAATATATCATAAGAAAAATTATACAAGGAAAAAAAGAAGTGATGAGAAAAAGTATACATCATATGCTTTAAAGTTGTAATAAAATGAAAAGGCATACCCACCACTTGTACCAAGTGGATAAAGGAGTATCAACTCACTTATCAAGAAAATAAGGAGAGTATAAATTAACTTATCAAAAAGTAGGTGAGGAGGTGTGCAATTATTAGCTTATATTATATCATATATAATACAATTGGACCTAATTCTCCTAGGAGGTAACAAATCCAAATCCAGAGGGGTAGGATATGTACACCTTTATATACTTTAGCAATCAAATCAGTGCACAGAGTACCTTGTCCCACAAACAAGGGGGTGTCTAGCTCGGCTATGACCTTAAAAATTAGATTTGTTTTTATTAAAATTTGGTTACAGGGGATGGGGAGGAGAAGAAATGAGGGATCTTCTATCGGAAATTATATTTGTGGAGTTAATAGAGTTTACAACTAAAAGACGTATTGAACCCCTATACCCATCCATATTTCACTAAGATCACAAGCTCATAAGGTCAGGTATTTGCAAAGAATCCCTAGGTTGGCAAGGAGGCACAGATTAAAGACTTGTTTGGGCAAGTGAAACCATTGCTAAGTAAAAGGTCAAGGACATGGTCAAACCTAAATCAATGATTTTCAAGTAATCTTCAAGTATCTTGCTTATCCCACATATTGAATTATTAACACTACTAATGGAATTATGAGGATTGTTTGCTGAATTGTAAGGATGGTTTATTGAACTATCAAGATTGTTTATGGAATTACAAAGATTGCTTATTAAATTATAAATCATGCTTGAAACTATTGGAATTATGTCATGGAAAATAGTTATTAGTTGTGAAGCTTGAAAGAAAATTCTCGATTTTGAATATGCTTCATATATAATGAAATTGTGCAATAGTTACCTTGGAATACCATTAAGTAATTTACATGTAATGGCAGAGGTGGTATCAAACAAAAAATTATAGTGAACTTAGACTAATGGGAGCTAACTTTACAATTAGGTAGGGCCAATATTAGAACTTGGACTCTACAAAATTCCAATCGGACAACGAGAAAGAAGAACCTACTACATAAAACCTCTCAAGGTACCACTAGACAAACTATTGTCAATATTGTTTTGGTATTTGCACCAAGCAATGCTTTGCAATGTAATTAAAAAAAAGCTAATATAAAATAAATTTGAAATCCTAAAAAACCTTATAATGGAAATATAAAAATAATAAAATAATGTCACACTATAGTAAATCAAATAGTATATAACCCAAAGGTTTAGCTCATCCAATTATTATCAATATTGTTGAACCTTTAACTAATTCTATACCAGCAGGTGTTCAATTTGAATCCCCTAGACTATGTATACTAGTCTAAGTGCACTAGTAGATTCATTAGGGATGACATCTGCAAATGTGAATAAGTATACCTTACTTTTCTCCACCAAAATTTCATTTAAAAAAGATATCAAAAAATAAATAATAATAAAAGTATATCACCCACCTTAATAATGTTGCCCAACAAATAAATTAAACTAATAAATAATTAAAAATTAAAAGTCTAAATTCATTATAATAGTAAATTCATTATAAACATAACCATAAATAAATTATAAAATACAAGAACTTTGTATAATTTTTTCCTTTATTCTTAAAACATAGAATATACATTTAAAAAACAAACCTCTCTCCTTTTATATTGAAGTTTTATATAAAAAAATGCTACTTCCAAATAAAATAATTCTTTTATTTTTAATATATCTCGTCCCAGTTTTTTCAAAATATTTTCAACTTCATGTTTTTTAATAAATGTCTGTCAACTTTATATTCTTGAAAGAAAAAAAAAACAATTTTATGTTTTTAAAATTTGTATTAACTTTTTTAGTATTCTCTTCAAGCAATGGTGCCTTGATGTTGAGAAATGGGATCCGGTTTGAGAATGTTTAACCACAGTATCAAAATAACTTATAACTTAGCTCACTTTTTTTTCCTCATACCCCAACACAACCTATCGATTTTTTACGGTGTCATTACCTCACTTTTTTTAAATTCCTTTATATTTAAGGAGGGTATAAAACAAACATCTTCTATTCAAGGTTTATAGCAGTGGTTCACTATTGACATAATCATTTATAAAACTATAATCATCCATAAAACTATAAAAATTTCACTGACAAATAAGAAAGCGACACAAAATCATCGATAAAACTATAACAACTTCATTGAAAATATCTATAGTCCACTTTACCTTATCCATAAACATACTGTGCCATCCAGTGACAGTTCATTCCTACACTGATAATCAACAAAAATAACATGACTACAATCATAAGGAAAAACACAAAAACTGAAAACCAAAGAGGATTGATTTAATTATTCGACAACTCAGAAAGATGATGATGCAGTGTTTTTGTAGGACAAAAAACTTAAACTCATTCTGCGAAAGTATAAATAAGAGGAGATGATAAATCGTTCACGGGTGAAAATAAGGGTTACTTCATTTATTAGAAGAAAAAATCGTAATACACTAGAATTGATTCCCTTTATCCACAATTTACAAAAATGCCAATGCTGCAGTGCTTTGATGCATCCAACCCACAATTGCCCATTCATTTAAAAGCTGATAATACACTTTCAGTAATATTTTCAGTTAAGATACAATCCTCTATTCCCCAAATATCTCACAGTTAGCTCATCTTCTTGAAAACTTGGAGCACAAATAAACTAAGAAGAAGCATACTAATGCAAAGAGAACCACATAAATTACTTGGTTTGAACCATTCTGTATTATCTTCCTGTTTAGCCTTTTCATGTTGTTTTTAACCCCGGCTTGAGCTTTGATCATTGTCATTTGCTGTCACAAAAGAAAGAATTCAGATAAACCAGATGAACAATTCAGTCAGGTAAAATACACAAAGATTTCTGTAAGCTGTATAGAACTATTCATGCAAGGATCAGTTCATTTAAAATAATAAATACAAATTACGGTGCAATCCTTATATATTGACAATTCAGAGCTACATAAATGTGGCAATGCTTTTTGTGCATGTAGCTGAAGTCCTCCATAGAGAAAAAAATGGCCTATGCAGTCCACACAAACTAGAACTTCGAGAAATTTCCCAGTGCAAAAGATACCTTGTATATTTGTTCAAAGAAGCAAATAATACAGACTATAGGAGAAACTTGAATATTTCACTGAATTAATGAGGTTAAGCTCCATGCAGGACAAGATAATTGAATAAGACAGCAAGGCAAAGGTTAAGCTTAACTCTCAGAAAATAATATCATTGATTTAAAATGTCCTGTAAATCTAATATGGAAAGATAAAAATGCAAAACAAAAGTAAGCATCAGATTAAAATATTGACAACTTAAAACATTACCAGCTGACTTAAGAAGTCATTCTGGAACTTGGCCTCTGACCCTATCTCCTGTGCCACCTGGATATCAAAAGCAAATCAGAAAAGAAATGCTCCAAGTAACTAAATAAAATCATGACTGCAATACAAGTTCTATGAAATTTGAATACCAAATTTTTGTCAAGGTTGAACCTTTCATCTTGGGATGCAATGCTTCATGTAACGTTTTGGTATCATTCCAATGCAAAAAGTAAGGCTTACAAAATTTGACAATCAGACACTCAACAAAATAACTATTTTTCCTACCAAAAAAACATATTAGCCACTATTGACAATGTCACCTGTATATGTCAACTGTATGAAGTAAGTTTCACTCTAAGACAGATCACAACTCAAAATATACGTTTTAAGACACTGATTTTTTTCACTGCTACAACAATACCTAAGAAGAGATGTTGCACAATACCTAATGCATTATCTTAACATCTTTAAGGATAGCAAAAACTTGCATTATCTTAATTGTAATATTATTATATTTATCATTCATGTTTATGCCATGTGGTGAATTTTAAAAAAATATATATTTTTTAATATTTATTATTTTCTATATATATATATATATATTATTTCCATCCCGTGAAGAAATCGGTGGTGCGCTCTAGCCATCCCGGAAATTCGTTCCACCATCTCCAAATCCAGTGCAACATACGTTTCAACTATTCTCAATACCCATTGGTATTCACCTTTCCTAGTGGCTTCACCTATCCTCGGTGGCATCACCCAATGTATAGGTGGAAAATACACTAACTTCACCCTTTTCTGTAGGTGGCTTCACCCACACCTTATTCAAGTAGAACCTATCTCATCACAATAGTAATAATTTCCTTCCAACTCTTATACAGGTGCAACTACCAACCTTGTATCAGCTTAATGGTTATATTCACAAGTTGGAAAATATGTTTCATAGGAACACCAGCTATCTGCTCCTGTGCAGGTATACCTACAAGCCTCCATCATTGCAATCGTCAATTCCATAAGTTGGAAAATAACATCAACCTCCAACAAACAAATGCATTTGATAGTTTGTATATTCCTTGAGCACTTTGAACATGCCCAGACTAGTGGCTCACCAGCCGTGCTCACTACTACCAGATTGTTGTCAAAAAGAATATTTTTTCATTTAACGCTTTCGATCTGTTAACACAGGATATGTTCATACAAATTAGAGTGTTCATGTGAATATTCAGGATCAGGTTGGACTTCTCCTAAGTCCTCTGGATCAATTCGGGGCATTGACGGTACGTGGACATTGTAGGCGGGTGAATTCAACATTATAAAATTCACCATTTGGCATCGATGGTTGCAGAGCCTTATTCAAGCCAGACTTTAGTTCAGAGTTGTATAGTATGAGTCGAGGAGATCAGTATTCCAGAGAGGGGCAGCGCATGTGCTATTTTTAGCAAGTAGTTCAGGGTTCCATAGATATTTTTAGCAGGTTTTTTCCTTGTGGATCGGATTCAAATTCATATTTTGGAGGATAAATGGGAAGTTGAGGACAGTCAGATAGGCACATTCAGAATCTTGAATCAGTTATTTTAGCAGTTTCTATTTTTAGAAATTTGATCCTTTTTCAGTATTTGATGACTGTTTTGGGTACCCATTATTAAGTTCTTCAACTGGGCACCTTCAGATATTCAAAATTCTCTTCATTGAAATCTTAAAATGGATTTGGATATACCCTTTTGGGAGACCTGCACATGGTTCCATTTTTGTGAAATTCCAAGATGCCTTAGGCCTTGATCAAAGCCTGTCAAACTTGATCAAACCTAGGTCTAAAAAAGAGACTTTTTGTGTTTTCAGTGACAATCACATCTTTGGATACCCAATATTGAGTACAGCATGGGAGGGATATCTGGTGGTAATCCCAACACTCAAAATTTACATTCAGATTTTGGAGGATGCATGGGAGGTTGAGGACAGTCAGATGGGCACTTCCAGAATCTTGAATCATCTATTTTTAACAGTTTCTATTTTTAGAAACTTGATCCTTTTTCAGCAGCAGATCATTATTTAGGGTGCCAACTATTAAGTTCTTCAACTGGGCACCTTCAGATTTTCAAAATTCACCATCATGAAAAAATTATATTTTTCAAAATTCTCTTTCTTGAAATCTCAAAGTGGATTTGGATACCTTTTTCGGAGATCTCCACATGGTTCCATTTTTTTGAAATTCAAAGATGTTTTAGACCTTGATCAAAGCCGGTGAAACTTGGTCAAACCTAGGTCTAAAAAGAGACTTTGTGTTTTCAGTGATAATCACATTTTTGGGTACCCAATATTGGGTACAAGATGGGAGGGAAATCTGGTGGTAGTCTTGAAAATTTTATATTTTTCAAAATTCTCTTTCTCGAAATCTGAAAGTGGATTTGTATACCCTTTTGGGAGATCTGCACACGGTTCCATTTTTGGGAAATTCCAAGATGTTTTAGGCCTTGATCAAAGCCGGTCAAACTTAGTCAGACATAGGTCTAAAAAGAGACTTTTTGTGTTTTCAGTGATAATCACATTTTTCGATACCCAATATTGAGTACAGCATGGGAGGGTTATGTTGATTCTAGAAGCAGCGTTCACCCCAGCATTCCATGTGTCATATCGTTATCTTGAGCTAGACATGCAGGGCACTCCCTTTGATCTTGTTTTTGGATCTGTAAGTTTTAAACCTATGAAGTAAAGCAATGCATATAGATTCTTAAGCAAAACAGAAATTTATCAATGACTCATACACTTAGTTCATAGAGATTTACACTGGAAACCCTTCACCGTGAGAAAAGTAAAACCAGCCTTCCTTGGTGCCACACTTCTCAATTCTTCATTGTTTTAATTTCACCATTCACAATATACAATATATACAAAATTTTAGGTATTCTGGAGCTACCAAAACCCTAATCCCTTAATCCGGAATTAATTTAGAAAACCACTAAAAATCTTACGCACCCCCCACACACACGTGCAAAGAATATAACACATACCCAACAAGATCTTGCTTTATGCATGTACACCCAACAGAAGGGTTTTGCTTTCTTTATCCTCGTTTTCAAACTTCAGATGGGATACATTTTTACAACAATTAAGGGGCTTTTCTTGGACTAATTTAGGAATTCCCTTTGTGTCATTATGAACTAAATAGTGTTAGAAAATAATAGGTGTGCTCGTTTAACCATAGGCAATATAGGTTGAAGCCACCCCCGAGCATCTTAACCTTGACAGAGAGAATAATTTTGGAAGCAAACCCTATGTCCAAATGCCAATCAAGGTAGCGTACCACTCTCTAGAGCTAGCGTACCAAGCAGAAAGTCCAAACCATAACCAAGAGAGAGTCCAAGCCTAAAACCAAAAATACTAGTTGCAGTAGCTGCAGCTACAACTACTCTCCAAACTTACGCACTTACTGAATTTCTGCAGTTGCGCGTTGTGTGTCAAAATGAGCTCTAGCATCCTGTATTTATACTGCTCTTCCTTAGCTGTCTGGGCTGACTTCTCTTTCTGGAGGCTAAAAACTCAATATTAATTATTTTCTTTAGCCGACTTGTCTTCAAGGGTTATGTCCAATGCTTTAGGGTTTCTTCTTGCTTCTCGGAATATTCTATTCTTGTCAAGGTTACACGTGGAGTTTTAATACCTCCCGCAACTAAGATAATATCAAGACTCCCTCCTAGCTAGGGAGGTATTTAAAGGTAATGGTCTTGAGCACAAACATACCATTCAACTGGTAGCATCATCATAGCCACACAAGCTATCTCATGATCAAATCACGAGCACCATAATCACTATCAGTATCATCTGATAGCATCAATTGTATCATCCCTCAAAGCCATACTCCATCTGAGTAATCAGGCATGATGTTGGATAAGTCACTCACTCCGCAGAGTGATACAAGAACCATTCTTCTAATCCGAACATATGTCCTAGAAGAATAACTANAGCATCCTGTATTTATACTGCTCTTCCTTAGCTGTCTGGGCTGACTTCTCTTTCTGGAGGCTAAAAACTCAATATTAATTATTTTCTTTAGCCGACTTGTCTTCAAGGGTTATGTCCAATGCTTTAGGGTTTCTTCTTGCTTCCCGGAATATTCTATTCTTGTCAAGGTTACACGTGGAGTTTTAATACCTCCCGCAACTAAGATAATATCAAGACTCCCTCCTAGCTAGGGAGGTATTTAAAGGTAATGGTCTTGAGCACAAACATACCATTCAACCGGTAGCATCATCATAGCCACACAGGCTATCTCATGATCAAATCACGAGCACCATAATCACTATCAGTACCATCTGATAGCATCAATTGTATCATCCCTCAAAGCCATACTCCATCTGAGTAATCAGGCATGATGTTGGATAAGTCACTCACTCCGCAGAGTGATACAAGAACCATTCTTCTAATCCGAACATATGTCCTAGAAGAATAACTATTCCAACATATGTTGGAAGCCACGCCATGGGCTACAAGGACTATTCTTCTAATCCAAACATACGTCCTAGAAGAATAAATGTGTTAAGACCATTTTTTGCCTGGAGAATGTATGTCCACCAGCACACTGACTATCCATCTAGTTGATAATCATTTCCAACACTACTAATAGTCTTCATGGCAATCAGAACAATGCCATTCATCACGGAGAATATAATGCTTCTTCTTCTTCTTCTTTTTGGACTTCATCATGGAGAATATAATGCTTGATCTCAATGTACTTTGGTCTGTCATGGAACATTGGTTTTCTCTGAAGGCTTGATATAGATATGATCATTACAATATATCATGGTCGAATTCAGCACTTATGTTTCCTGCTAGCTCATGACATCGTGGCAAGGCTCAAACTAAAACATATCCAAGTAGCACTTCTTCTGTCATCATGAGAGTTTGTCGTGGATTAGCAATCCATCATCCCAAACTTCTGAGTAACTATTCTGATACACTATCTTTGTCATAGAAAGTTTTCACCACGCTTTTGTTGTATATGAGATACTATGCATCAAGTTGTTTGAATCCATACAAGGTCTTCTTATAGTTGAATACATGGGTCTCTTTCTGGTATAAGCTTCTTTCTCACTTGCTTTATTGGGAAGAACGATCTTTTACATGTAAATTCTAATCCATGGATACTACAAGAGGTATATCTGGAACAAGTTGTTGTCATAGTCTTCTCCCTCCTTCTAGAAGAACCTCTAATTCTTGCAATGCTTCCATTCATAAGTCTTTTTTCACATTTTCTTACATACATTGTTATTTATCATAACTTCCATTTCTTCTGCTCGATTGCTTCTTAGTGAGTTCAAACCAAGTTGGTAGTCTTGTGATTCTCGGTATAATAATTGGTTGTTCTTGCTTTTCTTTCTTTCTTGGAATCTTCATGTTCTTCCTCGTGTCTCTCTTTAGCTCTTGGGTCCATGGAGTCTTCTATATGCCCTGAAGATTCCAACTTCTTCCTTTCATCATAGGATCATGGATGTAGATGGACAACCAAGGATACTTTAAAGATTCTTTTCAGTGATAATCACATTTTTGGGTACATGGTCAGATATTTTATAATTTTCAATGGATCATATCATTTTAGGATTAGCTCCCTCCTAATCCTTGCTTCATACATGAATGCATGCTTTTCTTTTGGAATTTTGTAATCAGCTCTCTCTGTCTAAGAGAGTCCACGCTTTTGTCTGTATCCTTATTGCCTTTTGCAAAGTGTCACAAGTCTTTTTTTAATTTCCTCTTGATTGTTAACTTCTTTATGTTTTGACTTCTTCTGGGTCTCTTCAGGTTTGATTATGATTTCGACTTATTTGGCAGATGTTACTTATATAATAGCTTCCACAAGAATTGTTACCAAGGATTGTCAATATACTTCATCTTTTCATGTGTATTGCTTGACTTATAGTCATCGTGATAGCAATCCTTATCTTGTCATTCTTCCATAGGTATTGTTTCACTTGAACATCTTATCTTCTAAGAAATAGATATGCATGATATGTACAGAAACTATGTAAACATGGTATGTACAAGAACTTTGAAGAATATTGTTACCTTGACTTAGAAGAAGAAATCTTGCTTCATCTTGTTTGACTTTCTTTGAGGGTTCCTTTTCTTCGGCAAATGTTGTTTCGTGTGTTTCCTTCCTTTTCTTTAACTTGGGACAGTGATTCTTGTAGTGACCATATTTTCGACAGTTGAAGCATTGTATTTTTGACAAATACTTTTCTTGATTTGGTTTCTTCCTTGAGTCAAACTTCTTCTTATTTCTAAATTTCTTGAACTTTGTTGTGAGGTTTGATCATCATCTTTCCTTTGGAATTTCTCTTTTGCGTTAATCCTTGATTCTTCTTGTGCACAGCAAGTCCAAAGTTCTTCAAATGTGGGATACTTCTTTCTTGTGTTCATGCTTGCGACAACTGCATCCCATGCCTTGGGAAGGCCATTGAGTACTATATTTACCAGTTCCTTTTCTAAAATGATTTCTTCAATAGCTTGTAGTTGATCTCTTAACTAAGAGATTCTTACCAAGTATGATGTTATGTTGTCATCATCATTCATTTTCATGTCACAGAGCTCATTCTTCAAACTCATTACTTGTCCAATGTTTTTGACTGAGAAGAGGTTAGTTAGGGCATCATACATCTTCTTAGATGAGTCAAGATGAGAGATGTAGGGTATCAAGTGGTCTTTTACAGAGTCCACTATGATACTCATGGCATTGATGTCATTGTTCTTGAACTTCTCCATAACTGCGACGTTCCGAGGTTCCTTCTCTTTTCCTTCTTCAAACTGTGGTTCCACGATCTTTCCTTTCACAATATCCAACACTTTATTCTTGGCAAGGATGAGATCAATCCTTCTATTCCATGCTTTGAAGTTAGAAGCCCCTTCTAGCTTGTTTTCAAACTTCATAGAGTAAGTCATGGTTGTCAACCTTTGACTTTGACCAAAAACTCAAACTTGGCATCTTAGCTTGCTGAGAGTACCAGGAGGTGCGCTAGGTTAGGGCGCAATAGGCTATCCATAAATTAGGTCAATCTCTTCACTTAAGGTGCCTTAACAAAAGAGCTAGGGTTTCGTTGTTGCAGCAAAAACTTTGACTGCAACTACAACTGAGAAAAATTCTCCCAATCTATCTTCCAGCGGTTAGACTGTCCAAAGATAGTGTGGGACCATAACCTGATAGAAAATAATAGGTGTGCTCATTTAACCATAGACAATATAGCAATATTGTCACCCAACCATAGGCCGAAGCCACCCCTGAGCACCTTAACCTTGACAGAGAGAATAATTTTGGAAGCAAACCCTAGGTCCAAACGCCAACCAAGGTAGTATACCACTCTTCAGAGCTAGCGTACCAAGCAGAAAGTCCAAACCATAACCAAGAGAAAGTCCAAGCCTAAAACCGAAAATACTAGCTGCAGTAGCTGCAACTGCAGCTACTCTCCAAACTTGTGCACTTACTGAATTTCTGCAGTTGCGAGTTGTGTGTGTCCAAATGAGCTCTAGCGCCCTGTATTTATACTGCTCTTCCTTAGCTGTCTGGGCCAACTTCTCTTTCTAGAGGCTAAAAACTCAATATTAATTATTTTCTTTAGCCAACTTGTCTTCTAGGGTTATGTCCAATGCTTTAGGGTTTCTTTTTGCTTCTCAAAATATTCTATTATTGTCAGGGTTACACGTGGAGGTTTAATACCTCTCGCAGCTACCATAATATCAACAATCCCTCCTAGCTAGGGAGGTATTTAAAGGTAATGGTCTTGAGCACAAACATACCATTCAACCAGTATCATCATCATAGCCACACAAGTTATCTCATGATCAAATCACGAGCACCATCATCACTATCAGTATCATCTGATAGCATCAATTGTATCATCTCTCAAAGCCATACTCCATCTGAGTAATCAGGCATGATGTCGGATAAGTCACTCACTCCACAGAGTGATACAAGAACCATTCTTCTAATCCGGACATATGTCTTAGAAGAAAAACTATTCCAACAGATGTTGGAAGCCACGCCATGGGCTACAAGGACTATTCTTCTAATCCAGACATACATCCTAGAAGAATAAATGTCCTAGACCATTTTTTGCCTGGAGAATGTCTGTCCACCAACACACTGACTATCCATCTAGCTAATAATCATTTCCAACACTACTGATAGTCTTCATGGCAATCAAAACAATGTCATTCAATAGGACACAACTGTGTTTATCCATAGTAGTACACAACTACTATCCAGTGGTACACAACCACACCAAGTAGCACACGACTACCTAATTAGTGACGCATAGTCACAACCAGTGGAACACTTCCACCACAGTAGCATACATCTATTGTCCAGAGACATGCAGTCTCCACAACAATCATATCATCTGATATCAACCTGCATAAAACAATATCAAGATATAAACCGAGTCATCTAGGCCATTCTTCCACTCACATCTGTGAGATCTGGAAGAGCATCTATCCTCAGAAAGTAAAACATCAGCCATGGGCTATCTAGAGTCTAGACTATTCTTCTCAAACACATAAGAATAATTGTCCCTAATTTCTGAGCCTGGACCATTCACCTAACTGGGCCATTCTTCCGACACTAATCATAGTGCAACCTAATTGGACCATAAGCCTAGCTATCTCCCCAACCATCGATAATGGATCCAAAGCATGTAAAGACTTTAAAAACTTTTGACAATTGTTGATTTCGGTTGTGACTTGGTGCAATTCAGGCTACGAGGAAGGAGAGGAAGGCCATCATATTACGATTGTTCAATCAGCATGTCTTAGAATATCAGAAGATTCTGAGATTAATAAAAAAAAAACTCACGATAGACCCATGTGTACTTTCGGTCTGGCGTAAGCGTTAGGGTTCGTCTGGCGTGAGCGTTAGGGTTTGTAGCAGAGAGGCTCATGGCGGCGCCAGGGGGCGGAATCCCCGCCCCCCCTCCCTCGAAATCGATCGAAGATGCCTTTCGCAGGCTTATTC
>SNQJ01S0000951.1:161509-172461 GCA_010110895.2 Picea sitchensis
ATAGGCAGCCAAGGGGAGATCCATAGTATGCATAGGCAGCCAAGGGGAGGTCCGTAGCACCTCTAAACCAGCAAACAATACCAGACTGAAGCTCCCAACCAAGAGAAGAACAAGTGTCCAAACAATACCTCAAAACTGAAAGAGAAAGTCCTCTAGGGGAGGCGTACCAAAACCAAAAAAAAAAATCTGAGGTAGCCGCAGCAAAAATCAGACTAAGAAAAATAAGGAGAGTGTGTAAGAATGAGAGAGGGGTAGGATTTTATTTATAGCATAGGTGGATAGGTTAGGGTTCTCTAATTTAACCCTATCTTTAGGATTAAGTCAAACCCTAATAAAAATAAAATAAATAAAAGATAATTAATAATTAATTAATACTTTTAATTAATAAAAATATTAATTAAAAGTCAATTAAGTCAAAGTGACTAAAGAAGACCAACACCACATTAAACAAGGGGAACAAGGTTCAAGCAAGATGAGGCTACATGACAAAGTCAAAAGGGTCTTCTGTTACAAACATAAAAATGATAATAATAAATATAATTAATTGTAATAATAATTAATATCATTTAATTAAATCAAGAGGCACATACCTCTTCATCAAGAGGCACGTCACCTCGTGACCAGTCAATGCTATATAGCAACCGTCACGAGGGTAGTGTAATCATCATTCTTATCATATTCAATCAAATATTAATATTCAGAAATATTCATTTCCCAGTGAAGAACGACTTTCATGTTACAGTGGTATCAGAGCTTTTGTTCGAAACCAGCTTCCGCCATTAAATTTTCCCCCACCTGATTCCTAAACCCACACCCGTACCCTGTTCCAAAACCCCCCATCCATACCAATTCCCAAAAACCCCCACCCATAACTATCCCTTGCTCCGTAAAATTTCCGCTCGCGTAATCATTCCCATTATTCTAGTTCCCCGCGCCCTCACACAACACCGACCCCACCTCCGTCCACCCACTTCCCCAACACTCCCGCACAGTCACCATCCGCCAACGTAGACCCTCCCCGACACACACCCCGTAGACCCCCTGCCCTCATCGTTCCCCGTGCCCTCACACTACATTGACCCCACCTTCGTCCACCCAACACTCACTTCCCCAACATTCCCACACAGCCACCATCTGCCAGCCTGCACATATCCCGCAGACCTCCCCGACACACACCCCGCAGACACAGACCCTGCCCCGACAGACCACTACCTAACACATCCCACAGACCGTCCCATCCCTATCCCTAACTTTCGGTCTTCATTAACATTCCTGACTCCTTGTAAAGTCGTGCCCCATTCCATTAATCGACATTCGCCTCACTTAATTGACATTAATTATAATTAATTATGATATATATATATATATATATATATATATCTTATGTTAATTCATTATATATGATATATATAATATCGATATATACATATATAAATATAAAATAAAATTAATATAAATATATATTTTGAAAAAAAAATCGCAAGGATGGTCAACAACGAAGAACTTAAGGCCAACGTGAACAAATGCACAGATGACGTCAACGGTGTAAGGTACCAACTTAACAATGTGGAAAAAATGCAAACAGACGTGAATGAAAAAATCGATAAATTACTCGAGACTGAGAACAAAATTGATCGATTAATACAACAAGGGATTATCTATGACTAGACCCTGACTTCCATCGGGATCTTTTGTCACAATTTTGTTTTTGATACTTCTTAACAGTGAAAGAGGTTATCCATGGGAAAGATTCCCATAAACTTTAACAATCTCCGAAAGCTCGGTATGAAAGTATTGACAGAGTCTTGGTTTCATTATTATATAAAGATTATTTAAAATCTTCATTTTATCTTAGGATGATTTGTTCCTTACAGGAAAAGAAATTTCTATATAGCTCAGACTAAGAGAGAGCTCTTCAGCAGAAGTTAAGACTTGGGTCTTTTACATTACTTTCTGAGCTTGGAGTTTTGGCAGAAACCAGGAGAGATATTTCTCTCACAGGGTAAACGTGCAGTTGATGTGCTGCGCAGATTTGGCATGATGGACAGCAAGTCCATGAGCACCGAAATGATCTCTAAGAAACTACGAGTTCAGGCCACAGGTTCAGATCCAAAAGATCCCACCTTATATCGGCAAATCATTAATTTATCTCGTACATACGAGACCAGACATCTGTTATGCTGTAAATACTCTCTGCCAGTTCATGTGTGAACCGAAGCATTTACATATAAGCATATTCTGAGATATGTTTCCAGTGAAGGTGTAATGCTCCATGTTTTTACAGATTCAGTTTGGATGGGTAATACAGTGGATCGGAAGAGCACTTCCGGAGTTTTGCTTCAGTTTAAGTTCAGAAATGATTTCCTGACCCAGCAGGAAACTGGGCTCCATAGCCCAAAACACTGAAGAGTCAGAATACATTGCTGCAAGCAGAATAGCAGTGTGGCTTAGGAAGCTACTCTCTGACTTGTTCAATTCAGAGCTTGAACCCACAGTCATTCACTATGACAATTAGATTTGTGTAAAGCTCGTCGAGAATTCAGTGTTTCACGACAGATCGAAACACATTAAGATGAGATATTACTATGTCCGATACATGGTTCAGAAGAACGTTCTCAGCATTCAGTATGTTCCGATCGCAGAACAGACAGCAGATATTTTTCACCAAGTCATTGTCTCTGACAAAGTTTGTACACTTTAATGACAAGCTTGGTATAGCTGAGAATGCCTCTCTTGCTGAGAGGGAGTGTTAAATTTATAGCAGCTGCAAGAGCCATTCTCCGGGAGGATGGCAAAGACCCTAGCTGAAATCTAGGGCCCCCAAGTGCACCCCTGGGGTTTCTTGGTCTGCGACCAAACAGTCAGTGCCATGGTAAAAGACCCTTGTAAGGGCCCCCAGTATATGACTGGGGTTCTTGGTCTAGGACCAAGCAGTTAAAGCCCCTAGATATGTCTAGGGCCCCTGGAAGTGCCCAAGGTACCCATGCCTAAGGCATGGGTTGATCCTTGGTCTTGTACCTTGGTGGATAAGACCCCTAAGAGGGGCCCCCAGCAGACAACTGGGGTTCTTGGTCTGGTACCAAGCAGTAAAGACACCTGAGAGGGCCCCCAGTATATGACTGGGGTTCTTGGTCTAGGACCAAGCAGTTAAAGCCCCTAGATAAGTCTAGGACCAAGCAGTTAAAGCCCCTAGCCCCTGGACATGGTCCAGGGTACCCATGCCTAGGGCATAGGTTGATCCTTGGTCTTGGACCTTGGTGGATAAGACCCCAGAAAAAGTTCAGGGACAACTTGATCCTCGATCAAGTATTTTGTTGGTATATGACCTTCCCTGATGGAGGACATAACCACATGAGGGATGTATCCCATATGCAATGATGATAAAGTAATAAGATCACCATGAAAATGAATGAACGAGTATTGCCACCTTGTAAACCCTCTTTAACCCTCTCTTACCCTTGCTTGTGTGATTTGGGGTTTTATGTTGTTTTGTCTTAAGGGTTTAATAAAGTTTAAATTAAAATGTTAATTATATCATGTTTAAATTATTTAATTTAAACATGATATTTTTAATAAAATTTATTTAATTTAATTTACTTTATATCCTAGCCTAAACTATAAATAAAACCTCCTTACCCCTATCAACCTACACCTTTATGTTATGTTCTTGTGCTCCTAAAGTGTGTGGATCTCATCCTTTGCTGCGGCTCTCCTCTTGCTATTGCTGCGGCTCCCTTTTGAGGACAGTCATGTGGTGCGGCCTCTCTTATGTGTTGTGTTGCTGATAGGTGCGGCCCCTCTGCTGATAGATGCGGCTCCTCTGCTGATAGGTGCAGCCCCTTCTTCTTCTACTGTTGTGTGGCTGGTGCGCCCCCCTTCTCCTCTGCTGTTGTAGGTGCAACCCCCTCTCCTATTTGCTGTGTGGGGTTCCTGTGGTGCAGCCCTATCTATTTTGTTGCTGCGTGGGGTTACTGTGGTGCGGCCCTATCTATCAAGATTTAGATACTGATCTATATCTGCTCTAGGTTAGATCTGGAAGAAAAGTTTTAGATCTACTTTTAGCTATTTCTATACTAGCTTAGWTCTGAKCACACTTGTTGTTTTCTCTGTTCTAGTTATAYAGATTTKTTTTYTGAATATAAGATCTAGTGGTTTTGCTCACTGAAATTTAAAAGACACTTCTGTTCTGTTATACTGCCTGAATTCTAACACGSCCATAACGGGGAAGGGGTCTATTCCATCAAAGTCAACTTGRAATCGCACCTGGCCCCATCCACATGAAACTATTGCTATTAAAATCGTTCTAGTCTAGCAAAACTGGTTGGGAGGCAAATCCGGGCCGACCGATGGCACAGAACGGTTTTTGGCCGATTCGGCACCAAACCAGTCAATTCCGTACAGCATCCATACAACGTGTCATGGATCCACAAAATTCCATTTTTTTTTAAATATCAATTGTTTAATGGAAGGGGGGCCTATTACCTAACCCTAGGGGAATGGTAATGTTAAATTCTTATAGTAAAAGTGACATTATCCTTTAATTTTTCATAAAGGAGAATGTCACTTTTACTTAAATTTTTAACATTACCATTAATTGTTTCAAGATGTTTGAGAGTCGTTCCAACCTCATTGAACTTCATATGGAGAAAGTAGAATTTTAGGTTCCATTCAAAATTCATCAGACTTAACAGTTTTCAGGATTTCAAGATTGGCAGGATTGCAATGTTTCTACTGGATTCTATCATGTATAAGGGTATGGAACTAGCATTTAATCAAGAGCACCAAACCCTCTATGTACCTCTATATTGGTGACATTGATTGTTGAACTCTTTTGTCATGACCCTAGTAAAAATGTACCCTTCACTCAAGTAAAATCACTTATTAGGAATGTTAGGTTTTTTCTATCTTATTTAATGCTTAGAGGGTGACATTGATGATGAGGATCCTGATATAAGTAATGATCTTGATGAGATGTAGTTATTTGTTGTAGCATGAATTTTTTTGGACTCTAGAGGCCATTTAAAGCCTCGTTGTTGATGTATTTTGGTTCAGAGATGGATTGCACTCGGTGCTATTTTGGTTATATGCACTCTTGCTATATAAATGAGAAACTTTGCATATTTGTGTAAAAATGGTTTGGATTCATCTGGATGAACATGAATATATATGTTTTTTTTCAAAATTTGAATATTTTATGTAGTTTTTGGTTGACCGGTTTTTTTCCCATTTTTTTCTGGTCAGGTCCGGTTTCACATTTTTGGGGTCGACTGGTTTGGTCCGGTTTCTGGTTCTGATAACATTGCATGAAACAGCTCCTTGCAGAAGCAAATTGGCCCACGAGCAGCAAGCATGTCACAAGTGGAAATCAGACCTGGGTAGGGAGGATAACAACCCCTTGCTTTAACCCCCCGGGCTAGACCCCATTCACTGTTGAAAAGCATTTTCTTCTATCATTTGCTTGAAAACAGAACATTATATCCACCACTGTTGTCTTCACATCATTTCATGTCAATCACTTGCCAGTCATACAATCCGTCCTCTCATAACTCTTGCTTTACTTCAACAATTCACTTTTCAATCGCATGTTTCTTGCTACTATTTTTGTTCACTTTCACCAAATTAGTTTAATGGGTCACATACTTTAACAACTATGTTGCAGGAAATGCCACGCTTGGTGGAGTTTCCCACTCAGAAACATTTCTGACACAGAAAATGTCCTGAAAACACATGGGGTGGGGTATGGTGAGAAATGTCATCCTGTCATCTCCCCTGTTCGAGGTATGGTCGAGAAACATTTACCTGTTGTTTTTCAAACAGGAACAACATTTCCAGCCCAAAAATGACCAAAAACACCCTTTCCTAATTAAGATGTGGCATGGGGACCACATCCCCTGCCACTAGATTTGCATTAAAAAGGCCAATTTCGGACCTGATTTTTTTAGAAACAATTTCTTGGAATGAAGAGAGTTTTGCTTACGTCATTATTTCTTCACACCATTTCTTTCTCAACTGTGTTTGAGAGTTCTTTTGGAAGTGCAGTTGTGATTTTGGAGTTTGTGATTGCAACCAGTAAGTTTGTCAGTGCAGCCAACAAGTTTCTGAGTGCAACAGCAGTTGACAGTTACTTTCCACTGATTTCCAGTGCTGAAATGGTTACCTCTTCATGTCAAAGTGCTAGCCAAGCCGCTAAACCACTGTTGTTTAAAGTGATTATCCTCTTTGGCATCATATCACCAGATTGGCTGTCGTGCCAGGGGAAGAATACATGAATTTATGTGTAACCTTCATGGTAAGGTTTGTCAAGGGTCTTGCACTCACATAAGGGCCCATTTTTTGCATGAGTGATCAAGGAGTCGAGCTCTGCCCTAATACACTCAGCATGCTGAACAGGATGCCTTATATAGGAAAGGAAAGGCAAGCCAAAATTGCAAGAGAAAGCAAGTCAAGGAGAATGCATCGTATGAAAGAAGAACCCATCATTCAACAAGTACCTCTGATTGTCTAATAAGTAAGGTAGAAACAGTGGTCAGATGACAGAGTGGATGCCATGTGGGACACTGAAGGAAAAGAAGCTGATAGGAAGATCACAAGGTGCATTTTTGCATGTTGGATTACATTCAATGCCATTTGCCCACCATCTTGGAACATGCTTCGGATTGAAAAATGTATGTCTGAGGGGATACAGGCCCCAATTCTGAGAAGGTGAGAATAACCCTGCTTTCAAAGGATAGGAATCTTATTAAGAGGTGCTTGGAGAGCATAAAATCTAGTTGAAATAAATCTGGAGTTTCCATTATTTCTGATGGATGGAAAATTTATCATTGCTTCTTCACTGAGCAGTCCCATGTTCATTTATGCCACAGACTGCCCAGTACAAGAGAAAAATAGAGAGACAATGAGTCTGGTTGTGAAGTTGTCAGGATGATGGTGGACAGCAGGTGCCCCAATTTTTTTGAACTCCATGCATAGTGCAATGCTTGAACCTTGTTATCCAACATATTTCTACTCAAACACCTTGGATTGTGCATCATGTAGAGGAATACAAGACAAACCACAACAAGTCTCCACCTATTTTCATATAATTCTCTAGTTTAGAGTTATTGAAAGCAGCTGAGACTAGATATTATACCTAGTTCATTTTGATGCAACATCTCATAGAAGTTTTAACAAGCATTGTTGAAAATGATTGTCAGCGAGATGTGGGTTGTTTGGAGGCAGTCAGAAATCAAGAACTCTATGATGATTCAAGCTCATATTGTTGACAAGGATTGGTGGCAAAAAATTTAGTTGGTTACTACTTTCATTGAGCCTATTGTTGCTCTGATTTGGAAAGTGAACATTGCCAAACCTTGTTGGGGGTATTTATGAGGACATGGAAAGCATGATAGAGGCAGTAACAGAAATATTGGACAGGGAGAATGCAAAGAGTAATATAAATAATGCAGGCCTGATCTCACAGGTCAAGGTTGTTCTCATTGATTGGTGAGACAAATTCAACGTCCCTCTGCACATTTTGGCACATGCATTCAATCCTAAATTCTACGAAGGCTCCACACAAGGACAAGGGTGTGTCCATCAAAGTGAGCATAGTGATTCAAAAGATTTTTCCAGATATCGAAGAGGCAATGAGATTTTATAACAGCACATACACATGAAAATAGCACAAGATATGGGAGAAAGAATAATAAATGCCATATATTATTAATAATGTTACAGGAATACATCATAGGTTATCCCAATGTAGGCTACCCAATTATATTGGATACATGTGCAACTCTTTCACCTTTCTCCCCATACTTTACATCATTTATAGTACCCTAAGATGATTAAAGTGGTCTAACCACCTAACTAATCTTATGATTAATTATCTCTCTAGTCATATTATATTACAAACATGGTCTTATACATAATGTATTAACATTATAATTATATCAGAGCTTTTCATTTGCTCCTCCAGTAGACGCTAAACTAGTTTAGTGCCTAAAATAGGATAATGTGCACCAATGTTTCTCCTAGAATATGATGCTCTAAAATTGGATAATATGGATTAGTGCTTCTGCTAGGTTAACTGCAGTCCCACATAGGGCAAAACCTCTCTTAACCTTCAGGGTTACTACAAAAGTGTTTACACCATGCTTAGGGGTGTTCCATGTGATGTGGAGTGCATTGTGTATGGATGACCCCTTGGTTGTTCCGTGATGGACATGCACATGTGGAGGTGGCTTGATCCTGGATTGCTAGACCTTGCATGGAAGCTTATGTGGCTCTTCCTTGGAGCGTTGGAGACCTTAAGACTGCCTGGTGACATTCTTCATACGAGCCACATGGCAATTGGTTGCTTGCTTGTGAGGAAGCCTTGCTTTGGAGGAGGAGCACTTGGCATTCCAAAAGAGGGCACTAGGCCCTAGATGGCAAGGGCACACTTGGATTGCTTGCATGGAGGCTTGTACTTGACTTGAGGATGCTTGAGTTCAGGGAGTGGTTATGTAGGTGTGGTGGACCCAAAGGAGCACATCGTTTTCAAGAAGCATTGGAGCTTTGGAGGCCTATGGAAGAGGAGCATTGGACACATCTTGTGGAGTGTTCATGCCTTGGAGCCTTGCTTGTTGGACAACAACACCTTGGAGTTTGACATGTGTCTTTTGGAGTGGAGTTCTTCACATGTTTGGACCTACTTGTTAGAGATAGGTTGCTTGTAAGGGATTAGGCCTACTTTATATTGTTGGCCTCTCTTACCTCTCATATAAATAAAGGAAGGAGAGAGTTATTTCTTTCAATCATTCACTCATCAACTTGTGTAAGAGATGTGAGGCATGGAGCGCAGCTCTCTCTCTCTCCTTGTACTCTTCTTTAGTGTTTTCTCTCGCTTTGTCTTGGAGAGCTAGGGTTCTTGGAGAATTCAAGTGAAATTCTAGGGTTAGGGTTTCACCCTAAGGAGGTAAAGAATACTAGGGCTTGTAAAACCCTAAGGGGGGCAGAAGTATTGTTGAGGAGGAGAAGAGGAGATATCTAGGACACTTGTGGGGAACAATTGTTGAAGCCAAGGAGAGGACTAGCTTGTGTTGATGTTTGCTTGTTGGAGATATTTATGGGTGGCTAGGGTTTTCATAGTTTTCCCTAACTAGGGTTTGGAGAGCTCGATTGTACCAGCTTTGTGAGAAAGTTGTGGTATGCACAGCAGCACATGTACTTCATTATTCTACATACATAAGAAGTTTCTAGCTATCCAAATCTTGTGTTATTGCAGATTTGAATTTCAGCTTGCACTGTCTTCTTGATTGAGTAATTTCCAGCACTTATTGTTCATGTTGATTTAACATAACATAGAGCTGAAAGTATTAAGTGATTTAAAATATATCTTGAAGATAATAGAGCAGATTTAATGATGTAAATGTGCAGTAATTAAAGTGATTCAGATCTGGTTTGTGCTTGGAAAAGTCTGCCCTAAGGGCCGGAACTTGTTGGCATATGTTTGTTATCTTTTCTCTTGAGCTGCCTAGTGTGTTGGGTAAAGTCACCGTAGATTGTTCAAACCTTAGATTGTTCTAAGTCACCATATGGCACCTTGTTGTCTCTGACAGTGTCTATGTCTTCCAGTCCTTGATATCCCTATGAGGTCTTCACACTTGCGTCCAAAGTGTTTGTTAAGTCTTTTGTTGGTGTTGCACCTTAACCCACAAATATCCAAGTAGTCAGTGTTTGCAGTTTCTGCTTCATAGCCTCTAGTTAATCTCGTGAGATGCTAGACACAGTTGCAATGCTGTTTTCTCTTGCTTAGGGTTGAATTTGGATGAAAGCACTGTCAATGTGGTACTTGGCTGGGAGAAAGAAACAGATTTGTTTCATCCCCCCATGTTTTATCCTCACAGGAAATTTTTCCCATTTAATGAAGCCATATTCTTTACTAGCAATGGTAAATTTTAATTAATTTTAAAAATATGGAAAATTAGTCCAAAGATACAAGCTAGGTTTCATGGATTGCAGCCAAGCTTTTGTTTTAGCTTTTTTTTCAATGCCATCGGTATCTTCAGTTTCTCCCTTATCAGATTCATAGCACATAAAGATCACTAAATCAGAATTGGTCTTTCCATGCAACAGTAACACTAGGAGGATGTAGAAACAAAGATTCCATCATACATTCACTGTTTTACTGATAGCAAAGAAAACAAATCTGCACAGTTTGGGCATCGAGAGCAAATGCAAAAGTATCTGGCTTCCATAACAATACATATAAGGCATCTGCAATACTGAAATATAACAATTTAGTAATTCATAAACCTATCCATAGGATTAACCAGTGTTACAAGAACCGAACCGGAACCGGTAAAACCTGTCGGTCCGACCGGTTCCGAGCCCAGACCGGTTCAAACCGGTCCCTTAAACCGCTTCAGACCGGTTCCGTACGGAACCGGTTTTTTTTGCCTGAACCGGCCGGTTCCGTACGGAACCGGTTTTTTTTTGCCAATGAGGCCCGCGGCTGGAAAAGTGAGGGAATTTTTTATTTTTTTTAAAAGTAAGGGTTAGGGGCATGCATGGGAAGCTTCTAGAATTGTCTAGAGCCCCTAATGAAACTATAAAGCCAACCCCACCCCCTCTCTTTCACTCACACTACTCATTTGGCTTCTCTTGAGTTTTTGAGCTAAGGGTTTTTCTTGAGTTTAGAGAGCTGATTGCAGGGCTGAGTTGGAGAGGTTGTTAGGCTGCTTTGGAGAGGTGATTGTTGGACTCATTTGGAGAATTATTTTGCCTCTTTTCTTGAAGCTGATTTGGAGAGTTATTTTGCCGAATTTGGGAGCTGTTTTGGAGCATATTTGGAGCTGTTTTGGAGCATATTTCTTGGACAGATTTGGAGTTTATTTCTTGGGCAGATTTGGAACTTGTTTTCAAGGTATGTAAACTATGCACTTACTCCCCTTAAAAATGTTGTTTTTTTCTACAAAAAAAGTATTGTT
>SNQJ01S0000951.1:174721-186116 GCA_010110895.2 Picea sitchensis
ACCCCTGAATCCAACAACATATTCTTGGATGATATTGATCCCTCATCAGATTGGGTTGTGGAGACTCAGCCAGCAGCTTTTGACCATGAAGACCTTTCTTGGATGGATTTGGATCCCGAGCCACATCAGGAGAATGTGTGCACCGATGCTGCACCTGTATCTTTGCCTTCTGAACCAGGGGAATCAAGCCAGGCTCAGAATCCCCCTATTCAGTCTACTCATGTTGAGAATGTAGATGATGACTCCAAGTCTGACTCTGAGTCCTCTGAGACTTCCTTTCAGTATGCAAATTCAGATTATTAGATTGTGTAGTCTCTAACTCTCTAGAGTTATTTTTGGCCATTTAGAGACTTTTTGATGATGTATTTTGATTCGGCTATTCATATGGACTCATGGAGTGCACTTACTCTTAGTGCTATTTTGGTTTTATACACTATTACTTGTTATATATATATGAGAAACTTTGCAAATTTGTGTATAGTGGTTTGGAATCTGGATTCACATGGATGCACATGAATATATATGAGAAACTTTGCAAATTTGTGTATAATGGTTTGGAATCTGGATTCTGGAATTGGATTCACATGTATGCACATGAATATATATGAGAAACTTTGCAAATTTGTGTATAATGGTTTGGATGCACATGAATATGTATTTGTTTTTCAAAAATTTGAATATTTTATGTATTTTTAGTGACCGGTTTTTTTCCGGTTCCGGTTTTTGGGGTCGACCGGTTCAATGACCGATTCGGTTCTGGTAACATTGGGATTAACCACTAATCTCAATAACAATTTCCTGCTATAAGACCATTAAATGTGTCACTGTAACAAGACAAGCTACAATAGTAGTACAAAGCAACTAAAGCAAAGTATTGGAGAATATCCATAAGCAGTGAGATAATTACATTAAGAGGTATATCATTTTATGTTGAATCCAGGATTCTATGTCTCATATCTACTGCTAGAGGATGTGATTCGTCAATTGACACGGAGAAAGGTATCATTAAACCCATTGGAAGATACTGAGACAAAGTCAGTTTGGTCTATTGGTGCAAAATATTCATTGTCAGCTCCATCAACAAGGGGAGTAGTTCACCTATTTCCTAGTAGTTTGCATAATAAATTGGTCAAAATAGAGCCTCAACCTTGTTATGGACTATGCCCTATGGACTTGAGCTTGAAGAATTACACCAACATGCCCTCCACCAATGAACTGGTGACCCGAGGAGTTAACCAAAACAGAGAGAAAAACTAAGAAAAACTCGTTACTGTCTTTGCAAAATTACTTGATAGAAGGCTGGCCTGACCTCATTCTGACCAGACCTGACAGTCAACAACTAGACTAAGAGAATTTCTGAATATCAAATCATACTGATGGATAAATCAGATTTAGTCTACCGATCAACAGAAGGAATGTGGCAACAAGAAAAGGAGACTCCAAAGACCAAAATGGGATCGTGTATTGATAAGATAAGGAAACCTTGGTCGATGGACAAGGCGTCAACCATCTAGACATCTTAGGTTATCAGGATCCCTTATTTTCCCAAACACGTCGAATGTCAGAAGAATATTCCAAACAAGTACATTATGTCTTACATATTTTGCATGGCACATTCAGTTAACAGGTTTATAGTGTAGTAAATCCTCAATATACCTTACTGTGGCATGAAATTAGAGGAATTTTAAAAGGCACTTATGCAATTCAACCTTTTCTTAATCAGAAAGCAACATGGATATAACCGACTTACATATTTCAACTGTGAAACTTTGTGGTGCAGGCCAGTAATTTCGTCATCCAAATCTCCGTATATAGGATCAACTCTCAACTGCAACTGCTCGGCAGGTGCAGCCGATCTGCTACTGAGCCCATCCCTGCATCCACCATTCCTACCAGCCTTGAGAATTTAAATTGGATTTTTATTTTTATTTTTATTTCATTACACAGGCATATTGCCAATAAATGTTGATACACATAAAGATGATTAAATCTGTCTGTAGGGGGATGTGGCCGATCGAATCAACTAGGGTATGAGTCCCAAGTCCCAACTCAATATGCTAAAAAAGAGTGTCCAAGCCAGAAGAGTATGAGACTGACTAGTTGAGTCTCTTCCTAACAAACAACCCACCGAATTTTCTCGGAAGAGTTGTCAGCCCAAAAGAATTGCTATCAAACAACCCACCAAACTTATCACAGCAAAATCGGAACGCAAAAGCTTCAAACAAATCATTGACATCTGAAAATTGGGGTTTGCATGTACCTACCTGGATCTGAAGGGCCCTGAACCGAATAAAGCACCCCTTTGCGGATTCGCCATACAGACGAACAGACAGATCGATGGATGAAGCAGAAGAGATCAAATTCTACTACTTACGCAGTCATCCACCGAAGATCAAACTCGTCTAGGCGGCTGCGGCTGCTCCAGAGCTGCAAATTTCTGAGATATGTTTTGTTTCGTGTCTCCCTTATTTGGGTTTTGGCCTCACGAATAATCTTAGTTGCATTCCAAAGATGCCCGTCAACATATATTTAACTTGTTTTGTTTTCTTTCCAAACACGTCTTTCATATGAATCCGACCGATGTCCAATTGTAGACGAAGAAAAAATCATAGATGAAGTAAGTATTCATGAGTGGTTCTAGCCTGGGGTCAAACAAATACAAATTTCGTGCATCGTATATTTTTGTTTGGAAAGGGTGTTTTAGTAGTATGTTTTTTTGTTTTTTTTTTCTAAGGATGTTTATATAATAATAAGGGTTGTATGGCAACGTAGTTTTTGTTGAGTTAGTTGGTAGTTGATAAATACATGTTAAACAATGAAATTTAATAGAACTAAATGAACAAGTAATGAGTATTTTTTGTCAAAAGATAATAATTGAGAGTTATTTGTTATTCAAAATGTATAATAAACGGTAAGCTAAATGAAATTATAATATAAATATAATAATAAATAATATATTAGATAATAAATATAATATAAATATAATAATGCATAATAATAAATACATAGTACAATTTTTTATTCTATATAAATATAAATATATTTAGATGTGGTGATTGGTGAAGTTCATTGATTATGTAATTAATTCTACATATTGAAAGACGTGAAGGGAGCAATAACATTTCAATTCTATCAACCAATGAGAAACACAAATATTTTTATTATATCCAAAAATATATATATTTGTTTTCCTATGTTAAACATTACATTGCATACGTAAATTTATGGTAAAAGGCAAATTAATGTCACATCAAAAGCAAACTCATTGCTATAGTCCCATGGCAGGGACTAATAATAATAATCTAATTTTAAGGTCATGGTTGAGTCACACACCAAATTGGTGTATGAGACTTCCTTGTTTGTGGGACAAGGAACCCCCTCCACGCAAAGATTTGACTCCTAAAGTTTACGAAGGTGTACATACCCTACCCTCCTCTGGTTTTGAACTTGTGATTTCTTAAGAGGAAAAACATATTTTTAACCATTAGGCCCACTGACTGTATATATAAGAGAAGGTATTTTTTATAGAAAAAAAATATCCATGTCTGATATTTATTCATCAATTTGTGTATAACATTGGGGCAACAAAGAAAGGTATTATCTTCCCCTATCCCTTAGAAAAGATGCAACTTTATTCTTCTAGCAATATTGAGTATTATTTTACTCGTAAGTTTTCCACGACTAGTTTATGCTCAAGATATACCAGTAGTACTTCACCTTATTGGGCTCAACCATTAGCATAGTCATCATCACATGTCTATCCATTTTCCTCCACATTAACTACAACCAATCTCAAGGAATTAGACAACAACTTATATGCTCTTCACCTTGCTAGTCCCAACCATTAGTAAAGTCATCATCGTGGTGTCTAAGCCTTTGCATCTACAACGAACTCAAGGATGACATCATGCTTTCTTTCATTTGCATCAAGATTGTAGCACTAGATTCAACCCCACCATGCTCATAAACTATCATAAGTGAATGGTAATTTATTTTGTCACTCAAAGAAAGAATCGGTAACATATCATTCTTGTTGGCTACAACATAGTCAAATTCTCCTTCCTAGCTCGCTTGATCAATCAAGGAACCAATAATGCTAGTTGCCAAGTTATAAATTTAACCGGTATAATATCCCTGAAAAAGGGCCAAAACGTAGAACGTTTAGCCTATGGCTATAAATTTCATCGATAAGATCTCTAGCATATACCATCGTTGTGTGGTTTCAATAAGCATCATACTATCGTGTTTTTTTGTAAATAAAAAGTATAAATTATTATATGATCGTTAAGTAAATGTACACTACAATAACCAAGTTTGTGTCGGTGACACCTACAAACTTGGATATGGGGTCTAATATTAAATTGTTTAACCCCTTTAACTGAATTTTAGTAGCTAGTTACAAGCATGATCAATCAAGTCCAAATTCTAGTTTAACTATTGAACACTTACCACATATGCGCTAACAAAGGTTGAATCTCGCCATTACTTTGGACCTTGAACATTTGCAAGTTTATATTTTCCCCCCTTCTTATCACATGACAAAACCACATTTTTTTATGAAAATCATTAAGAGGTCCACTCCTAAGCCATTTTCGAAAGGTAGTACTTGACAAGAACCCTAAAAGGAAACATTAATGCATGAATTGACATGTTTCCAATAGAAGATGTTGAAAAAGGGAAGATTGCAGGTAATTGTTGGATACCATTGGCCCTCCACACATGTCTATCGAAAAGTTGCAAGCATGTAGATTTGAGAAAAAGGTACATGGCTACAATAAATGTGCACGTCGAAAAGCTCAATAATGGAAACAATTGAAGTGGTGACACTAAGAATGCCTCAATGACACTCACCCGTGGAGGAAGATACTAAGTTTATTCTTTGTTGCCTCTCTAATGGGCTATAAAAGAAATCACCCCCACCATGTTTACCATTTCTAGATTTTGCAAGGCTATGACATTGGTTGACAAAGTCATTTCCCATGTTATGAGTGTTGTTGTTTGAATTCTTAACCTCCCTCAAGTTCCCCTTGTACCTTCAAACTCACGAGCAATCAACTTAATCCTTCAACCACCACGAGAAACAATAAGGGGTGGAGAGGGAAACCTTGCTCAAGACCCCTTGAAGGTTTGTCCAAATTAGAAGATGCCCATTCACTGGAATTACAAAAGATATAATGGAATAACACTACTTGATCCATTTTACCATTGGAATGTTGAAGCATGTATGGATCATGATTAGTCTCAAGTAGGTCAAGCTCACTTTGTCGTATGCCTTGGGTAGGGCCAACTTGATGGTGAAAGAAGGCAACATATTCTTTTTTAATGGAATGTGAAGTCTCATGTGTCATTGCAACAACATCAAAAATCAATCTTCCTTACAAAAACCCAAATTGCTCTTTAGCAACGGTATTCACTAAGACTAGCTTCAATCTCCCAACAATTAACTAGGTTATAATCTTGTAGACATTGTTACATAAGGATATTGGCCTAAAGTAGTCAAAATGGGCCATGATATCTTCCTTTGGGACGTTAACAATGAATGTCGAATTCAAAGGATCCAATATTTTCCCATTTTTTCTAGATTCATCGATCAATTTGAGAAGATGCTTTACTGAGATTTCAGAGAAGATCTTGTAAAACTCTATGGGACATCCATCTAGCATAGGAACCCTTTCTTGCTAAAAATAAGCCACCGTTGCCTTTAATTCCTCTTCGTTAACCATGGTATGATATTGACATTTCACTCAAGGCTTACAGGCTAGAAATTGAAGTTTCCATAAAATGGACTTCATTTATGTAATATTTGCCCTCATAGTTTATTAATCCATATCACTATATTGGGAGGTTGCCACCTTTGCTATCTCCTCAAACCCTATGTGCTTAACCCCATTAGAATATTTGATCCCCAAAATTGTATTATGGACCTTTCTTGACTAAGCAAATTAATGTAAAACTTTGGTATTTTCATCACCTTCCCATTGCCATGCAACACAATTTTTTTTGTCTAAAAAACGTTTCCTCCCAAGCCAATAACATGGTCTTCTTTACTTTGGGCTTTTCCATTTCTCTTTATAGGTCTTTAGTCACCCTACCATCCTTTAATTCATCATATAAAACTTCCAAGTGAGACTCTGTCTCGTTTAGTCTTTCTTTTGTGTGAGTATTATGATTGCTAACCCAATTCTTCATTAGTCTTTAAATGTTGTTTAAGTTTTCTTGGAAGGCCTTAAGAACCTAGTTCCTTGATCCTTTGTCACAGGGCTTCCATTCCTTAGAAACCATGTATTTATATTCCTCATTGCCTAACTAAAAAGCATTAAGTTTCAAGGGGGTAAGATAATTCACATCAAACTGCAACTGCAAAACAATGGGAAAATGGTCAAAGTTTCCTTCTACCTTGACCCATGATTTGTATATTCCTAAGCCAGCCAGTAGATCACTCCAGGAAAGGAACCTATCTAGTCTCTTTGCTAGAGCCTCCTTTGGTCATGATCACCTATTACTTCAAGCATGCTTCAAAATAATGGGTTCCACATCAACCAGGCCCTTTTCCCAACAAATACGAGATAAAAAAACTGCCAAGGCATCTAGCCTTCCTTCTTTTCCCCAAAATTCACCTATTTTCATCATTAGATTCAAATCCCCTCCACTCACCAAATCTCGTGAAAGAAAGGTCCTATCATTGAGTCTTTTCAACCAATGATATTTCCTATCATGGCTAGGACCATAACAATTGATAAAATTCACCTCCCTTTTCAACTATTGTGTTTGTAGAGTACATATACCGTTGAATTCAAGAAAAAATGATTTTCAAGTCTATGGGAAGAGTTCCATCCAACTGCAAATTATGTGATCTTTCTCTTGCATTAGAGGCTATAAAACACCACCATGGTTGTTGGTCCCGAAGACTTCTCACTACATTCTCATCCTTTAACATAATTTCTCAAGAGAAAATTATATCCATGCTATATTTGTGCACCAATCTCTCAAGGGAGTCCTTTTTATGGAGTTCTCCCATACCCCTTACATTCATGGAGAGACAAATCATTTCTTCCTTTTTTGAGAGGCCATCTTTATTCTTGAGCCTCAATTTAATTGATTGATGCTTGCTTAAAGTGAACTTTTTCATTGTTTTGTTCTTTTTCTAGTTACAAGAAAGACCTCCTTTTTCTAGTTATAACAAAGACCTCCTTCCTCACTGGGATTCACCTACCTCACCTCTTATAAGTCTATCTTACATTCAATAAATTTATGTCAATTTTTCATTACTTCAAGATTGAATGCTATTAAATAGAATTTATTAATTTATTTCAAATGTTAATTACTTTATGATGATGTTCGCAATTCCCTTAAATCAACAAAATCTACCAAACCAACAATTCATATTATTTTACCTTCCTATCAAACCTTGTTTTTATCTTTGCGTGGAAAACCCATTTTTAAAAAAAATTATTCATCCAAAAAAAGTTTAAAAGTGCTTACAAACATAATGTATTTTATAATTCCATTGTTTTAAAATAACTTTTACCACTATAAAATCTCTACTCTTATCGCCAAAATTTAGTCATAAAAAAATTGTTTACAAACTTAACATTTATTACAATTCTCTATTTTCATGTGGATATATATGTGTAAAACAAAAGTCACACACGTCTATTTTGTAATGTTTTGAAATAACTTTTAGCACTATAAAATCTCGTATACGACCTCCGTTTTAGGCGTGTGATAGCTCGTTGGAAAGGTCTTTCAGAGAAATACACATTACGTCATCAAACTCTAACCTCATCTTCAACTTAACCGTGATGAGCCAAAAAAACACTGTTCAGGGCTCCAAAACGACCCTAGAAGTACAACAAGATGTGCTGACATGAAAACATACAAAATAAGCCAGTTGGATTAGGCGAGAGGCCACCAGTATCCACCTGGAAGATGTGTAGGGCTTCAAACAGCCCCAAAAGTGTAGAACCCACAATTACAAAGAAGTACATAAGAACGTGTTGAACTAAAAACAAACAAGAGGAGCCAGTTGGAATAGGTGGGTGGCCACCAATATCCACCTAGATCGGTATCTAAATATTGAGACAGATTTTTTTTAAACATAAACAAAAAATGGGAAAACTGAGCATAAAGTGCTTAGTATGTTGAAGAATAATACAGTTTCATCTTATGGATACTTTCTATAGCTTTTTCTGAGGAGGCTCTCTTCGGTCAAATTCTTTGGATCTGTTTCTATCAACATATAGGGATATGCATAGATTATTTATTCTTTTGTCTTTTGAGTCTTACTACATAAATAATTTTAATAAAAAGATCCAATCAATGCAACGAGGAGGGTTTGAGCAGTTGAGTTGCACATAAGAGGCTCACCATATTCGGATACAACAAGCAAGAAGCCAAAAAGGTAAGGTTAGCTTCGATAATTTGTTTCTAATCTTGAGTTTAGTTCTAGAGTTGAGCTTGGATTTGAGATTTATAGGAAATTGAAAGGTTGTTTGAGAGCCTTGAGGTATGCAGAGTGAAGCAAATTCTTTGGTTCTATATGTTAGAAACTAATGGATGTGTTCATTTAACCATAGCCAATATCACTATAGTCATCCAACCATAGGCCGAAGCCACCCCCGAGCACCTTAACCTTGACAGAGAATCATTCTGGAAGCAAACCCTAGGCTAGATAGCCAAACAAAGGGTGGTGCACCTTTCTCCAAGGATAGCGCACCAAGCAAGAGTTGATCAGAGAGTCCAAACCATAACCAAGAGATAGTCCAAGCCAAAACCGAAATCTGCTAGCTACAGCAGTGGCAATGGAAGCTCTCCTCCAAACTTGCACACAAACTAACCAACTACAGTGCGCACAAGTGTTGCTTCTGCAGTTCTGAGAATGCCTGCCAGAATGAAGATTGGCCTCCTGTATTTATACTAAATATAGCAAACTGCCTGGACCGACTTCTCATTCTGGGTGCCTATTTACTTAGTATATAATATTTCCTTTAGCCGACTTCTTCTCTTGAAGGCTAATAACCTAATACAAGTTATCCTCTTGAGTCGACTTGTCTTCTAGGGTTATTAGCCAACTAAATAGGGTTTCTTCTTGCTTCCTAGAATATTCCATTCTCATCAGGTTTACACGTGGAGGTAACTACCTCCCGTAGCTACCATAATATCAACACTCCCTCCTAGCTAGGGAGGTATTAAAGGCAATGGTCTTGAGCACAAACATACCATTCACCCAGTAGCATCAACATAGTCATATAGACTATCTCATGACTAGATCATGAGCATCATCATCACTATCAGTGTCATCAGCGACATCATCTCTCGAAACCATACTCCATCTGAGTAATGATGCTGGATAAGTCACTCACTCCACAGAGTGACACAAGAACCATTCTTCTAATCTGGACATATGTCCTGGAAGAATAAATGTCTTGGACCATTTTCCATCTGGAAAATCTTTGTCCATTGATCATCCATCTAGTTGATTAAACATTTTCCAACACTACTGATAGTCTTCAAGGCAATCAAAACAATGTTATTCAATAGAACACAACTGTGTATATCCATAGTAGTACACAACTACTATCCAGTGGTACACTACCACACCAAGTAGCACACAGATACTTGATCAATGACATATAGTCACAATCAATGGAACACATCCACCACAGTAGTATACATCTACTGTCCGGAGACATATAGTCTCCATAACAATCATATCATCTGATATCAACCTGCACAAAAAAACATTTTTATGATATAAACTGAGTCATATGGGCCATTCTTCCACTCACATCTGTGATATCTGGAAGAGTATCTGCCCTCAGACGGTAAAACATCAATGATGAGCTATCTGGACTATTCTTCTCAAGCAAGGAAGAATAACTATCCCAATTTATGAGCCCAGACCATTCTCTATCCGAGCCATTCCTCTGGCACTAAACAAAGTGCAACCTAAAGAGAATGAATCTGCCCTAGGGAATGCCTGTCCCTGAATGTTGAACCTGGACCATTCACCTATGTGGGTCATTCCTCTAGCAATAAACAAAGTGAAGCCTGGAGAGAATGAATCTTCGCTAGGGAATTATTGTCCGGACTATTTCCAAAGGAAATGATTGTCCTGCACCAACCTCCAAAAGGGACCATTCTTTGAAACTGCTCACAATTGTGAGCTTCGAAAGGATGATTGTCCGGTGAGGCGGACCAATCTTCTTGACCACTACTAAGACTGATCGTCAAGAAGAGAGAGTGTCCTAGACCATTCCCTATGTTAACCACAAGGGGAATCGTTGTTTATGGTACATCAACAATCCATCGAACCATTTTCATTACAAAAATGACCGTTCGATCTGGACCATTTTTGGAACTGGAAAATGCCTGTCCGTCAGAAATCTCAAACCACTTTCCAAACTGGAAAGGAACTGCTCATCCTGGACCATTTTTCGAACTTGAAAAATGACTGTCCACAAATCAATAACACATCAATGTTCCCTCCCAACCTGGGAGTCATCTCTTCCCTTTTCAATAAGGAAGTCGTCTCCATGAGCTACAACTTGAGTACACAAACTTTTTCATCTTGGACAAAGGCTTCACCAAAATGTCTACTTATCTGCTCATCTGTGGAGATATATATTGGAGAACCATTTTCTCTTTTCTGGACTTCATCACAGAGAGTGTAATGCTTGATCTCAATGTACTTCGGTCTTTCTGGAACACTGGTTTTCTCTGAAGGCTTTATATAGCTCTGATCAATGTAGTATATCATTGTTGGATTCATCTTTTGTTTCCTGCTAGCTCATAACATCGTGGCAAGGCTCAAACTAGAACATATCTATGAGAGTTTGTCATGGATTAGCAATCCATCATTCTGGATTTATGAGTAACCATTATGATACAATATCTCAATTATAGAAAACTTTTCACCACGCTTCTGCTGTGTATTGAAGGCTCTGCACCAAGTTGTTTGAATCCATACAAGATCTTCTTCCATCTGCATACAAGGGTCTCTTTCTGGTACACCTCAAAGCCTTTGAGGTTGCTCTACATGTAAACTCCAACCTATGGATATTGCGGACGATATACTGGCTTATGTAGAGGTATGTTTGGTTTACAAGCAATCATCATAGTCTTCTCCCTCCATTTGGGAGAACCTCTAATTCTAGATCTTGCAATGCTTTCATTCATAAGTCTTCCATACACTGTTCTTCATCACAACTTTTAGTTCCTTTGCTTGATTGCTTTTAGTGAGTTCATATCAGGCTGGTAGTCTTGTGATTCTCGATACACTGACTGGTTGTTCTATCTTTTCTTTCTCTCTTGGAATCTTCATGTTCTTCCTCATGTTTCTCTTTAGCTCTTGAGTTCATGGAGTTTTCTATAGATTCCATGCTCTGAAGATTCC
>SNQJ01S0000951.1:204642-217981 GCA_010110895.2 Picea sitchensis
TATATCATCCATGTGTGCATTTAAGCTGCCTGTGTTAAGCGAGAGAATTGATACAGATGAATTTGTTTGTATGGATTGGTAATCATAATGTAGTTGCCATTTTGCGGTGGTCCTGAGTCGTTCCATCTCAATATCAACTTTTTGTTTCACTTTGAAGTCATCTTTTGTCAGAGGACTTAGTAAATACAAGGAGTCTATGCTTCTGACACGGGACAGTGTTGTGTATACAAGTCCATGTATCCAAATTCCAGTAGGATGAAATGCAACATTATCAAGTGTTAGTCCTTGTGATCCATGGACTGTATGTGCACATGCAAGTTTAATCCGAAACTGTTTGCAAATCTTCAGTCGACCTGTCTTTACTGATGTCGATACTGGCTTTGATATTTGCAAAATAGGAGTCCAATTGCTTGTAGTGTTTAAATTATATAGATAAGACAACTTGCTTGCTTGTCACTTGCCTATATGTGGTTCATGGAACTTAATCCAAAGGACATCTAATTTTTTTTGTCTTCGTATAGCCTTTCAGTATTCCATCTGCACCATTCACCAAGCCATCCTGTGAATTGTAGTTACAGGCATATATTTCAACTAACATTTCCAATTTCAGTGCAAGGTGCAAAGGTAAAGTGACTGAATGTTCATGATGCGGGACATTTCCATGGTTGTCTTCTTCCAAGTCAATCGAATTGATGATGATATCATCGCCAAGCATGAGCGACAGCATGTGGCTATTATGCTTTGCAACATCCTTATTTATGTAGAACAGGTAAGGGAACATTGGATCTATTGGTGCAGGTCGTAAGCACCTCAAATTGATATAGGTCAAGTCATCATATGTTTGGCTGTTTGTGCGCATTCTATTCAGAATTGCAATGAATGTTTCATCTATCTGGCACATTGTAGTATGCAACTCAAAGCATTTAATATTGTCTCTCCATAAGTCATGGGTCATTGTTTCCATGTTAACTATAGGTTGTTCAAATATCAAAGAATCTTGGATGGGTTGTGCCTAGTAAAGATCGCCACAAAAGATCATGTCAATGTTTCCAAAGTATTTGGTCTGCACATGTTTTATGCTTCTTAGCTGGCTGTCAATGGAATACAAGAACCGACTACCAATCAAAGACGCTTCATCTATAAAGACAATTTGGAGTTCCTCGTAAAGCTTAGATAATGTATCCAACATTTCCTTGCTAAGTGGAAGAAACTGTGACTTGTTAAAAGGCATTAAAAATGCAGAGTGGATTGTTGTTCCACCGACATTGTATGCAACTTTTCCTGTGTATGCAACTATTAGGCCCTTTGGTTTCATAGGATCAGAGCAATTATTTGAATCATAGATTCGTATAAGCATTTGGAACAATTCTTTAGTTGTGAATGTCTTGCATGTTCTTGCTCCGCCTGTAAGGAACACGTGCACATGACTGTTCATGTTCAATCGTTTTTTAAGGGCAATGTCCTTTACAATTGTTTGTTGTTCGCGGTTCAACAGACGTCTTATTCTGTGGTATTCATTATTTTCAATCAGGAAAGGATGTTTTGTAACTTGAAAACCAAGGTTGATACGTTTTTTACTTTCAGCCGCTGGAGGACGAGGAAAATCCGCTTGTAAGTCATAGGACTCAGAAGGAGTTATGGTTGTTTTTGGGTTTCTGAATGTCTCATCATGATCGCCRGGGTTTTCTAGGTCATTAAATGCAACTTCTAGATCGCCCCATGYTGGATTAACATTGTAGGTAAATCTAGCTTCATTGATATGCACTATAGTCTCAAAGGCAACATACACAACCTCCCATGTAGAGAAGTTATGTATTAATGTCTCTTCGTTTTCATGGAACGAAACATACAACAACGATTTTTCTCTACAATAGTTTTCATAGTCACAATGTTTATTGTATTTGACAAACCGTATAATAGAGGGTTTTTTTCTTTTTGATATGGGTGTACCAATTTTTTTGTAATGCGATACGAATTCTGCTAAGCAAATATGCCTAATAGGAGATGGACGTTGGATGTAATAATTAATAATAGAGCGACATATGACATCCTTTGAATTGTCAGGTTCTTGTTGCAGTAAAACCAGTGGTTTAAGCATAAATGTGCGTTTTTCAAGTGGAGATGTGTTTATGAAGACAAATTTTCTTGAGCTACAAGTGAGGGGCAAAGAAAGGGCAATGTGAACTGCTCGTTGAGCAAACATTTGTTGAAGATTAAGCAAGGTATTGCCAAGGGTGCGTATCATTTTTATGGCATCAATATGACTTCTTTCATGTTCTTTGCATATTTTTCTGAATGCAGATGTCATAGATTTGTCAATCTTCGTCATATACGAGGTGCAGTAGGATGTTGCAGCATATGCATTCAACACATATTGTGCATCTGTATTTGCTTTCCACATAACTGACATGTCCTTGGAGAAACTATTGTTCCAAATATGGGAGTGTTTTCGTTTAAGGAAAAGTGTTGGTTGCCTAAGCGTTATTTGTATGGCTTGGATGTACTCATCTTCTGATAGATTTACCTGTGTCAAGAAGGCATCAAAGCTCATCATTTCGTCAAATCCTCCTTGTTCTAGAAATGAAAACAAGGATTTAGATTTCTCAACAACAACACTGTCCTCTAAACTAATTGACTCTATGATTCTTGTAGCTCTCATTGGCGGAACGAGAAAGTTGTATTTGCAATGAGATGTTTTTCGTTTTCTACAACTTCTTGTATGGTAATGCCTATGGACTTTCGCAAGGTCTGGTTCCAAATGATTTGTATTGCATGTTATGTATTTATCCACAAATTGTTCGATCTCTGAATTGTTATCAGCTCCATAGACCGGTGCACCCTCTATCCACAACAGTGCGTGGTCATGCTCATTTCCCCTATTCTGGAATTCAGTCACAAAAAAGTAGTCCGATATTTTTACAAAAAATGTTTCATCATGGCATATCAATTGTCTCAAAGCATTTATTCTATGTCTATAGTATCGAGTACATGTCACCGGGTCTTTTCTTATGAGGTAGTCAATATCGTTATTTTCCAATGTATCGTTTTTTTTTTTACGTTTCCTGTTACTATGCAGGTCAGAAACGACAGCCACCAATGGATCCCAACAATGCTGTGGAATTGTAAATGTGATGAAAAATGTTGGCGGCCCCAATTGCCGGATCATTGCAATTTTTATTTATTTATTTTTATTGCAAATAGTCAGGAGAGGTGCGGATGTTCTTGAAATCTATGTATCCAATATCAGATTTCAAATTTTTTTCTAGGTTTACTTTGTACTTCACATCCTTGGCCAACAACTTTATTCCTTGTAACTGGCCTTTTCTTATTCGGACCCACATGCAGGACAAAACTTACTCTATTATTATGCGCATTGTTTTGAAAAACAAATTTGTTATGTGACAAGAGAAGTAACCACTTGAATGTAGTAGCTCCCATCGGACTATTTTATGATAACTGAATCATTCTGTAATATCAGTGCCACGTGGATCTCCGTAGAACAGTGTTGGAAAGTTCATTTCCTCAACGAATTTGTCCTTGAATATTCCAAGTGGACGCTGCCCCTCACCAGGTGCGATTTTGACAATTTTGTCTTGCAAGTCAAGAATGCACTGTGAATCAGTGAATCCATGGACCAATGTTTTAGCAGGTGTTTCAATCTCCGATTCATCACTTGTATCAGAATCACTAGGATTTTCGAGAGTCTCTGTAGAGTTGCCATGTTCTTCTGCAAGAACATTGTTCCAGTTGGCATTTATACAAATGTTCTCTGCTTTGTACAGGGCCCTGGAACATAATTCCTTTAATGCTTTCATAACAACATGCACACGCACTTTGCCTGTCTGATACACATTTTTGTATTGCAAGCATCTTTTCAAAGCCACAACGACTGTAATTGTATTGTTAATGAACTGTGGCAATGTTTTTGCACAACATCTAGCTGAACAGACACATTAATAATTGATCCTGTTAAGCCCATCTAGGGTCGCTTATAGCCCCAAGGTCTGATTTGAGAAAATACAATTCACAGAGAGACAAGTCTCTCCTCAAGTTCTGTAAGTGCACTTATATCTGCTAGTGGTGTATTACATCTTATTCGGTTAGGGGTTGCAAACTGTGGCAGTTTTCCATTTTCAAGCGATTGTTTGCATGGAAGAAAAACTTTCTCACTGGAAAATGGTTTATCGTGGGCTGTCAGCTGGAGGTATTCTACTTGCAAATCAGGCATGAAAGACTTACTGTTTTTTGAAAAATTCAATTGTTCACAAATTGCACATGCAATGGAAGGAGTGTCTTTCATTTGTTTCATGTAGGTCTGTCTTGCATTTTTTTTTCGCAGGGAAGTATCGATAGAAACTGTTTCCTGTTTTTCATGTACACCACGAATTGCCACAGTTGCATGACCATTATGGGATATGCAATCGCACATGTTTATGTTCTGTTTTGCATGAACAAATTTCTTTACATTGTCATATGTGAGTTTCTTTCTAAAAGGAAGTGTAGCAATGTATTTTTTTCTCTCGCGCATGACCTTTTTCAAGTCGTGGTAACTTACTCTACGTTTCTTGCCCAAGGGCGGGATGACCTGGTGGCAATTGGGATGAATTTCACTCTCACCCAGTTTCTTAGAAACTATTTTACGTTTTTTGTTCAAGGCCTCTATTTGCTTATCAGAAGTCCGACGAATTTGACGAATAATTTTTTTCAAATTGTGATAACTTACTCTACATTTTTTGTTTAAGCCCTCTATGGCCTCATCACAACTGAAATGAATTCTGTGCATGTTTTTTTTGTTCAAGCCCTGTCTGCCCATATCGCAACCAGGAGGACTCTCGTTTTGACTAAAAAGCATTCCATGCATATGCAGATTTGATGTCGTTTGGGTGGCATGCACACTCAACCCTGAACTACCGATATCTCCAAGCAAAGGTTCATAATGGATATGTGTTGTATCTGTTTTCAACGACATGATGTGAATTGTTCGATCGTAATTTGAATCGGTAACCCAAGAATGGACAGTGTTAGCTGGCGAGGCCGACCAAACCTGGATCTTCATCCCGAATGCCATAGACAACCATTGCAAATAGAATCTGCAACCCTCCATATTCCCTTCTTCATATGGAAGCACCATGTTCACAAGGTATTCCTGCCAACTTCCAACTGCCGACATATTTTCCACGAGATATGGGCAAAGGTGCTAATGCAAGCACCTAAAAGCCTGTTCGCTGCTGCCTATAATCCCATTGCAGAAGGACTGTAAAGTGTAAAGACACATCGACTGAACATCGAACTCGGCTGCTACCAAACAACAAATTTCATTAAACAAACTATCTCCACAGCTAGACACAACATTTGTTGCTAGCTATAAACCATAACAATCTATGCCATCCAAAATCTGTTTCCATTGTGATTGGAGGTCTTTGCAAATAACGAACAAGTACATACGAGGACCTTCTATATTGCATATGGACATTTTTCTGTACAATAGTGGTTCATAATGGCCACTGAGGGCATCGACATCATGGAACAAGATGCAATATGGATTGTCAGATGCAATTTTGTTGAATAATAGATATCTTGTTTTTCTTGTCAATGACCATATGCCAACTGATATATTTATCCAGTTAGACAACCACCGAATACAAAATGTATCTCCCCAAAGTCCCCTCTGATTTGTAGGCAAAACTAGAGATGCAGACAACCGCATCTTTGAAAAATACGTAGCCACATCATGTATTCCATGCAACTGCCGAAGAAAATCAGATTCCAGTTCGTATTCATAGAACTGCAAAGCCTCAACATCGCCATTTTTAAAACAGGCCAAGAAATAATCTATCAATCCATTGTGCAGCTCGGTCGACGAATACCGGAAATGCAATAGAACCTGGAATGTATCGAAAAGGCAAACCCCAACAGTATATGAGAATGCATCCAATTTAAAAATGCCATTCCTATGCAAAACCACGTTAATGTTGTCATGTACAATGGACTGTGTATCTTTTTCATACGACTCAACATCTATTACCTCTTTCATCTTTTCAATTGTCATTTTGAAGCTGTTTGCTAGATACTTTCAGTTTCTATCAAAACAGAGAAAAACATAGACAAAAAATAAAAACTAGCAAAAAAAACAAAAACCAAAATAGCACACCAATCCCCGTATGTATCTTTAAACCTTCTTCTTCTCAGCTTGAATCCCCCCTAGTTCCCATAGAAGATGAGAAGAAAACAGACCGACACTGGAAACTGAACCAAACAGAAGAAAGACCACAAAAAAATAAAACCATAACTTAACTCAGCAGAAAGAAAACGGGCAGACATAGTTTTCCGGCCCACAGAGTAGAAGCATACATTGCGTCTACACCCCGCCCGATGGTTCCCTCTTCTGATAGCTCCCAACTACTTTTCGTAAAGCCCTCTGCATTGCAATTTTTGGAAAAACTATGGACGCTACATTCGCCATATGAAGACGCATTGTTTCCAAGAACAAAAACTAAGAGCACAAACAAAAATGGTCTGGAACAAAATATTGAAAATCACCAAGAACAGGGAAACTTACCCGTCAACAAAGGATGAGAAGACCTCAACGCAAAAAAAAATGCAAACTCCAACAACAGGTCCAACAACTTGCAAAGTTGAAGAAGAACAAACCAGTGAACAACCACGAAGAGCTCGAACTGCAAGTGCAGGACCTCAACTTTGCAAAGTTGAATCAAACAAGAACCATAATCATGGAACGAAACAACGAACAAGGATGGAGCACAAGAGCAGGTTTGCCGGGCATGAACAAAACTGTAGTGCAAGGCATCTGTACAATAAACATTTAAGACTGGTAGAGCTCTTAGGTAAACAGTTAAGATAGTAAGGACCATCGAAGGGCGTAGGCCTGTGCAAACATTTAAGAAAATATGCAACGTGGCATGACTGTTCTGTCGAAGCACGCAACAATAAAGCAAAAATCAGACATAACAATATCATGGAGAATGTATTCAACCCAACATAAAATACTAAGGGGAAACATTCGAACTAATGCTAGCACTAATCCACATTCCACGAATGCATAACAAAATTTATGATTCAAAAAGACTATATACTACCAAATACTTTGGAAATGCAAACATATTTTACATTGGGAATAGCGAAGGCGGCAATAAGACCTCCAATCCGTTGTCCAATCAGATCTTGACAAACATGATACTTTTTATTATATAAAAATTGATATTTTCACTTCCCTTGTTCCAACAATAGACAATAGCGAAATATTTCTCTAAACGATTTATATTCTTTTTTCAAAACTCAACAATTTCAAAATTATAATATATAATATTTATCAAAATAATGAATAAATTTCAAACAAGATAATTTTACATGCAATATCTTTATAATTCACATTAACAACATTAATACTAAAACTTCATTTTTATAATTCATATTAACAACATCATTAGTACTAAAACTTCCATCAAAGTACTTAGGCATTCCCATTCTTAGAGTATACTGTACCAATTTTAAATTCCCATTCCTCGCTTAAGAGTATACTATACCAGTTTTAAAGCAAGGCGTGGTTTATGTTTTTACGATATATTTATCCTTCGAGTGCTTAGGGTTTGAAGAATTGCAGGAGGCTTTGTATGGGTGTTCGTCGCTGCAATGAGTTTGGCGGGAAGCTTGGCGGGATGCCGCACTCCATGCCGACCGTATTCGCCATTTAAACATTCGTCTTTGATCTGTAGAGTCAACGGGTTAAACATCCGTTCTTCTTCAGGTAGTTTTATTCGTTTTTATTATTATTGTGCATCGTGTTGTTACTAGACATATGCCCTGCAATCTTACAGATTGAAAGAACGAACAGCACTCTATCACAGGTACAAGAAGTGAACTGTTTACATCTACTAGAATGAAGACATATAGACTAGCGGACCTCCACTCTACACAGATTGATCATCTCAAGGCTCGTCCTCGTATTGATTTTTCTTCTATGTTTGGTGTGGTAAGCTTTTATCATTTCCTCCTCACTCGTCTCATCAAAAAGATTAGCTATCCGCTGACTTTGCTCCCTTCAGCTGGTTAACACACTGGATTTGCAACTCAGGTTGGACCAATTATTGAGGATGTTCGTAAAAGAGGGGATGTTGCTGTTATTGAGTATGTATTTATATCTTAAATTGGGAATGCCAGTGCAAGTGGCAGTGCCCATTCTTATTGCCAAGGTTCTATTTTGACAGATAGGCAAATATTGAAGTTGCTTGCTTGCCAGTAATTACTCTCTTCTACTATGTATCCACAGCTATACCACCAAGTTTGATGGTGTTAACTTGGATAAAGTTGTGGAGTGTGTTGCTGATCTACCAGATCCAAAGGTTAGTATTTTCGATCATTTTTTTTTGTTTTCCATAGATTTGGTATTTAAAACCTCTGGGTCCATTTTTGTTATGTAATTAATTTAAAAAAAATAAAAATCCTGACAACCATCGTTCCGTTTCACTAAGGAAATATCGTAACTTTCATTCAAGAAGAAAAACGGTTACATTCCGATGTTCATACAACACTCAACAAAGTCCACTCTGAAAAACAAAACAGAGGGATGATACGCAACTAACCTGGAAAGATATCCTTAAAAGCCCACAGGATATCCATAAAAACCTAAAAACCCACAAAACAGTCCAGGTACTCAAATATGCAGTTATGCATCAGGAAAGAAAGCTCAGCAGAGCTTCCAAGTACTTCAAACTTAATAGCTCAAAATATTAAAGCTACATATAAAAAAAGACTTATGGAGAGACCCCATAAGCAGCTGCATAAGCTAGAGATAAATAGATCCAATGGAAGGAGGATGAGAGGCACCCCCTTCCAACTCAGAAATTTCCCAAACTCCATCAGCCAGCTCCAAAGCTTTCTTAGATAACTCATCTGCCTCAGAATTTAACTTCCTATAGACATGAGCGAAGGCACTGAATGTAAGACTGTTCACCAGAAACTTTGCTTGCTAAAACAGGGGTCTTAGAACCACGTTGTGCATGCCAAAGGAACCAGAAATCCAATCGATTACCATTTTTGAATCACCCAGGATCTGAATGCGAGTATTTTTCTTTCCAATGTCAGTATTAAGACCAAGACAAAGGCCTTTCCATATCTACCTGCAATATGTTTGGAATCTGCTTTAAACATCCATGTTATCTACCGTGCAGTATCTCACCATAACAATTCAACGAATAGAGACATCCCCAAAGAGAAAGTTAGGAATTGAGATATTTCAATGCGTTGGTAAAAATATGTGAAACCTCATATACAAGAATCCCAAAACTGAACAAGATTAACAATTCCACAATACCAAGGCTTTGTTCTTCAAGCTGGGCCACTCCCAAAGTACTTGCATTATAAGCAGGACGTGGCCCTAAAGGGCCAGCAGCAAGAAATAAAATGATGATCTCCAGATGACAGAATAGGTGGGTTCTTGTAGCTTGTAAGGTCTTAATGGAGCTTTCTACAATCTATGTTTTAACTGGTCTCTCCATCAACCAGATTGAATAGGACAACTTACTCTATTGTATTAGCATAAGCATTACCAGAAACATGATTGTATTCAACCGTGTGAGATTAATATGGAGCCATGTAGACAACGGTATTTTCCTACATCCAACAAGTAAGTTTTGACTTTCTAGTAAGTCCCAATTTTGTTTCAGAGCATGGTATGGATAGAAGCTTTCATGTATGGGCATGAATACGATATGATACTTCATGGTAATTGTTTTGTTTGCACACACAAAAAGGATATTACATTAAAATATACACAATGCCCTTTCTATACACAGAAGATTGTCAGTTCATAGAATCATCTATTACTTTATTCTTTTTCATTTTCTTTTTGTTTTCCTATAATATTTCCTTACATTTTCTGAAATTGTCTTGCTTCCTTCTTCTTGAGAATCTTTAGACTCTATTGCAGCATGTCCTTCTTTGGATAGGTGCTAAGTTTTTGAAGGAGCTTCTTCGTCTCCTCTAGCTATATTTGGATTCTTATCCTCGAGAGGGCTTGATTTCTTTACAATGTTGACTCAATTTGTTTTTAAAAAAATCGAAACTGGGAAATTTATATTATATAAAGCTGTAGCTATGCTAAACAATACAATTACATCATACTTCATGTCCAAAATTTTAAGATAGATAAACAGCTCCTTGCATGCAAAATACAAAGCTTACATATATCATTAGGCAAAATGTCCTAGTACTTTTTACAACTATAAACGCCTACTACCTAGTATTCTAATAACTTTAAAAAAGATGAAACTTAGCGGAAAACGTGATGGCTGGTAGCCTCTTCCAGGTCTACATTTGATGGGACAGAATCTTGCTTCCCAATCTCCATGTCCTCAACCAGCTGGTGCATGGTGTCCTCTTTCGTTAACTCCCCTTGGGCTGAGTTCACTGACATTCTTTAGTCGGAGGCAATGTTGCAAACATCGTGTTGGCGAAAATATCACCGAGGGTCTGAAAAACAAAATATCGGCAACATTGGGGAAAATATCGATAAAATTAAAAAAATACAACAATATTCATTTTTTTTCAAATTTTTAAACATATAAAGCAACAACAACATCAATTAAATAGTTGAAGCATTAAAAACCCTAGATCCAAAGAATTACATTCAGACTTATCGCATTCATAGTGCTCTATCCATATGAATAACATAAAATATCATTTCAGAATCTGAGATATAACTAGAGAAGTTGATGCATTAAAAACCCCCAGATCCAAAGAATAACATGCAGAATTTAAAGGCCCCTGGAGTGTGTCAGATATGTCTGCAAGATCAATTTGGACCTTTTTGTTGGATAGGGGACAGGTTAGTTTAATTCCATATTTCGCAGGAGAAATGTCCGCTAAGAAAGGTTATCACATATGGGGAGACCCGTGGGACAAAGATTCTAGTAATCAGTTGTCTTGGAGAATTGTCTACTGGGCTCAAAATGCTCCAGGCTGTGGATGACCTGACCTTGACCACAATTTATAAGATAATTCTGGATGCCAGCTTATTTAAGATTGATCTGCATGCTCATGAACGTGTTTACAAAATATTGGAGAGTTTCCTAATGGAAGCTCTTCATGGATTATAGAACAAAGGAACTATATTCGAAGATCCAACCAAATTATCCCCTTGCAGGCCAATTTAACCGGAAGTGTACCGTATAGGCAGCAGGACAATGAAACAAGATGGCTTAGGAGGTGTCAAAATGTCTTTATGTCTCACTCTTCCTTTAAGACTAAATTGCTTAGGTGGTTGGTCCTCAATAGCAATTTAGCAGTTAAAGGATAGGCTACATTGCTCCATTATTACAGATGGTTGCAGTGTGTTTGTTACCAAGCCAAAACTGTTAAGCATGTTTACGGAGTTACAAATTTGTCATAGCTTTTTGGGAATGGGTTGTTGTTGAATATACATATACCATTCTCTTTGTTAATCCCTTTCACTGGAAAGTAGCCCTTTTTGGGTACAAATGGATGGTTCGATTGGCAGGAGAAGTATTTAGTATGTCATCATATTGATAGGCGTTTCCTTTTTATGGAAAAGGTGATGTCACCCAATGTTCAATGGGGCAACTAATCCATTCCATTTGGGACTTGGGAGAAATCAAAACTTTTAAATTAGAGTTGGCTGTACAGATCTCTATCAGGTTTGGCTTTTGCAGGAAAGATGTGGATTCTCTTCAGATTGGAGACAAAGCTAACGTGTTAGCTCTCCTTGCCTTTGTAGGGATGAGTAACCTGTTTGGTCATGGTTTTGGTTCCATGGTATATAATTCTTTATTTACTTTTTATTTTTAAATCATGAAATACAAGACACATTTTCCAAAAAAGGTGCCTTTTTAAAGGGACATTTGGAAGAGGAAATGTACATTAACACCACAAGGTTTCATGCAAAAGGGGATAGAATATCTAGTTTGCAAGTTGATAAAGGCCCTGTGAGCTCAAATTGGTTCCTAGAGCTTGGTATGCAAAAATAAATGATTGCTTCATAGCAAATGGATTTAAACAATGTTCATCATTTAAAAATTAAACGTGAAAATGATGGTGCTCATAGTCTTATATGTTGATGACCTCATCATTAAGGGTAACAACACAAAGATGGTTGATGAACTAAAAGGTGAGCTGCATAAAACCTTTGAAATGAAAAATTTAGGCTTGCTTCATTATTGTTTAGTAATGATAGTATAGTAGAAAGATTACAACACTTTCATGTACCGAGCTAGATATGCACAAGAGATACTAAAACTCTTTGATATGGTTGATTATAAATCAGTAGCAACTCTTATTGAAACTGGGATGAAATTATCAACACTTGAAGACTCAAAGCCATTGGATGCAATATTGTATAGACAGCTAAATAGTAGAGAGTTTGATCTACATTACCACTACCAGGTTGGATTTGAGCTCTGCCGTTGGCATTGTTTGACAATTCATGGCGTGTGCCAAAGAATTTAATTAGGAGCAAAAGAATCCTAAGGTTTGTAAAGTGAACAATGCACTATAGTTTTGAATATGTGCAAAGCAATAAATTGATGTTGGTTGGGACTTAGTAATTTAAATTGAGTAGGCTGCTTCGGTGATCTCATGGGTTAATAAAAAGCAAACAACTTTTGGACTTTCCTCCACAGAAGCAAAGTACAAAACAATAGTTAATGCAACTTGTGAGGCAATATGGCTTAAAAGGGTTGTTGGTGATGTGAACCTTCCACAAATTCAGGCCACACCTCTCTTTTGTGACAATCAAAGTGTCATTCAATTTACAAAAAATCTAGTGTTTCGTGCAAGAACCAAGCATATTAAGATCCATCACCACTACTTTAGAGAACAAGTACATGTTAAATTTGGCAGCATCGACAGTCATTCTCCAATGAGAGGCCATATGGGCCACCCTGAGGCTAGCCAGGGAGATTTGGAGAATCAACCAGTCTTGTGAGGTATTGACAAAAGCCAGGGGGAACGTACAACCTTTGTGAGTCAAACCAAAAGTCAGGACGAACGAGATGATATGTAAGTCTAATGCAAAAGTCAGGGGGAACGTACAACCTCTGTGAGGATAGGCAGTCTAGTGCAAAAGTCAGGGGACGTACAACCTCTGTGAGCATAGACAGAGTAGTGCAAAAGTCAGGGGGAACGTACAACCTCTGTGAGCCTAGTCAAGCTTTCTGAGCTACGAGCAAAAGTCAAGGCATCTAGCAAAAGTTAGGTTGAATATAAAATTCCTATGAGCTAGAAACAAACGATATTCCTAATATTGCAAATGATATAAATGTATTGATCTAGTGCATTGGCACGTGTAACATTATCCACCATGAAG
>SNQJ01S0000951.1:218144-244704 GCA_010110895.2 Picea sitchensis
GTAACTGAAGTCTCAAGTCTAGTTCTATTTTCGAAGTAAAGTGTGAAGCTGAGTTATGTTAAGCATGCAAACAAGTTCCTAATTCGAGCCATCTACTTCTCCTCTTCACTCCTTTATAAGCAGAGGTCGACCCCTCTCTTCTACACATTTCATATGCAAGTTAAGGGTGAAGCATATTAGAGGCACATATCACTGATATAGAGACAAAATATAGAGGCACATATCAACATATATATGCAACATATAAAGGCACATAACAATGCTGCAGTAACAACATGTAGAGGCATCAAATTGAGGTGCATATCTGTGCTGTATTAACAACATAATAGAGGCGCATATCTGTGTTGTAGTAACAACATAATAAAGTCGCACATCAACATATAGAGGCAGCTCAATAGAGGCTTATATCAATGCTTTAAATCAACATATAGAGACAACATATCAGTGCTGTAGATCAGCATACTGAGACAACATATCAGTGCTGTAGATCACCATTCAGAGACAATATATCAGAGGTGTAGATCAACATATAGAGGCAACAAATTAGAGGCACGTATCAGTCAACTAGAGGCAGCATTACAAGTGCAAATTAGAGGCACGCTTCAGTCAATTAGAGGCAGCTTCAACAACCCGTATCAGAGCTGATATATCTCAGTCTCTGAAAGCAACTCGGATACGTCTATATCAGCAAGGTCTTTTAGTTCTCTGTTAGGTCAGAGTCAACTTGGCAAGCTCTTTAAGAGCAGGGTATTCATGGTGGATATTTGTAAGTGATCTTACATTATTAATACAATAAAGGAATATTGTTTGTTGGGGTTTTTCTCCCTGTACAGGGTTTCCCCAGGGTATATGTGTTGTTGATGTGCATGCTTACGTATCTACATGATTATTGCTATTCAGTTTTTATTCTATATGATTGAAATGTATTAAGCTGGAATCAAAGTGTTGAAGAATTTAAAAAGAAATAATCTGCATAAGAAATCAAGCTCAAAATTTAACAGTACAAACCAATGAAATTGAAGTGTTATATTGCAGGACTGAAGATCAACTAACAAACATATAGGAAGGCGTTAAGCTAGGGCAAGTTTTGAAGGTTCAAAGAGATGTTTGGTTTAAAGTAAAAAAAAGTGGTCATTGGGAGGTGTTAGAATAAGTAATGAGTTTTTTGGCAGGCACCTTATGTTTGACCAAAAAAAGTGTGGGGCTTTAAATTAGAAGTTCAGGAGAAAAAGCAAAAACTTAAAATGCTAGTTTGAGATATATTTTTGGTTAAGTATATTTTAGGTTGAAGATCTATCCTTGTTTTCAACAATTTATTTTTAAAACAATTAGGCATTATAAAGATGTTATCGTGTACTGTTGAATAATCATTGAATTGTAGCATAATTTTCCTCTTTTTGTCTGTCTTGTCTCATGCATGTGTTCCGTTATATCGACATCATTGTGGGGACAAGCTTAACCAACTTGGAGGGTGAAGAAACAAATACTTCAAGAAAGACTGAAGAACACAGATTGCCACTCCACATATGTAATTTGTCATTACAAAGAAAAGTTGATTTTCTGTGTTGATTGACCAACTTTTTATAATTTTTATCTCAACAATTTTTCAGTGGAGGTTCATTAAGTTGACCATATTATCAACAAAATCCATTTGGAGGTTCTATTAAGATATGATGGCTGATGTTTCTATTTTGAGAAAAAGGACGTCTAAGGTCCATTTGTGTAGAAGGAATATATATGGTTGGTGCTTTTTATACCACTCCACTATGGTTAAGGCGATAGCCCCAAGGAGGAGACTAGGCTAACCTTACCCTAAAATGCAATAAAGTGTAATAACGGTTGTAACAACTCACAACTACCCACAAGTGGGCCCATAAAGGGTCTCAACTACTCACATAGTGGGTTGACATGTGACTTTTGTTGAAGATTTGCAACTTCGGGCAAGTCATTCTCCACAAGAAAGAAAGTACAAGAAGACCCATCTACACCATTACAGAAGCCCCAGGAAGAAATTGAAGACCCAAGAAGAGAAGTCGGCCCCACCAGTAAAAGACAGAAAATAATAAAGTAATTTGAAGACCCAAAATAAGAAGTTGATCCCAGACAGGCGTCCAGATTAGTATAAATACAGGATTGGATCATTTCATTTGGATAGTCAGACAACTCCTTCTGCAGTGCGCACAAGGTAGTTGCAACTGCAGTTTTGGTAATTTCGCTATTTCTGGGTTTCTGGTATCTTGATGAGTGTGCCACACTTGGGAAGGATATTCTTGGTTGCTCTTGGTCATCTTATTAAGGCGCTAGGTCTTGGTGATGCTAGCCTTGGGGAGGATCTTCTCTGTATGGTATTTTGACTATTGATGGTGATGTATTGGTAATATCTTGGATTGGATTCTTCTATAGAAAGGTTGTTGGGTTTTCTCCCAAGGTTGTGTTTCCTAGGATAAACTCTTGTGTCCTTGTGTTTACTTTGCATGGTTAATATTTCTAGATCTTGTCATTTTCGCTGTAGTATTATAGTTGAGATTTTTAGTGTATTGTTATTCTATGATAACTATTGTATGAAAGTGTATCTTGTCATTAATCATAAGGCAATAACTATCAAGAGCTGAGAACCATAAAAAAATCAACATGGTGTCAGAGCTAGTTGAAATATTGCCACTGTACAGTTTCTGTTTGCCGCTGCACAGACCTGAACTTGTCAAGCTTGTTGAGCAACTTATTGGAGGACATTGAGATTAATTTTTCCATAGATCAACTTGCCCTAGCTTAGCACACCTCCTTGTGGTCTCAGACTACAACTTGGCAAAAGGACCTTTGTCCAAGCAATAGATCCAAAGGGATCTTAGATCTAGTGCACTCAGAGGAAGCCCAAGAGTTGGAGGCAACAATGGTGATGTCTCCTACATCACATGACAAATGGAATAACAACAATTAAGACTCCAGGTTTGCAGATCAGGTTTGATACTTTTATATTGCTGCATCTTAAGTAAATATTGTAACTAAGACAACAATGTTTAGAGATCTATTACTGTTGAGTATTTTTTGCTTTCAAATGTTTAGTGACACTTGAATATTGTTATTACAATAATCATTATGTAAATGCTCATTGTTTAGTACTAATGATGCACTTGTTTGCAAGATAGAATTGATCTCCTCTAGGAGATGTTCTTGGTTGTTGTCTTTGTCCCATATAGGTTACCTTGTAAATTCCATGGAGGTTACCATGGAGATAGTCTTGTTTTGTTCTGGGCAGGTTACCACGAAGGAATGACTAGTAGCAACACTAAAGAAGTGTTGTTCTTGTTCTTTGTTTCTTATTCTTGTTCTTGTTCCAGGCAGGTCACAGGCGATGGCTCTGAGAAAGAGCTATAGTGACGATTGTTCCCGTTCCTATTTTTTGTTGTTCTTTTTCCTATTCATAAGAATATTGTTCTTGTCTGCTATTTTCCCTTGTTATTGCTCTTGTTTCGGGTAGGTCATAGGTGGTAGCTCTGAGAGGGAGCTATAGTGATGGTTGCAGAGGCAACATATTAGATGGTCTCTAGTTTGAGACATGGAGCAGACTATCTAGACATAAAGTTGTGTACCTGACCGTATACATCCATGTATCGAAGGCGAAGAGGACGAAGTTAGAACCTTCTAGAAAGAAGGATGCTTTTGTGGGATACATAGTGTTTCACATGGAAATTGATTGTGAAGAGCATAAGGCTTCAAAGATGACCATATAGATCCCTCTAATCCAGTTGTTCACTCTTCAGATCATCGGGAAGAGTCAGTAGAGCCAGCCGGATCAATGGATATACCTGGAGATGTTGTAGTGACCAGGAAGAGGCCAACATGGTTTCGTGATACCTTGCAGGATGCAATATGGCATGCTTCCATGTGATACTTTCAGGGAGAGCAAATTACCTTAGAGATTCTCGAGTTACATGGAGTCACATCATTGATTCCAAACCTTCTAGTTATGAGGAGCATGTGGCTCCACTAATGGTGAGGCAGACAACCCTGCCAAGTACCAACTTAGAGGGAGCCAGAGTTCATAGGGAGTCAACCCTCAAGATCCAGTAGGGAGGAGCAACCTCCCAAGACAATTCATTGGAGATCAGACTTCAGAGGAGATCAACAGATGTAGAGGGAGTAGATGGCTCCAAAAATTTTACACACTCAGAGGGAGTCATGTTTTAGAGGGAGCATGGTACTCCAAGATCGATGTATACTTGACGAGCTTGGTTTTAATGAAGAATGATGCAAACTCAGAGTAAGCTTGATCTTAGAGAGAGTTAGTTGGCTCAGAGGGAGTTCTCTCTCAGATCCAGGTGAGAGAGAGACATCTTCCAGGACTAACGGACATGTGTCATGATTTGAGGAGGCTTCGAGGAGATGTGAGATCTTATGGGAGGATGCACTTGTTTCAGTAGATATTGCTACAATGATAGAGGAGGCAGTTAATCAGGAGGACTGGGTATGGATTTTGTCTCGGTCACAGAGGGAGCAGCCAGTGAGGCAAACTGGACAACATAACTTACTCTACTGACAGAGGGAGTTGGCCTCAGAGTTCGAGATGGAGGATCCTAGCTGGATGTACTCTTGGGATTAGAGGTATGACGAGATCATATGAGATCTTCTTCATTCAAGAGATACTAATGAGATTCGATATGATGGATTGCAAGTCCATGACTACACCTATGATGATAAATCCGAAAAAGTTGAGTGATTTTAGTTCAAATTAAGATTTGGTGGATCCCACGATGTACAAGCAGTTGATTGGATCCTTGATGTACCTGGTTAACACCAAGACGAATACTTGCTTTGCACCTTGAGCCAGTTTATGGTGGAGCCGAGACACTACCATTGGGTTGCAACAAAGCATGTACTTGTGTGGTACAATTGGACATGATATGTCTCAGATGATGGGGTGAAACTGTAGAGATATACAGATTCTGACCAGGCATGAAGTGCGGTAGATAGAAAGAGCACTAGTGGGTGTTGCATAGGATTAGCCATGCTTATTGGCTTAGCAGTGTTGATGAATGCAGCTATGTGAGACATTCTCCAGCTTACAAACCTGTGAGATGTGGATCATTACAGTTATGTGAGTCTTTCTCTCAGCTTACAAACCTGAGAGAAAGCCCCTAAGAAGGGTACATGGTTCCTGCCTGAGACAGATCTAGGAACATAGAGATGACCTCCTCCATTCAGAGAGTTGAGAAGAACTCCAGATGATTATCTAGTGGGAAAGGCGACCTGTTGAGTTAGACGTGCCTGTGGCTGAGCACAAGGTGAACGTGTGAAATCCCAAAGTGCTGGGTGCATCGTCATGTGAACAGAAATGAAGATGATGTATTAGCCTCCTCCGAGCAACAGAGTTGACGAGAAGACTCTAGATGATTCTCCTGTGTGAGGCAGTGGGAAAGAAGATCTGTAGAGTGGACGTGCCTGTGGACGAGCACAGGTGAACGTGTGAAGATCTGGTTCTTCTGTGTAATGTAGTGAACCAGAGATATGGCATCCCTATGGATGTGCCCCTAGTGGATAAGCACTAGTGGGTGTGTAAGATCCCTTGCTATATTGTTCAAGAGTCAGACCTACATGTAACCCTAATTGTAATATAAAGGGTACAGGTCGGCCCCACCTTAATGTGATTAATAATTAATGTAAAAGATAATTAATATAAAATATATTTAATATGGAAATTATTAATTATATTTTGAGTTATTGAGGTTGGCCCTATTGTGCCAATAGACACATCATTTGATGTGACAAGTCTTATATAAATAAAGGTGAATCCCCATTGAGGAAACACACTTATTATATTGTCATCTCATGATTTTAGAAGTTGTGGTATGAAATTATGAGAATTGCAACACCCTCTTGTGTGCTAGTTTTGGTGATGGTGTGGGAGGTCTTCCTCTTGAGGAATATAGCAAAGGATTGGCTAGGTTTTCTTCCCTTGTTGAGAAGGGTTTCCTAGGATACTTCTTGTGTACTTGTGCATGGATATTCTTCTTGTGATCTTGGTTTGTTATAGTAGTTATGGTTCAAGTAATTGTTAACAAAAAATTTAAAGAAATACATGAACCATAGCTCATCGAAAATTCAACATGGTATTAGAGCAGATCTTGAAGAATACCATTTGCTCAAGGATGAAAGAAGACCGTGGCCACCTAAAAGACTGTCAAAATCTTGCTGCCATTGCAAAAGAATGAGGCTGGACCCCACAACAAATAAGGGAAGGCAGCCATGAGAAAAAGAACTTACTGCTGGCATGAAGAAACAAGGGTCGGACCTCTCCTTAGTAGTAAAAGTTGAGGCCAGACCTCCCCGAGTTTTCTGTTGCAAGAAAAAGGTTGACCGCATGCCTCTAAGGCTGCCGCAGCCTAGAAGAAAAGGGCCGAACCCCATCTAAAGTTCCGTGGAGAAGTTTCTGTGGTAAAGGAAAGAGGCCGGAACCTAGGAGAAGGGCTGGGCCCCTCTAAAAAAACTAACACGGAAATACCCTAACAACAAACAGTTGAAGAAGGGCCGGACCCCTTCTGAGGTGAGAAGTAAGGCTGCTACAGTCAGAAGAAACCTTGTGACAGGTACCCTAAACAGTAAGACCCACAGGAGGAGAAGGATCAAGCCAAGGCTAGTAGCAAAAACTAAATTTTATGAGCAGAAAAAGTGAAGGCCTGTTAGGCCTTTCCTTGTTGTAGCAGACCTGGAAGGCCATTACCCTGGTTATGGAGTACTGTTTTGGTGATGATTTAGTTGCTTATATTAAAATTAAACACTACAACAAATGGTTTTAGTTTGAGGGCTGTTCTAATGGCCAAGTTTGGCACAAGTTACAGAAGTGTGTTAAACACTGTACAAACCCATCTTGAGAAGCCAGCCTTCAGATCTGTTTTGATGAGACATCAAAGGCAATTTTTTTGACCTGTGATTAAAGGACTATTGTGACATCGTTGGGACAACAAGTGTTATTTCGTCAGAGACTTATATGGTACAGATGGCTACAAGACAAATAAGCAGAACCTCCATTGGTATACACTCTCAGGTATGCACTTGTATATATATATATATTATTTGCATCATTGTCATAAGGGTATTTGCAGGAGAAAGGAACGCCAGGTGCAAATCATGAACCCAGAGAAGTCTTAGTGCATTCAGAAGAACAACACACGGGAAGTGAAACTCCAGGTTTGATTGTTCTTATCATGACTATAACCTACATTTCTAAGGTTGCTACATTACAAGTAGGTATTGTAGCTGTGACAATAATCCTGAAATTGTTTTAAATTCTAGAGATGCACTCATTATTCTCCTTTAGGAGATATTCTTGTTTTGGTTCCTCTTGTTTTCTTGTTCCAGATAGGTTAACAAACAAAGGAAGATGTTTATCCTTCAGATGAAGCCACTTGACTCATAGGGAGTCAAAACTATTTGAGAAAGAGGAAGAATAGAACCATCATTGGGGAAACCAATGCAATAATACATGATCAGAATCTTTCTACGATTCTATGGGCAAAAGCATGCATGACACAGTATATGTTCAGAGATATTGCAGTAGGGCATAAAAGGCCTACCTAGACTCACTCTGCAAGAGGTAGAGAAACATACAAGCCTCTCAAGGCACATCCCGAGAAAGCAAAAGAGATTTTCGAGCTATCCTTCAGTCACGAGTCACTTCATTGATGTTGAGCCTCCTTGTCTTAGAGAAGCAACAAGAGAACAGGTATGGCAAGATGCCATAACAGAAGAATACCAATATATCTTAATGAATGATGTATAAGATACTATTCAGGGACCAGAAGGGAAGTCTGTGGTAACTTCCAAGTGGATCTATAAGATCAAGCATGCGGCTGATGGAAGTGTCGAGAAATACAAAACGAGATCTATAGCCAGAGGTTTCTCACAAACAAAGGGAGTTGTCTGTATGATGAGACACTTGATCCAGTAAACCCGATACACTTCCTCCGTACTACCATCCATGAGTTGGAAACTTTATCAGATATATAGATTCTTGATGAGTTTGGATTTCAACAAGAGTGTTGCTGATCCAAACCTATATCATTACAATGTTGGTGACGAGAGCTTGATTTTAATGACTTATTCAGAAAGCCTTGTTGTTGGATACAAGTAATCCTTGACTTCTGAATTCAAGATGAGGAATCCGAGTATGATGCACTACTTCTTGGGACAAGAAGTATGACGAAGGACCGATGAGATTTTCTTAAGTCAAGGAAAATATACAGTGAAAATATTAAAGAAGTTCAGTATGAAAAAATGCAAAATCCATCGTGATGGATTTAAAGAAGAAGATTGATGATGATTCAGACGAGACTGATCCACAACTGATTGGATCACTGATGTATCTGGTTAACACCAGACTTGATTCATGCCATGCAGTGAATATGCTTAGTCATTTCATGAGTCAATCGAGACAGACTCACTAGACAACAACAAAACATGTATTCAGATATATACGAGGCATAGTTGGATATGGCTTGAGATATGCCTCCAGTGTGAACTTGAGTTTGCAGGATATGTCAATTCAGATTAAGCAGAAAGTACAGTGGATCAGAAGAGCACATCCTGTTGATGTTCTACTGTGAAGTTTGCCATGGTTTCTTGATGCAGCAAGAAACAAAACTCCGTGCCCTTGAATACCACAGAAGCAGAGTATGTACCGTTGAGTGTGCAAAGCAGTATGGCTTCACAAGCTTTTGACAGACTTACTTGATCATGAGATGGATCCTATGATGATAACCAAGAACCGTGTATAAAGCTCCTTGAGAACCTAGTGTCTCCTGATGGATCGAAACACTATGAGATGAAATATTCTTATATCAGAGATATGATGCATAGGAAAATCATACACATGCAGTACCTTCCTACACATGAGCAGATTGCAGACATCTTCACCAAACTAATTTGGTAAAGAATGCCTTCCTAGTTGAGAGGGAGTATTGATGACTCCAGCCAAAAACAAAATTTAGATTACATTCGTGTGAGACTTGGCATGATGAAGAATGCCTCCCTAGCCGAGAGGGAGTGTTGATGAATGCAACTATGTGAGACATTCTCCAGCTTACAAACCTGTGAGATGTGGATCATTGCAGCTATGTGAGTCTTTCTCTTAGCTTACAAACCTGAGAGAAAGCCCCTAAGAAGGGTACGTAGTTCTTGCCTGAGATAGAGCTAGGAACGTAGAGATGACCTCCTTCATTCAGAGAGTTGAGAAGAACTCCAGATGATTATCTAGTGGGAAAGGCGATCTGTTGAGTTAGACGTGCCCGTGGCTGAGCACAAGGTGAACGTGTGAAATCCTAAAGTGCTGGGTGCATCGTCATGTGAACAGAAATGAAGATGATGTATTAGCCTCCTCTGAGCAACATAGTTGACGAGAAGACTCTAGATGATTCTCCTGTGTGAGGCAGTGGTAAAGAAGATCTGTAGAGTGGACGTGCCTGTGGACGAGCACAGGTGAACGTGTGAAGATCTGGTTCTTCTGTGTAATGTAGTGAACCAGAGATATGACATCCCTATGGATGTGCCCCTAGTGGATGAGCACTACTGGGTGTGTAAGATCCCTTGCTATATTGTTCAAGAGTCAGACCTACCTGTAACCCTAATTGTAATATAAAGGGTACACAGGTCGACCCCACCTTAATGTGATTAATAATTAATGTAAAAGATAATTAATATGGAAATCATTAATTATATTTTGAGTTACTGAGGTCGGTCCTATTGTGCCAATATACACATCATTTGATGTGACAAGTCTTATATCAATAAAGGTGAATCCCCATTCAGGAAACACACTTATCATATTGTCATCTCATGATTTCAGAAGTTGTGGTCTGAAATTATGAGAATTGCAACACCCTCTTGTGTGCTAGTTTTGGTGATGGTGTGGGAGGTCTTCCTCTTGAGGAATATATCAAAGGATTGGCTGGGTTTTCTTCCCTTGTTGAGAAGGGTTTCCCAGGATACTTCTTGTGTACTTGTGCATGGATATTCTTCTTGTGATCTTGGTTTGCTGCAGTAGTTAAGGTTCAAGTAATTGTTAACAAAAAATTTAAAGAAATACATGAGCCATAGCTCACCGAAAATTCAACAAGCAGGAAGCAGACTTTTGTAGCACTCAATACAGTAGAGGCAGAGTATATCGTAGCCAATGATGCGAGTCATGAAACAATGTAGTTTCGGAGGCTTCTCGCAGGACTTCATCCGAGACATGGTGCAGATGGAGCAGTTAGATTCCAACACATAGACGAGAAGATTGTTGACATTCTAGTAGCATCAGATGGGTCTGTGTGACCCCAGAGCCATTCTCCCAGGATGGGTTTGTGTGACCCAGATAGGTCCGTGTGACCTCGGATAGGTTTGTGTTATCTAGGATAGGTCTGTGTGACCTTGGGAGAATGATGAGCTCATTCACAGAGATTTACGGTGATGAGTGGCCAAGTATGATGCATGATGCAGAATGTCTTACCCGTTGAGAGAGTGTCGATGATTTGCAACATCGGGTAGATATTCACAGGGGTGGACCTGTGGCCCAGGCGTAGTCCTTACTTACATGGGTTTACCTGTGGACTCAAGGTGCTTCCACGTGTCAGATAGCATCAAACGTCACTCTCCCAGGATTGGTGGTTTAACCAACAGAGAATGGCAGGTTCGCTCACAAGGGTTTATATGTGGTGACATTCACTCACAAGGGTGTACTTGTGAAAGTGAATGGTGCAAATGTGGTCTTAATTGAGACCCGAGGTGTTAGACACAGTTGTATGGAGATTGATCATCAACATGGCTCATGAAGACAACCTTTCTATGACAGAAGAAATACAAGTGTGGAGAATGCCTCCCTCGTTGAGAGGGAGTGTTGAATATTTGCAACTTCGGGCAAGTCATTCTCCACAAGAAAGTACAAGAAGATCCATCTACACCATTACAGAAGCCCCCAAGAAGAAATTGAAGACCCAGGAAGAGAAGTCGGCCCCACCAGTAAAAGACAAAAAATAATAAAGTAATTTGAAGACCCAGAATAAGAAGTCAGCCCAAGACAAGTGCCCAGGGATAATTTCATTTGGATTGTCAAGCAACTCCTTCTGCAGTGCGCACAAGGCAGTGGCAACTGCAGTTTTGGTAATTTCACTATTTTTGGGTTTCTGGTATCTTGATGAGTGCACCACACTTGGGAAGGATATTCTTGGTTGTTCTTGGTCATCTTATTGAGGCGCTAGGTCTCGGTGATGCTAGCCTTGGGGAGGATCTTCTCTGTATGGTATTTTGGCTATTGATGGTGATGTATTGGTAATATCTTGGACTTAATTCTTCTATAGAAAGGTTGTTGGGTTTTTTCCCAATGTTGGGTTTCCCAGGACAAACTCTTTTGTTCTTGTGTTTACTATGCATGGTTAATACTTCTAGATCTTGTCATTTCCGTTGTAGTATTATAGTTTAGATTTTCAGTGTATAGTTATTCTATGATAACTGTTGTATGAAAGTGTATCTTGTTATTAATCATAAGGAAATAACTATCAAGAGTTGGGAATCATAAAAAAGTCAACAACTACAAGTGAAGATTAACCAAAATATCTCAACACCCCCAAAAGATGAATAAGGGTTTACAAAGACGACATTACATCCAAAGATTGTCATAGAAGATCATCATACCACCCCTCCATAATGTTGAACTGGGGTCATTAGAAGCCATACTTCTCACGAAGAAGGCATTCAAATTTTGGGATTGATCATGGTAAAAAGGGTCTTCGATGGTGCAAACTCATATTTGTCAGGTAGAGGGCTGGCTGACATAAGGGTCCCGTGATGGGGTTGACTTTGCTTGCTGAAAAGGGCAAGCAAGAAAGTTAGTAGCATTAGTAATATTGGCAATAGCCCTCTTGGGCAAAGATGGCAACAATATAGTAGGATCATCATCATCATCCAACATCAACAACTCCGAGTAGCATTTGATGATTTGTCATCATTGAACTAGATATCATTGGAAGGAGAGGGATCATCATCGATAGAGGGCCCATCACTCTATTGCACTTCTGGAGAGGGCCCATCACTATGCTGCTCATCTGGAGAGGGCCCATCACTATGTTGCACACTTAGAGAGAGCTCATCACTAGACTGCTCATCGGAAGAAAGGCTCATCATTAGACTACTCCTCAAAAGATGGCTCATCACTAGGTTGCATATCCTCGTCAAAAGAGGGAGGTTGGAAGAGACCTCCATAATAGGAAAGGAGCTAGTTGAACAAGTAGGCCCATAAATCCCCAGACAATGTCTAGAAGAAGAGCTTGAAAAGGTACTCGTGGGTGCACCAAGACTCGATGAAGATGTGGTAAGGTCCACTATAACAAGCTGAGAGTCATCAACAAGTAAATTTGTTGAAGAAGAAGAGGCATGTTCCGTGGAGACATGCTATAATCATCATGAGAATCATCACTAGAAAAAAGAGATGGGAGAGATCCTAGTGGACCATGAGGAATAAGCTCATCAAAGATATCCCCATGATGCTTAGTCATACAGTGAGTGACAGGGTCAATAAAGACAATACCTCCTCTTGAAAAGTCTCACTATAGCCAACCATAGTTTAGCTCTGGGTATACTAGATAGGTGATATAGCACACCTTCCATGAGTCGGGTGGACCCATGCCTGAATACAAAAATCTTGAAATGTAAGATAGAGGGATTTGCCTTGTGCAAGCGCTCATACAGAGTCATACCAAAGACAACAAGAGTAGGTGTACAGTTGATGATAATGCTGCACAGACAACCGCTTCTCCCCTAAAGGAAAGCTTCATGTTCTAAGAGTGAAGCATACAATGGGCCTTTTCTTGACAGTCCTATTCTTTCGCTTAGCCATACCATTATGTTGAGGAGTATAAGATAAGATTTGCTGCCAAGAGATGCCACGAGAACGAAGAAATTGATGGAACACATTACCAATGTATGCTCTTCCCCCATCATATCAAAGAAACTTGTTCTTCTACTTACATTGAGCTTCAACAAGGTTTTTAACTCTTGAAATTTGGCAAATACCTCATCCTTGGATTTAATTGTGTAGACCCATAATAACTAAGAAAAATCATCAATAAAGGTGAAGAATTACCTAGCTACCCCAAGAGAAGAAGTAGCCATGGGAGCATGAGTATCACTGTATTAACTCAAGGGGTTTAGAGCAGTGTTACCAACATCAACAACGGCAAAATATCGCCGAGGGTCCGAAAACAAAAATATCGGCAAAATCGGGGAAAATATCGGTAATTATCGAAAAATGTCGTAAGAACGAAAAAAATACAAAAATATTCATTTTTTTCAAGTTTTTAAATATCTAAAGCATCAACAACATCAAACAGGTTATAGTGCTCAAAATCTCGCTCCTCCTCGTCTTTGGTTGAAGGCAAACTTGCCGCTTTCTCCTTTGCTCCCCAAACCCCACACGTCACTTGCAAAATGACAAAAAAATGGTCAAATTCGGGCTTTATATCCAACCCTGTCCGCCTGCCTGAGATATTTTCGATCGTTGCACGATATTATCGCGATATTTTCGTAAATAGCGCGATATTATCGCTGGGAGTAAATATCGTGATATTTTCCCCAATAATATCGCCAAGACCCGTTCTGCCGATAATATTGCCAATATCACGATATTATCGCGATGTTGGTAACAAAGGTTTAGAGGCATGCCTTAAGAGTTGTCCTTTGGAGAGGACTCTCGGTGATGCTTACCCATCACACATCCCTCACAAACTCCACTAGGAGGGTTGATTTGTGGAAGGCCTTGAACAAGGCAAAGACGTCTCATGTGCCTCAAGGATCCACAGTTCGTGTCATTGAGATGAAAATGCCAGAGCTTACTGTCATTGTCTACAATGACCACCATTGCAATGAACTTATTTGAAGTTGGAGGTGGAGAAGACTTCCCCAGCTTGTACATACATTCAGGTTCATCACAATATCCAGAGACAACAACTTTGAAGTTGTCATTAATGCCTTTAACAACCCATCTATTTGGCCAAAATTCCACCCTTTTATTTGTGTGAGTAATGTGGTAAATAGAGAGAAAATTTCCCACTTCAGGAACATGGAAAACATCTTATCATTATCAATCTGAACAGTACCACAACCAGAGATTGGGAGAGTTGAGTCATCACCAATAGTTACCTGCTCACCTTTATGTATGCTGATCACTGTAATCAGAGAGGAGGTGTTGGTGCTTCGTCATATGTCTGGTAGCCCCAAAATCTGCAATCCATTCTGGAATAGAAGTGGAGGACCTTAGATTAGTGTGCACAAAAAAGTTTGTGGAATGATCAATTCAAAGAGATCATTATTTCCTCTTGTTTGTTGAGCAATATCTTCAATCCTTTGAAGATAGAGGTGACAGTTTTTGAACAGATGCCCTTCCTTATGGAAATATGAGCATATTGGCCTCTTCTTTTTGGAAAATTTGGAAGTGTCCCTTGGAGACTCATGCGTATATGGGGGAGTAGCCTCAGTTTGGGCATGATCTTGGGGTGATAGTTCACCTAAGTTTCTCAAGGTGACTTGATGTTGGATAAGATTACAAAATATGTCTCTAAGGTAGGGGAAGTAGGGTTTGGAATAAACATATGAATGCTATAAGAAAAGATAGGAAAATTCTTGAATGCAGGAGAGAGGTTATCAAGAACAATATTGATAAATTTAGGGTCCCTTTTACATCTACCACTACTTGTAAGATTGTCTGCTTTCAGATTCTTGAACTTGGAAATGTACTTCTCAAAAGTAGCAAAATCTGCCATTTTGAAGTTGGAGAGCTTTGTTTCAAGTCTATTGATTTGAGTGGTGTTCACTATGCCAGATACTGTGTGGAAGGAATCCCAAACCTGCTTTGTATTTTGTTGTTTATGTGATGGGCAAGATTGCGTTCAACATAAAAAGTGATCAATCCAAGGGCTTTATCCTTCTTCAGACATACGAGATCATAGCTGTCATCAGTTGATACATCCATAGACCTTTACTGTGAAGTGGAGCTGCCATTTGAACAGCCCATGCATGATAGTCAGCCCCGTTGAGGTAGGGAAAAAGCCATTTTCCATCATGGATGTCACAATACCAGTGTAGATCTGCAGCACCTTGTGGCTGAATAAGTAGAAAAAAGAGTGTGCTGCCCTTAAGGAGGGGTGAAAACTGCAGCAACTTCCTTAAATTCACCAAAAAACCAAGAAAAAACTGCTAAGTAGGGGTGTGGTGGTGAAGATAAGGGTAAAAACCTGAAAAACTGGCTGCTGTCCAAAAAACAGGATACTTGAAAATCCTAATTTCATATCTGTAACGGCCTTAAAACAGAGCTGAAACCCTATTTTCGGATCTGAAAATAGAGACCTTAAAGAGTGTTGGATAGAGGAAGAGAAATCCACACTAGCTCTGGTACCGTGGTAGAAATCATAAGGTAAAGGATCTATGGTCAATTCTCCAAAAAACCCTAATCCAAGAAGATAAACAAGCTAAAATATAACAGCACCTTAATAATGAACACATCGGATTTCAAGAGAGTGCACAACACAAGTAGAGTGAAATAGTATAGGTGCCCTTATGCAAAAACTAAATAAACTCACTTGAATGAGATGTTGTTACAAATGAAGGGGAGGTGATGTATTTTACCAATCCACTAGGGTTAAAGCACGAGTCCCAAGGAGGAGACTAGGCCAACCTTGCCCAAAAATACAATAAAGTGTAATAATGGGTGCAACAACCCAGAACTACCCACAAGTCGGCTCATAAAGGGCATCAACTACCGACATAGTGGGTTGGCATGTGGTCACAAGTGAAGATTAGCCAAAATATCTCAATGTTGCAGCCATCCTATTGTGCCTACTGGTTAAATCACAACAACAAACTGTAAATTCTTAATTATTACGTACAATTAGAAATTACTTTATGTAATGCATGTTTATGCCTAGATCTATATATTGGGAAACTGTGATATACTAGAGTTGAAGAAACCGTTGGCAGATGAAGTTTCAGGTCCCATTTGGCTTCCCATCAAATGCCGCTGAATCTAAACTGACACATTATTGATATTGATAAACATTGATATTTTCAGTATCTACCATCTTTCTTAATTAATGAGTAAATGTGTCCTTTTTAATGGTCACCAAATTCAATAAATATTTCCATCATGATAGGCAGTAAGGGGATTAAATATTTGCAGATATCAAAGAATTTAAAGCTAATGTATTGCTAAAAATGCATGTATTTATGAAATTAGGTGTACGCTTATGTTGAACTTCCATATTTGCTCTTCTTAAAGATGCCTAAATATAGGTTTTATTCTCATCTGTAGCTTGACTCAGCTGTACAAGCAGCATTTGATGTGGCTTATGACAATATACGGGCTTTTCATGCTGCTCAAAGAAATCCTGAACGAGTTGTTGAGAACATGAAAGTAAGTTGTGTGTTAGGAAGAGTAAGCATATTTCATTCCTGTTTTGGCAGTTATATTTTCCCAGTGAATAACTTTGGTACATGTGATAGCTTATATGGACAAACTGTGCCCTTAATAAAATATGCCCTTAATTCTTTGCAGGGAGTAATGTGCAAACGTGTAGCCCGAAGCATTGACTCAGTGGGTCTTTATGTGCCAGGTGGAACAGCAGTTCTACCTTCAACAGCTTTAATGCTTGCTGTGGTATGTCTTCTAATGCTGCTGCACATTCAATAATTGGAGTTCTTACTGCATTGCTAAAGCTTTTTCTATAATACCCAGCACAAGGAGATTTGATTTAGATCATGTAATTTTGTGTATGATAGCCGGCACAGCTCGCAGGCTGCAGGATTATTATACTTGCAAGTCCTCCAAGGCCAGATGGTTCCATTTGCAAGGTATGCATTTCTAGTTAAAAGAAAAATGTCTGCCCAGTGCCATTAGTGATTTATATTTTTTATGGGTTTAGTAGGTATGCTTGATTGCTTTTGAATAAAAATTCCCATGCTCAAATGAATTATCTGCTTTAAATCTCCAGGAAGTGCTTTATTGTGCAAAGAAAGCAGGTGTAACACACATACTAAAAGCTGGTGGTGCTCAGGCATGTTCGCTTGCTCATTTTCTCTTTACTCCCTGCATTGTGATTGTTATTTCCACCATTTTTTTTATATTACATTGCCACCTACTTTTGATTTAAAATAAAACTTTCATTGTTTTTTTTGGTCTATTTTGTCCATGAAAGGCAATTTCAGCCATGGCCTGGGGAACCACATCATGTCCAAAGGTACATGTTTTTCTCTCTGTTGTCTTGTTTAATGTTCCCCTAGGTGGATTGAACTTCAGTTATTCACAAATTTTGCTGGAACACCAGACATTTGTTCTTAAATAATGGTGCAAAACCCTTATTCACAACTAAAATGTAAGGGGAAATGTGACTTTAATTCAGATGTTATATTGTTTTAGGAAAGGGGGCAATGTTCTCATTTCTGTTTAATAGAACAAATGCAAGGCAAGATGCGATTATTCCTGAGCTAATGGCAGTATACCCTTTTATTTCTCTAGCGATTGGGCAGGCTTCTGGGAAAATAACAGGGGAGGGGATTCTAATCTCCTGAGCTAACGAAATGCAGTTTACCCCAGTCTAGTAAAGTATTTACAAGGTCTCTGAATCTACGAATGCTGGACTTTCAAAGTAGATGCCCCCAAATAGTTCCAGCTTTCCCAAATGCATGGACCTTGCTACATTTGACATTCAAACCAGAAAAAATCAAACCAGATTCTCAAGAAAGATCATAAAAGAAGTGAAATAAAACATTGAAGTTTCTCCTAGTTAAACCCTGAAGCATTTTGTTCCTAAAAAAGTAGTGTGGAGAAGAGCTCCTAAAACTATTGTTGTGTTTTGGAACTTGTTCAGATTGGATTTAAAATGTGGCATGTGAAAATATGCTCAATGAATGGTGACCTTTAAAATGTCATTTTTGACTCAATTCTGTCACAGATGCCCACATTTGAGGAACATAAGGTTGTATTCTTAAATCTGTCTGAATTAGTGTGTTTCCCACGAAGTAATTTGTGTCAGAAAGGAGTTTTAGTGGCCACCTTTTCCAAAAGTTCTCAGTTTTAATTGTCATTGCAACAAGAATTTACATACACAGTGTTTGTTTATTGTATTGCCTAGTTGTTTTACAGTTCATTTTCTAAAATCTATAAAAGGAACTCCAATTCTGTTCTTTGGGAGGTGTAATCAATTAATAATGTGGTCAATGGTTATTGTTAGTAATGGTTTTTGTCAGATTTAGCAACTTCAGATTTTCTAATCTATGAAATAATATTTGTAAGTATTGACAGGTGGAGAAAATCCTTGGTCCTGGAAACCAATATGTAACAGCTGCAAAGATGATTTTGCAGGTATGCTTACTGTGGAGATGTTCAACTTTAATATTTTAAGTCTGGAAACAACTTTATTATTTTCCTAGTCTGGAAACTGTAAAGATGTAGTCTTTTTGCTATTCTGCACCTGCAATTAATAGGACTAGAAGCCCAAATTTGGTTTGCAGGAAAATGCCTTGTGTTTTTATTCCTGCATGTCTCTTATTTGTTGTGTTGTCTATGGGTTGAAGAAAAACTTGATATCAGAAAAAATGAAAGTTTCTTTGTTGACAATAACTAAACTGGAAGTGGCTTTACTTCTTTTGTGAGTCTCTATCCTTTTTTTTTCATGTGGTTCACGGCACTGGATATCGGTGCTTGCTACGTCCACGGAAACCCCCCCCCAAAAAAAAAATCCACGAGAGAACATAGGGAGGCCGAGTATTTTCGGAATATTGGGGGTTCAACAACAAGAGCATCTTATAGACCCATTTAAGGGCACAACATGTCACTCACAAGGAATTGAGCCTGGGTGGGGAGGGTAACAATCATTCCTCCCAACCACCCAAGCTACATCCAATGGATGTGTGAGTCTCTATCCTTACGTGGGATTAACAACAATTAAATTCATTAGAAGAAGTTCTGTACCAAAAAGAATGAGTTAGGGTTGGCAGAGAAAAATGTTATTGTGGGCACATTGTTTGCATCCTCCTTTTATGTCTTTTTGGTGTCTTACCTTTCTTACAGATATATTTTGATAATACAGCAATGATGCATAAGAAGTTTCTTCCTTTAGACTAAATATGGTAGATTTGGCTTCAGGTGTTCTTATGAATCCTTCCTTACCATTCAAAGCATTGAATGGCACTTCTACCCTTCTCTTATCAATCAAAAGGTGCCATTTCCAGGGATTGTTGCGAAGATTTAGAACATTTTGTCTCAACGGTGCAATGGTGATTTGAGTACCGTACATTTATATTGGCAATGACAAATTTCTTTAGGCCCTGAAATAGGGTTACGAATTGACTGAAAGTAGAATTGGAATTTTAGGAACCCAATGTCCTATGCTACCAGAATAAAATATCGATGCTATAAACAGTTCTGTTAATAAGTTCTTGTGCCTGAGTTTATTGTGCAGAATAGTGAAGCGATGATATCCATCGACATGCCTGCAGGCCCATCAGAGGTTCTTGTAATTGCTGATAAGCATGCAAATCCTGTTTACATAGCAGCAGATTTGCTCTCCCAGGTACTCAATCAGCATTTTTCTCCTATTCATTTGCAAGCTTCTGTCTTGTTTCTCTTCAAAGAACTTGGAGGAAAACATAGGAAATAGAAAACAAGTGTGATTGAACAAACATGGAAAAAAGAACTTTGTTTGATCCTATTTACCTGCAATCAAATGGTAATAAATTTGGCTTGATCTTTGTCTCACACATGTATAGAAAATTAGGCATGGCTTATTCTTAAATTGATTTGGTATTTGTAAATTTTTTAGGCCGAACATGGGCCTGATAGTCAGGTCGTTCTTGTGCTTGTGGGAGAGGGTGTGAATCTGGATGAAATTGAGATGGAACTGGAGAAGCAATGCAAAAGTCTTCCACGTGGGCAGTTTGCTGCCAAGGCTCTGACTCATAGCTTTACTGTTCTTGCCCGTAACAAGGCCGAGGTCAGAGGAAAAGAAAGTAATCGATTTGTTTGTCAGAATAACCAAAAGCCTTTCAGTGTATTATTAACAATTTGCTGTTTTGCCAGGCAATTTCCTTCTCTAATTTGTATGCACCTGAGCACTTAATCATAAATGTTGAAGATGCAGATCAGTGGGTGGATTATATTGAGAACGCAGGTAATATGCTTGTATTCTAGTGTCCAAATGAACAACATTGAGATTATGAATTTGTTGACATTCAGAATTCTATGCATTTTTGGCATTCTTTATGGTTTATAGGCAAGTTGAGAGTTTTTATTGCAGGCTCTGTATTCTTAGGAAGGTGGAGTCCCGAGAGCATTGGGGACTATGCAAGTGGCACAAATCATGTGCTTCCTACTTATGGATATGCAAGGATGTATGGGGGTGTGTCATTGGATTCCTTCATGAAGTACATCACTGTGCAATCCTTGACAGAGGAAGGCCTCAAATCTCTTGGTCCACATGTTGTTAAGATGGCAGAGGTAGAAGGTTTGGAGGCTCATAAGAGAGCAGTGACATTGCGGTTGCAAGATATTGAAACAAGATCATCAGTTTGAGCCTTTAGCATGATGTCAAGGGTTTCCATTTCTCCATGGTAATTTATGAGAGTTACTGTATTTGTGTCTTTTTCTTAAAAACTTGTCACTTGTTATTCAAAGTTGATGGCCAAATTTTTTTCATGAAGTGGAAATCTTCTGAATTAGAGTTTTACCAAGTTTCTGGTGCGTATTACTTGATTTAATATGACACCTCAGCACTGATGAATAAGAATTTTGCATCAAAATTGATTTGATAGAGGCAAGATCATTAGTTTGAACCTTTAGCATGGTGCCAAGGGAGTGCAATTCTCCATGGGTACTGTTGGAAAATTCAATGAATTTGTATATCTTTTGATTGATTAAAAGCTTGTCCCTTGTTAATCAAAGTTGACAGCCCTTGTTCGGTCATGAAGTGGAGCTCTTCTAACTGTGTTTACCAAGTTTATGTTGTGTATCACCTGATTAAAGCTGACAACTTTATTGATATAGAGAATGCCAGCCATAAAATAGTCATTAATACAAGTAATATAGCTGTGTACAAGTAATAAGAGTGCTGATATATCATGAAGATTATGTAGTAATTACAGGGCACAATGTAATCAGTGCACGTGTCAATAGTGTACGGATGTGTGTTATGAATCATTTACCTTGGTGAACCAATACGTTCCCAACAGATTCAGAGTGTGTTGCCTTAAATGAGCTGAAGGGAAGCCACTCTCTTGACTATGCTACTACATTATTTCTCATTTCGAGAGGAAATTGTCACGTGGATAGATATTCTAAAATACCCATGTACCATTCTGGTACTATTACTGAGAACAGATTTGAACCTGGTAGTTCATTGTGGACTCCAAGGGGCGGTTCACTTGTGATTCTTGACTGGTGGTCCACACGGGACCGGACCTTGAAAGCTGCACCACCACACAAAAGTTGAACAGTTGCAAGAGTAGAAGCCCACCTCAATATCCTTCCACCAATCACTGGTTTATTAATCAAGTATAATAGGGCATGGATGGCCAATAGATAGTGTTGAAATTTATGCACCTCATATATCAGCCTTAACCCTTGATGCTTGGTTGGGCTATATTTAAGTTTGACCTTATTCGATTTCCTTATGGCGTAGTAGATAGGGTGATCTAGCTTTATGTGGTCCCACTTATGCCAATATGAGTCCAACAGCTATTGTGAAGCGTACACATGTATGCCATACTAACAGCTATTGTGAAGCGTACGCATGTATGCCATGGTAAGCAAGAGTGGGCGAACCAATTAGTTCTTGTTTCAACTCTTCAAGGGCCTTCTTACTGGGTCCCTTTTGTTCCAATGTGCATATTGTTAAGTATGCCCAAATGTATGTGGAACTTGTTAGTTTAGCCAAGGCAGGCAAGAAGAGATGCACTATCTCCGTTTCTAATCCTAAAAGGCTTCTGCTGCCCACCAACCTCAATAAAATGGAACTTTCTTTGTTAACTCTTCTAAGGGGCGACTAATTTTTGCCAAATTCCTTATGAAGTTTCGGTAATATCCCACATGCCCCAAGAAAGCCCTTTACATTGTAGATGCCTTTTGGTGGTGCTAGATTAAAAATGACTCACATTTTGTTAGTGCCAATTGCCAATCCCTTACCATTGACCACATGACCCAACGATTTACAACTTGATGTCACAAAGACACTTCCCAGTATTCAAGGCTAATAACACCTTTCAACCTGTCTCCGTACAGTGTTCTAGGAACTGGGTATGTTCTTTTACTAATCCATACTTGGAACTATCATCCTGGAACATCTCACATCTCGTCATTGATTTTTCAAACAATCACAGTATCACTGTGAACATCACTGGGGCATTGCACTAGCCAAACGACATTTTATTATATGCGGATTCTGTGCTTTGTGATACATATAGTCTTCAACCTATCTTCTTTAGCAATGGTTATATCTAGATAATCCATCCAAGAACGAGTATATTCACGTGGCTTCCAAATCTTGTTAGTGAAAGGGATTTGGGAAGGGGAACTTCTTGGTCACAATGTTGAATCCTCTGAAATCCACACATGCTGTTTTCTTGGAACGTTTAGCTTTATTATGAATGCTACAATGATACTTCTCTCTCACACCATATATCACCACAACATATTTGTACTTCTCTCACACACTATAAATCACGACAACATATTTATAGCATCCTTAGTTGGTTATGTATTTTAACCACCCTCGAACCTTAACATTTAACAATACATTGGTCACAAGCTCTAAGCGAGATAAAATATCAACGACCCTTGATGTATTTGTTATTGAGCGTTACCACTCTAACAACCCCTTTAATACAAGCTAAAACTTTATTTTACCTATATTTTACCCCCTTAATACAAAACTCAAAATTTTACAAACTCAACAATCTTACAAAAGCTATTGACTTGAAGATTTCAGATGTGTGGACTACCCTAAGAATATGGCGTGTCTTTAATGCAATCATTGCTTCTTCTCTAGGTTTCAACAAGATGCTTTATCAAGTTTCTATCACCCTCATGTTGTTGTGAAGGTAGAATTTCACGTAGACATTTGTCCATACTGAGCACCCCCTAGAGACTTGCAACCAATCAATCAAAGTTACGACCCTTTTATTCTTTATTTCATTAAGGTAATTTTTTTGTTGTCTTTTGGGCTAAACTCTACCTAGTCTACTATATAAAGTGATCACATTATTTAATTTCTTACCCACCAAATGCTTTTACAGGAAACATTCTTACATGTCATTTTTTAATGTAGGTTTTGAAAAATAAGTTGTTGCATCAAAGGCATGTCACGTACGCATGGAACTCTTCTAGAATGTTGGTAGACACTACATTTAGTTATCTAGGTGATTTGATGGATTGGTGCTAATCTATATGCAGTGTTCACATCTATAACTTTTCTAAAATTATAGAGTTGTAAAATTTTGAACTTTTGTATTGAGGAAGGGGATGGGAGTAAATTTGGGTAGAAATAAGAAAGTGCTACTTTGTATGGGTGGTGTTAAGAGTGATAACACTCAACAAGATGTTAAGACTCATTAATACATATGTAATTTTGAATGCTAGTGATGTTATGAGCTAAAAACAAGTGGTTAAAACTGTATATCTAACTAGGGGTCTTATGAATATTTCAAATTTGGTGATTTATGGGGTGTGAGAGATGTAAAGCTGCAACATTTATAATAACGTTTATTTATTTATTCTCTCCACCAAAGTCTATTGCACTATAATTTCTAATAGAAATGTTGTGTTTGGCTGAGATTTTTTAATATATTTTATTATTGTAATTTGTTGCTATGAGCCAAGGCTAAGTACTTTTTAAGTATGATTAATATCTTTGAATAATGTTCATAACACCCATGCTATTTGTTCCAAGGGTCTCATTATAGCTTTAATTGTTCAACACAAGTGTCTTGTGTAGTTGTGTAGTTAAGGTGTATTATAGAATTATATTTTTATTTTAAATTACAATACAATATAAAAGCAATTAATTTTAAGTGTTGCCAAGTGGGTGTAGCTTGAGTGGCAGAGGAGTTATTCTTCAAATTGGGTTTAGTTTGAGTGATAGAGAGGAGTTATCCTTCAAATTGGGTTTAGTTTGAGTGACAGAGAGGAGTTATCCTCCCCAGTTTGTTTCAAATCCCACTTGTGACACATTCATGAGCCAATTGTCGAGTGGGCCTCTTTGTGAGGTTATTGTTGATTATGGTCGACAAGGTACTAGAAATCTCAATCTTGTCTTTAGGCTAGAGGGTGGGAGCATGGCAACATGGCAAAAAATGTTTTTAAATGTAAAAATAAAATGATCTAAGAATTGGTTGGTGCAATCTTAAACTGTCATGAATTAATGCAAAACTAGATCACGACCCAGGAGTAACTATTGTGGAAATATGATCGAATAAATTAATTTGTACGTGTTTCATTATGAAAAATGATCAAATATAAAGAGGATTGCATGATAAGTAGGAATATGTTCATTGTTTCCATTGTGTTACTTGTTTGATGAAACAAGATTAAATTAGAGTGGAATTGATTAGTGTATATAAATATCACATAGAAACACATACAAAGTGAAATTATATGACTCTTTTTTCCAAGGGAAAAATTCTGTATTTTTATTAACACAAACAAAAATACATAGTTAGATGCCCATGGCATTCAATAGTGCATTTAATCCCTTGTCTTGACAATCCTGTGTCTTTGTCTCCTTCAACCAAAAAATTGAAGATTATACCTAGACAATTACATATGTAATTTGTTTTCAAAAAACAAATTTGGTAATCATAATATTATATCAACCGTTCAAATTGAAGACCTAGAAGTGTACATTGTTTTATAGAAAAATGAAAAGAAACTGAAAATAACTAAAAGTTAGATGCAAGGGTCATGGTTATATTCAACTGAATGTTCACTCTGGATTATAGACATAACCCAGGTTCCTCGTTCCAACCCAACTTCATCTTTTGAGAGCACATCTGCAAGTCTGTTTTTTTCCCTGTAAATATGAGACATAGATATATATGAGAATCTTGTGAAGAGATTGAGAACTTCATCATTCAAAGGTTGTAACGTAAAATTCATTGGAGCAATTTCTTTGTGCATCCATTGAATAACCAACATCGAGTAACCAAAAAATTTGTAGTTGTGTTACACCAAAGTCTTGTGCTAACCTCAAAACCGGTTTTAGAGCCATCATTTCACAGAAGTTGTTGGTTTTTTGACCAATTCCAACTTTGAAAGAAATGCTATGATTTGAAGACAAGTATAGAATTCCTCCTGAACCTCCCTTAGGAGTGTTCTTTTGTAAATGCCCAAGGGATGTCCTTGGTTTTTTCCTCTTTAGAATGAGAATGAAAGATTTTTTTTTTTACTGTAGTGGATATGCATTTAAAATATTTAGGGCTTGAATTGCACATTTGAGAGGTAATGTCTCTTTATCTTCAATTTTTTTTAGGTTTCTAGCAAGCCATACACCATAGGCTATGTTAAGAGGTAGTGCTCTGATCTTGTATGTCTCTTTTATAGAAAACTAGGTTTTGAAGGCCTCTTCAATACTTTCACCTTCTCAAAGGTTCCTCATCCCTATCATCCTTTCCACCTCTTTCCATACCTCCTTGGTATATGAACATTCAAGGATGATATGATATATAGTTTCTTTTGCATGTTGACATTGTCTGCACCATTCTAGCTCGATGAAATCTCTTCTTTGTAGGACCTCTGATGTGGGTGGCTTATTATGTAAAATCAACTACATGGAGATCTTGTTTTTTGTAGGGCATTTTAATTTCCAAATTGTTTTTTACCACCAGATTTGATGGCCTTCTCTTCCTTCCTTTACTAGTGCTTTGTAATCTATTATAGGAACATAAGCCCCAACATGATTCAATGACTAATTTAGTTGGTCCTACTCTTCTTTGAGTCTAACATTGTAGTCTTTTAGGATGCCTGTGCACCTTTTCGATAACTCTGCATATCCTTTCCCCAATCCTATCTTTTCCCAAGATAGCCACCAATGTTGGTGTTGTCGCTCAGAACTGAAATGGGCCGCAACAAATCAATCCCGAGGCAACCACGAACCACTTTGGATTAGAAGCTGCCCTCTTCCAACCCGAGAGGGATCTCTCGAAAAATGTCACGAAATAAATTGAAGTAGCTTGAAAAAGGTGGGCAGATTTATGGATAAAAGATGGTCTTAGATTTTTGGAGTTTGGGTGTTAAACCAGGGGAAAAGGTCCATTGGGCATGGAGTCAAATGAAAACTAAGAAAGAGAGACAATAGCAGAGATCGAATAGCATAGGAGGCTTCAAGAACCAGGTCCAAAATAGTCATTCCACTCATTTATAGATCAAAAACAAAAGGCATGACCTCGTTTGTCTAATTCATTTTAAAAAATCACGAGGATGGATAGCAGATAGGGATGAACAAAACTGAAAGAAAAAGCCAAGCATCTGGTCTTCCTTTCAATAGAAGAAATAACA
>SNQJ01S0000951.1:251316-266141 GCA_010110895.2 Picea sitchensis
TTTGACAATTCGTCAACACTTTTGGTTAGGTGTGCATGAAGGTCTGGATCTTCTGTTTTCTCAAAATTATCCACGATGGTACTGAGCAAAGTTACACACAGTGGCCGCATCTTCTCAAAAGGACCAGTACTGACCTTGTAAGCAAGAGCAACCAGCTCTGCAAGATGCAGAACAAGCCAATCACCATCACTTGCTTGTAAACCATGGATTGTTTTTTTCCTTTCTTGCTTGTGCAAGGTCAAAATGAGTCGATTCTGTTCCAACAACGACAGGTATCCGACTTAAGCACTCTGCAACAAATATTCTAGTCCGGTACCGTGGTAGTTGATTGGATTTGTCAACTTTGTTTAGACGACTAGAAATAGATTCTGCCCCTTCCACCTTCTTAGAACTCACAATCATACCCTCATCATCTTCTCCAAAGGAAAAATTGTCATGACCTGTTTCTGATTCTGGATAGCCATTCTCAGTGCCTTTTTTAACTGATGTTGCAAGCACCACATTGCGACATATTTGCAGCCAACGTGAAGGACAAGATGGGCATGCTGCATCCAGAAGCCGATCAATAGTTGCACGAACAAGTTTGCCAATCCTTGAATCTGTTTCCATGTCGAGCATTGCAAAAAGTTCCTCTGCTAGAATTCTCTGAAAAACAGACTGCATGCGTTTGAAAACTTCGATTACTGATTCCATGGAGCGTGATCGCAGAGATGCCTTCAAACCAACAAGAAGTCCCACACATGCATTCGTTATATTCGCTGTATGCCACGCCTGCTTTTTCCCAGTTTTTAGAGACTGATCAACAATATCTAGCATCTGGAGTTTCTTCAAAAATGTTATTGAATCGGGCAGTTTCATTATCGGCGCTCGTGCAAGACGAAAGAACGCCAATTGCTTCAACGTTCCAAAGCTATCAGGCAATGCTCGCAAATCCAGGATTTAAATAGACGTGAGAGTCCTCATAACCCTCGACGAAATATCCTCTAGAGATTTGTTCTCGGACAGCAACATCGCCCGGACATAGACACATTCACATGATATAGTGGTGCACACTGCTTCCATAAGTGATGCTAGCAATGCGCGCGATAATCTCTTTTTACCTCCTGTAGCCGTGGAAACCTGCAACACGTTCTTCAGGCCTCTTCTTACTATCAAATTTCCCAAGGATGCATATGATAGCCTCAAAGCAGACCCTCTCACTTGGATCCAAAAGCAACTGATAGAGAATATTCGTGAGTTGATATTTTATATCAGGCCTTTCGTCAAGTACACGAGCCCTGGACAAAACACAATCTGGCAAGATATACCCTAGCTAGAACACCATGCAAGTGAAGAAACTCCTGTAGAGAACCTCCATGGAAGAGCAAGCTTTGCTACAGCCATGGCCGCAACATATAGATCTCTCGTAGCTAAGTTAGAAGCCGTTGCCAATGTATGTCTTACTGCAACAGGATCGGCAAAAGAAATCTTCCATCATTGCCGCTCGCCATTCCCCACGCATCTGTGGAAGCTGTCATAGTGGGAGGGATTAGGGTTAGGAGTCTGGGAGATTTGCGTTGTTTGGAGCTGTACCGCCATTCTGAATATGCAGTGATTGGCCTGCAGACTGTCCGTTTCAATATGATTACATTATGCGATTGTGATGGACAGAATATCTGTCACCACCTCCTGCACTCCTTTAATAAGAGAACGTTGCATGCATCCTGTCCTATTAAAACAACGTGATGCTTTGAATTGGGCCGTTGCTCCTTGTTTGTAACGTCTCGCATCGTCTTTCCTGAAACCCTAAACCTTCAATTGAAACCGATCTCGCATGCCCTTTAATAATACATCTCCTGCATTGTGACAACTGCCCCACCAACATTTGCAGCTTTACACAGACCTATAATAACTTTTGATTTTCGAAGCACTTCCGTTACTTCCACTGTGCAAGGCATGTTTGATGCTTCTACGAGCACTTGGCATCCTGTACTAACTAATGATATAGCATCAGAATGATTTATCTCATTTTGTGATGCACATGCAAATGCCACATCACGTTTTTTAACCCATGGTTTTGCATCTTCAACATACTTCGATCGTGGAAAGCTTTTTGTATATTCTCTAAGGCCCTTTTGTCGACTATGAAGTTCCTTCAAAATCCCAAGTTTCATGTAGTCAAAAAAAAAAAMCCTTCAGTATCTAGTAAGCACCCAGCATAATCAGATAATGTAACTGGAATAGCTTGTCTTTTCTAATCTTGAAATTCAAATGCAATTTGAATTTTTCTGAGCTCAACAGAAAAACTGAAAACGTGAAAGCCTGTTATGCAAAGGGCTTCAGCCTATGAATGTACTACAACAAACTATAGTAGTTTTTGAAAGGTGTCCTGTAATCAATTATATGTTTTCAATGAAGACCTTCTCGGTTTAAGTGGAGCAATCTCATATTACTAATAGAGTAGACCACTTGGAATGAGTGCTTCAGGCGTATTTTCTTGGAGAGGTTTGGCAAAGTAAATCTCATTCATGTCTGGCTTATTACTGAAATTGCAGTACAATACTAATGAGTGAAGGCATAAATGACTGTAGAGATATAGATAGCCAAGGTTGTTGAAACTAGAGCAACCAAGACTAAAGTTGCCCTCATAGTGGAGCTTACCCCACAGGACATAATGCACAACCTGATCTGTATCACGTTCACCATAGACAACATCAAGAATACACACCCCATTATAGATCCAATGGCCGAGGCAAGCATTCCAAGCCTCAGTAGCTTGTTGTTGATGTGACCCTTGACTGCCTCATGAAGCTCGTTGCTGTTATTTATTATGATTGCTAATTTCAAGCCCTGTGCAATCAAGCTGGAGAATAGAAATGCACTGAATGACGTCACCTCAAATATCAAAAGGTTCTTAACAATGTCGTCACCTGCATTACAAGCGCCACTGTCCTCTAAGCTCCTCTGCCCAGGGGTTGCCAATGACGTCCCAACGAATACTGCAACTGTGAACAACGAGTTCACATTCACCAGGCCATCCAAGGCTGTAACGTGAACACTTGTTGTTCCTTTGCTCAGAATCTTGTCAATCTCGTCTATAGGCCCCTTGGAAAAATCGAACGAGTTGATGCCATTCCAAATGTTGCTATAAGAGGAGAACCAAATTTGCTTCTTCAATGTTTACCCAAGAACCACTTCTTGTAGGTTGAGATTCTTCTCCTTCTATATCGAAGAAACTAAACGGCCCAAAGCAACGATATTCATGGCATGCACGCTTTGTTTGATATAGAACATCCTCGCCATCCTCTAAAGTCTTTGAATAGAATTCCCTTGAAAGGAACTCCCTTATCTCAGGATGCATACGGTACTGAGTCTTGAGCATCTGAACTAGATAACCATCCAATTGAAATCTCTTGAACAAACTCATGCCGTATCCAAACTGTTCAACTTTTGAAGAAAGTACCTTAGCAGGCAATTGAATTGGATCGCCAACAAGAATTACTTGTTTGCATCCATGGGCCAGTGGAACTAAAGTTGCTGGCTCCACAATTCACCAAAAGAGCCCTTGGTTGCTAAAGGCACCGCAGGATTTGGATCCTTTTGCTAGATGTCCGAACGACGTAACAACAATGGTAGTGCCAACCCTACGCCGCCGGGAGAAAATCTATCCTGTCTAGGAAAGACCACTTGGTAGCGGTCAATTTTACGATCATTTTCTTGAGTCCACCATGGAGAAAATCTATCCATATGCAAGAACCATAGCCTTGGGCAGCGCAGTCAATTTTTGATCTCTGTTACAACAGTTGGTACCAAGTTGTAGTCCTTTCCCACTTTGCAACCTATTGAAGTTTATAATACCCTTTGTTTATTAACTCTTGTATCATTTGGAAGAGTAATCTATGCATACCTTTACTTCCTACCCATGGGTCAAGACCAATTTGAACTTTATCACCTTTCCCAATTTTTCATATCAACCAATTGCCAACCATATGGAATGCATAAATAACAACTTTTCAAATTATTGAAGCATTATTTAATTGATTAAAGACATTTCTAACCTAATCCTCCATTGTATTAGGGGCTATATACTTTACTGTTACAACTTGAACCCACAACCTTGTTCCTTGAATTGGCTTCCACATTTTTTTGCAGCCAGATCCTTTGAGAAGAGAAAGGGCTTTTTAAGCTCCCATCTTCCATTGGCTTTTTGTAGGGTCATCTTTTTCCAAGAGGCCAATGCAAATATTTTCTTCTTTTGATCTACAGACCAAATAAATTTGTAACAAAGTTGCCTAATGGATTCCAAAACTCATTTTGGGACCTAGGCAAGCGATATCCAATAAACTTGAATCACTTTCAGGACTATGCTTAACAATACTAGATGACGTCGTCTAGAGAGCCCCATGTTGCACCACGTGTTTAATTTCTTTTCCACTTTAGCTATCAACCACTACTAGTCACATTTTTTATGCTAGTCTGGCTTAAAAAATAAACCCATATACTTTAGTCCCTGTTCTAATTCTGTCATTTGAAAAGGAAATAACCGAGCAAAATGGTTCTTTTCCTGCTAAGATATCCCACATAAAATAAGCATGGATTTTTCCAGATTTATTACTGTTCTGGTTGCTTTACAAAGTAAGTCCATGATAATGCCTTTGAACTTCTCAATTACCTTTTTAGTGCCTTCACAAAAAAATCAGGATGTCATCTACAAACAATGGATGTGTGATATTGCACAATGCTCCAATAGATACCCCTTTGAGACTATCATTTCCTTCTAATTCTTTAATTAACCTATTAAAACCTTCATCTATTAAAAGAAATAGAAGAGGGGATAGAGGGCACCCTTGTCTAAGGCCTCTCCCTAATCAAAAGAAAGGAGATTCTGCTCCATTTATTAACACAATAAAATATACTGATGATATGCAGCTCATAATGCAAGCAACGAACTGATGACAAAAACCCAAATGAATTAGAACAAGTCTAATGTAAATCCAACTTAATCTGTTATAAGCTTTTGACAGGTCCACTTTTATCGCTATCAATATTTGGTTCTTGAATTTTATTGAATGAAGGCATTCTTGGGCTATCTTCATTGTGTCATGTATTCGCCTTCCCTTTAAAACCCCAAATTGTTCTCTAGAAATTTGTTTTGATAAAACACTTTTCAATCTTGTAGCAAAAACCTTTGAAATAATTTTATAGATGCAGTTGCATAAATAGATTGGCCTAAATTTCTCAAAGGTTGTTGGATTATCTTTTTAAGAATCAATGTCGAAAAAAGTTGTATTCAAAGCTCCTAGTATTTTTCTTTGAGTTCTTGTAGTGTCTACAACTCTTCTTAAGTTTTCCTCTATAAAATCATAACAACCTAAAAACAATTCCACAGGAAGATCATCAGGTCCATGACTTTTGCCCTTTTGAAAACTTTGCATGATCTAGTACAATTCTTCTTTCCCAACTTCCATTATCAGGGCCCAATTATCTTTATGATTGACAAAGCTAGGGAAATAGTTTGACATCCTAATAGCGTATGCTATTATAGCATGAGTTTTCTCTTTGAAGAGGGAGGAGAAATGATTGACTCCTTCAGTTGCCATGCCCTTGAAGTTTCTTTCCCAAGTACCATATCCTTTATCAAATTTCCATACAAATTAACATTCTTTCCATAGTTTGCATATCTATGAAAAAAAATATGTTCTTGTCACTAGTCTGTAGCCATAAATCTCAGTTCTTGGGCCTCCATTCTTTTTCTTTTTCCAGAAGTATATGCGTCTTTTTTGTCTTCTAGTAGCTTTACTTCAATTTTTTGTTCCTCACTCATATGTCCAAAACCTTCACTATTGTAGAGTAACTCCAAGGCTTCTTCCACTTCTCTAAGAACCCTATCATCGCTCTGCATTTTGTCTCATGCTTGTTTAGTAGCTACCTTTTTTGCTTCTTTTAGATTTTGGTGAAATTGGATGGGAGTAGATTCTTTCAAGTTACAATTGTAAGGTTTCTAAACACCTTTGATTTTCCCTACAAACTCCTCCACCTTCATCCATTCTGGATTTAGTTAAAAGGGGATAGTAGGTTTCTCTAGTGCAGGTGGAACTACCAACACTACAAGGTTATGATCAGAATCCCCCCCCATAAGGTGACCCATTGTTTAATCTGAATGACTTCATCAAGAAAGACTTCAAAGATTAATAACTAATTGAGCCTCCTGGCAATTTTGGCTTCTCCCACTCTCTTGTTCTCCAGGTAGGGGAAAATTTAGCTGGTTTAATATCCAAAAATGTTGGCTTCAATATCCTACAACAAATACATACAAACATATATGAAGCAAGGGCTAGGAGTTTACATTCAAGAAACCCCTGAAGGAAAAATTATATTAAATTAATCATTCCCGTGTGTATTTCTATTGTACAATTGGTTCCTTTATATAACTTTAGGTGACCATAACAACTATGCCATAATTAGATTTTAGTTCAACCATATGCATAACTATATCCACAATGTCTCCTTAAATCTCTCTATGAATCTCTCAACCAATCTTCATCCCTAACTTCTCTCTTTTCTTCTTATGTTTAATTCTTCCATAGACTTCTATGTTTGGTCTACATTATTACAAATCCATCATATTTTTCTTGATTCACAAGTAGGGATTAATCCTTCATACTCCCCCTTAATGAGTACTTGTGATCTCAACATGAAATCTTCAATTTTCTTTTGAACTGGTTCATCTGCATTTTCATCTTCTATGCTCTTTGCATTCCATGCTTTTTGTCTTTTTCATTCTTCATTCTCAATCTTCTTCACTTTTCATCTTGTACCTACAAAACATAAACATTGTGTTTGTTGAAGTTCTTATAAAAAATTTACCATCCACCAAAATACATAGATCACCAACCGTTGTATATGCGGTTCCATAGGATTTTTTTTTTTTTTTTCGTACATGGTGTAGCAACAATTTTTCCATCACAAACATTTCACTCCCCCTACATCATCATCACAAATCATCATCCTGGGTTTTCTTTGGCTTACCCATAACCATTCTTTGTTTTTTCTTTTGGATTATCCTCAACCATTACATCCTCAAGTGGTTTTTGCTTACCACAAACAATATATCAAGTGATTTCTGGTTGATCAAAAACCTTCCTCTGTCATGACAAGTGGTTTCGGCTTACCATAAACCTTGCATTACAAAGTGTTTTTTTATAACACCATGAAATTTTCAACACACAAATTATGGGGGTACACTTGCCTCTTTACATCAACGTTTGACTCAGGTACATACAATTTCAATTTTTCATTTAGGCTAAATCTAGCCCTTATACAAACATTGGACCAAGACCATTTTCTTTCCATAAACAATTTTTTTTTCCAAGGACTATTAAACTTCTCAGGGATGTTATTTTTCATGGATTTACGGATTTGCATCTCAACACATGGTACTATTTATTTACCTTGATCTGTTGCCACTTCTTTCATATGACTCATTCTACTTTCTCTTTTGTTGCTTCATTCTTCTTTATCCTTCGCTCTTTTCTCGTACCTTTTGCTTCTTATGTTCGTGCCCATGATTTTATGTCCATTCTTTCACCATTCTCTTTAGTTTCTTCTATCAATTTCTTTCACTTCTTCTCATTTTCTTCTTATGTCATCTTGCTTTGGCTGCATCATCTCTATCGAATTGTCTCTTGTTGCACTTCATCATGAGCCTTGTCTTCTTCTTCTTTTGTCTTCATCTTCTTGGCTTTCTTCCATCAACTTATGTCTTCTTCTTTTTGTCCTTGCTTAAATGTTTTCTTGTTGGATTGTGCACAATGTCCAACAAGATAACATATGACAATGGATCGAAAAACTTAATTGATGCTCCAATGTCATGATTTGACATGGCTTGACTTTGACTTTGACTTTGACCAAGACTTCATTACATAACCATAATCTTTCAACTCACACACTTTGAGTTAATTTTTTCCATTCAAGATTTTTCCTTTCTCTTTAACTTCAACTTCAACTTTGGGAGGCTTTTACTGGATAATTTTAATGACTTGGCTTTGACATTGATTTTAAGTAGCTTCAAAACCTTACATCGACAAACTTTGAACTTGATCATGAATTTAGGCTTGGGATGCAGGCCAACACCTATCATACACCCCAAACTTGGCCTTGTCAATGAATAGATAGTGTCATTAGGAATTCTATCTAAACTTTAACAAGTAAATAATGTGGACTCATATACCTTATTTTACATAGCCATTACAACCAATCTTAACTCTTTACAAACAACATGAACTCCTTACTTTAAACCAAGACACCCATCACTTTAATGGTGACCAAAACCTTTACAAAGTTTCCGTCACCTTTACATTTTGCTATGTGAAGTGACCCAATTAGTATTAGCAAAACTAATTTTTTCAAAACACTAAAAACATTATGAAATTTGTGGATCATTCCAAAAACATTCCAAAGCCACATATATGAAAAAATGATTTTGTACATTTGCTATTATAAAGACTTCCAAAACCACCTATATTGATTTTGGACATTTGTTATTATAAAGACAATGATTATTATAGCACTTTTCCTTATAATGAGAGTAGGTCACATACCTCAAATACTAAAAAGGATAAATATGATGTCTTCAAATTGGTTTCCTTCACACTAAACCCGATGTCTGCAATTTGGTTTCCTTCACACTATCGAATATCGAACCCCAGTTCGAAGAGAGCATATTTTATTCAACGAACTGGACTTTTGGAGTAAGCTAATTGGGGAGCAAATATATCTTTTTTTTAAGTAAAAAAGTGGGTTTGAATCTGGCCAGATTTTAAGGGGTAGTTTGAGTTTTGTATGAATCAAAGTTCCATGCATTTCAAAACCTTACTTCAAAAATTTTGTCCTATTTTAAACCAACCCACCTCAAAAGTTTTGTCCTGTACTCAAATGTTTAGAAAATCGATCAAAATTCTGAATTGATAGAAAATTTAAAATCTCACCACCAGAAAATAACTAGAGAGGAAAGATTGATACCAAATTAGCAACTCCATGTACTTTTACTTTCCAACTAGCTTGTGCTCATGTGGGATGCTAAGCATTCATCTCTTATGATGAGATCAAATGCTTTGCCTCTCTTGTACATGGGCTGCCTGTCGTTATCACTACAAGGATATTTGTCTTTGATTCATAGGCATTATAGAATGGACATGACTTGATTCGGATCAGAAATGCTCTGCAGTTACTTGCCAGGATTCCAGATTAAAAACCCGAGGACAGATATTATTTGCAGGCCGCCCAGAGGATGGATCCGATCCAACTTAGAAATGCTCTCCAGTGGCACTATCAATGCATGGAAGAAACGAGACTATAAAAAGAGAGCACTGGGGCGTTCTTCACGCTCTTTTTTCATGAACATATAGACTATTCCTTTGATTTAAGATGTTGGCTTTTTCCCTCGAGGAGCGTACAGGCCGCAACAAGGGCCTACAAATTGCTGCTTCTTTAACTTACTCTGTGCAACAGTAAACTCCACACTATTTTCTGGAATGTTGCTGCCTCTTTAACTTGCTTCAATCACCAGTGCATTGCCATGCATTGTTCTACAAATGCCAAATTCTTCTCTTGACCGAATTACGCTGCAAATATCCACACATATTAGAAGCGGATATCATTCTTTTCTTTGCTGGTGAACACTGTTAAACAAAATATGGAAAAGAATTCCCATCGTAATCTCCATAAGTAAGGCCTCAAAATAAAGCTCAGCGGTGGTGATGCTCCCATAGTGCCACAACCAATTAGCTCATGCACGAACAAATTAGCTCTTGCAGGCCGTCATTTCTCTTCAGTTTCTCTTTGGATTATGTGCGCTACAGTAAACAAATTACGCCAGGCTAAATCGCTTCACACCTCAGCTCTCTTCTCGTCTCATAGCTTGGGACTTCACGATCGAATGACCATTTGCGGGCCACATGGATATTAATATATCTGCTCCTCTGTCTTCATAGAATGGCATTGACACTTAATTGCCGACTAGGGTTTATAGACATAACGTATCAAGCAGTGGACGATCTGTGTGCGGGAATCAACACAGAGTCAGATTTTCTCTTTGTCTGCTTGGTGCGGCCTTATTTGTACCACAACTACTACCTCAACCTTGTTCTAATACCAAATGTTAGTTTTAATAGCATGCAACAAATATATACAAATTTATATGAAGCAAGGGATACCATGATTTTACACTCAATAAACACCAAATAATTGAATGGGAAATTATATTAAATTAATAATTTTCTTTATATAAATTTAGTTGACCCTCATAAATATTTCATAATACAGTAGGCTAATGATTCTTAGATTTAAGTGATTATTTCTGTAAAATTCAAGTATCCTGGAAGTTTTCAGCGTGCTGAATCCATTTCTGCATTCAAAAATGGATTATGAATAACAAAAACAATGATTCTTGTAAATTTATATCCCGGGATTCCTCCCAAAAAAAGCCATTTCTTAGATCAGCTAGCCAAGGCCTTCCATAATTAGATGTTTACTTCAACCATATGCATAACTATCTCCAGAATATCTCCTTAAATATTTCCATGAATCTCTCAATCAATCTTCATTCCTAACTTCTCTATTTTCTTATCATCTTTGATTCTTCCTTAGACTTCTATGTTTGGTTTACATTATTACATATCCATCATATTATTCATGATTCACAAGTAGGATTTAATCCTTAAAAATACTAGCTTCTTTGATTTTTCTAAGAAAATACCCTAGCCCAAACTAAACTGAAGTTCAAGTCTCCCCGTATCACTACTAATCCATTTTGCAAAAATTATTTTGGTATTCCACCCTATCTATGTAAAGACAATAAATATTCAACAGTGTGATATCTTTCCCTATATCCAAAGAGAAAAGGGAGATCCCTAATCTTGTAGGAAAAACCCATGAATTGGTAAAAATAAAGTTGCATTTTTCCAATCCAGTTATATTCCCTCTTGATCCTCGAATGACATCAATGAATTCACAATTACTAAACAATTTAGATAATTCCCTTGTGATTTCTTCCCATCTCTCATAATTTCTTGCAACAAGATAATATAAGGATTTATATTGTCAACTAATCTCTTTAAGGCCAACTTCTTTGAGGGTTAGACAACCCTTGCAATTGTGGGTAAATTATATGATTATTTATTCATTCAAAATAAAACATTATATGATGAGGTACCTTAAAGGTACAATAGATTATGGTCTCAGCTATGATGGAGATCATGATTTCATATTGAGTGGATACACTGATGCATATTGGGCAGGAAGTGTTTCTGACAGGAAAAACAGTTCAGGATGTTGTTTCAGTTTGAAATCAGCTATGATCTTGTGGCAGAGTATGGTGATTAAAAAACAAAATTTTCACAAAAACAATTCAATGGTGGTTAATAAAACGCCTACTATGTTATCACTAGCTTGCTTAATTAAAATCTCATTTTCAGTAGTCAATGCATATTTCTAAAAATTGATTGATTTACAAGGTAGCTAGTTTTGATAAGTATATTTCCACAATTACATGTGAATTTTTTTTTGTGAAGTTGCACATGATAAAGGTAATAAAAGTTCAAATCTCTTAAGCTCGTTAGGTTAGTGTAGAGTAGACATATATGATTACATTTCTTGCTATACTTAGTTGTGTGCATGCCATTTATACAAACAATTATTAGAAAAATACATGATGAAAGGTTCTTGAATGATTGTAATTTGGAAAGAGAGAAGCAACAATTTAGGAAGTAATGGTATGATTTGTACTTAACAAAAGTGTTTGTAGTGACTTATATTTTATTGGAGCATGGTGTAGAATTATTTTGGAAATAATTTCACATGCTTTCAAAATCCATTTAAATTGGTGTAAATAAATGTGAACAAAGCAAAAAACATTTAACTTTGGGCTAAATTGAAGAAACAATCTATCATAGGAACAATGAAGTATACACAACTCAAAATCCATTTGGAGTCATTGTGTTCAATGGATTGGAAAGACAAAAANTTGGTGTAAATAAATGTGAACAAAGCAAAAAACATTTAACTTTGGGCTAAATTGAAGAAACAATCTATCATAGGAACAATGAAGTATACACAACTCAAAATCCATTTGGAGTCATTGTGTTCAATGGATTGGAAAGACAAAAATAGTTCAAAGCCACGACCTCTATACTCATTAAGACCATTTCAAAAAGTTTTTTCCAAACACTGGAATCATTCTAGAGCCAGTCTTGGTTGCTATAGATTTTTTTTTTTTAATTCCTGAAATGATCACTATTACAATGGAGGCGTCATTCGATATATAAGGCACATGAATTATTTTTTGAGAGTGAAGCCTCAAAGAATTGTAAATTCCACAATTTTGTCTGAGAGATTTATATTTGAGGTACAACTTCTCATTTCATTGATTTGTAGAGTCATTACATATGATAATGACAAACAAGCATGATTGGAATGCCAAATATTAGTGACAAAAGTTATGGTAGCAATTGCCCTTGAAATGGAGTGAGCTTATCGTTGAGTGCCTCTATTAGTAGTTAGAAGAAATTACAAGCAATCCCAATGGAAAATTAACTACACATAAATTAGAGAATTACAAAGAGAGGGGGAAGAGTGGAGTGGAGTGGAGGAAAGGAAATAATGGTATATAATTTTGATATGGTGGGTGAATCTCACTATTTTGCATGCTTATATTGGATCACCACCATCTATGTGTTCATCATTAAACTCATGCAATCCTTGATGAATGGGGTCAATAAGGGAGTGAAACCTAAATGACATACAAAGGATTGTCTAGATTGAGATTCTTCCAAGTTTGAAATTGACCCCAAAGAGATGGTGGAAGACCTCTTTAAGCTCAAATTCGAGGGATTGATATGTTGTTTCATGGGTTTGTGGTTATTAGAGAAGACAAAGGAGTTTGATCTCCTGACAATTGGAAATATAAATGCAACTATGATCTATCCTTTATGGGAAGGACGTTTTTTGTGGTAACATTTTCTTCAAAAGAAGAAAAGAACACCATTTTCGAAGGGGTTTGATGCTTTCTAAATCATATGAGTATATACATGAAACATTGCGAGACATGGTTTGACATGAGAGTGGAAATACCAACAAATGCCTTAGTATGTGTAAAACTAACTTTTAAACCTTCGAAGTTTGGAATGTTTTTGAATAAAATATATAAGAGGTGGCCTAGGAGAATATATCAGTGCATGAAAATAAACAAAAGAGAGGAAGATTACTCTCTAGTACCAGGGTAATCAGGTAGTATGGATAAGGGTACGATTGATCCTCCTTAGTTAGATCCTTGAGACATTGGGTTGAGTAGTATTATTGGACCTTGAAAGTGTATCAAATATCTATAGAACATGGCACTCCCTTGTCCTTAGGACTCTTGAACCCCTACTCATGGCTGTCAATCAAGAAAAATTATAAAACAAGGGGTGTTATCGGACTAATCGTTAGGTGCGGACACTAACAGATCTCCCTAGATCCACCTGGATCTAGAATAAAACAGGACAGGACATGACTCTTTCCCTAAGTTTTGACCATTGAATTAGCTAGGAAGGAGGAACAAGTAACATACCTTTGTATCACTTCCTAGGGTCTCTGTTGCTCCCGCTTTGCTCCAGTGCTCTCGTGAGGTCAAGACCAAGACAACACAAACCAACCGAAGTGAAGATATCAAAATATATTCAACTGTCAACTTATGTATATGATCAAGGAATTACACAATAAAGTAAGAATGACTTTATGGGAAAAAGACATGCCACTGTATCATATTAATCGAAAGTAGAAGATACAACCTGATCGCCTTGATGTCGCAAGCTTCCTTTCGGTGGCTCTTGGATCCAACACACACACTTGCTCGATCCTTGCATGAAGAAGATCCAATTCCTCTTGATAGACTTGCTAGAGTCTCCAAGCTCCTGTTCAAGCTAGGTCATTCACACAATTCTTTCACCAATTCTCCAATGAATCTTGCTTAACCTTTTCCATGAGAATTCCATCAATATATAAGAGAGTATGAGATGGTTACTTGGATAAGAATGATCCCACAATATCAGGGAAACTAGTACAAAGATAACCATTCGAATGCCAACCCATTCTTCTAGAAGATTCCATTCTAGAACCATCGAGACTTCATCTTTTTCTAAGCTTTAGAACAAGTTCGCACCCGAGCTATGTAGCACAGTGCGAGAAGTTCACACCCTAGCTGAAGGCAGCCTGCGAGAATGGGTCATTCTCACACCCTAGGATATTAGCAACCTGCGAACTCTCTTCAAAAGTATGTTTTATGGGAAGAGATGAATGCCACTTTTCTCAGGAGAAAGTTCTTATGAGGAGCCTGAGTACACCATCATCAATACACCATCAAGATTGGCCAAAATCATGGGTAACCGAATGCCCCCCAAAGTATGAGGCTAGAATTAGTGACAACTGAAAGACTTTGTAAACTGCATGTGTGTGTCGGAAACCAGGAGCGCACCTAATCGGAAACCTGCAAACAACCAAGCATCTGCAGAATATCATATATACTAATTCTGAGGTAGACATTCCCATACTCAGATCACAGACCGATGACATCATAGACATAGGTCATGGCCACCAATCATACACCGTGGATCCATACCGTCAAAATATAGCATAGCCACCAGGAATACACTGTGGATCTATGTGAGAAAATTCAAATTGAGACGACATAGCCACGAGACATACAAAGTGGATATATGTGTTGCAAATTATACATATTCCATCGCAACCTGGACAAAGAGATGATATCCAGGGTCTTCAATCTCGTCGCCCAAAAGTACGAATCTAACCAT
>SNQJ01S0000951.1:266191-276651 GCA_010110895.2 Picea sitchensis
ACATACAAAGTGGATATATGTGGTTGCAAATTATACATATTCCATCGCAACCTGGACAAAGAGATGATATCCAGGGTCTTCAATCTCGTCGCCCAAAAGTACAAATCTAACCACGTGATTACATGTGTTGAAGTCGAACATGGTAGAAACCACTTGATTACCGGTCATTGATTAAACCGTTAACAAGTGCAAGGGAAATCACCATTAATGTCAATGACTCCCAAGGTACACTAGTACAATCCATCGAATATGGATGAATGAGTTGAAGTCGAACATCCAACGAAATCTTTCGATCAGAGGTCAATGATGTAAACCCACTATTGAAAGCGATGAAACTTTCCATTGAGGCATGCAAGTTCCAAGGTACCAAAGAATTTCTAAGTCTTGTTTCCGGATAATGAGCTGAAGTCGACGGAACAAAACTCGTCACAGGAGGGCCTTGATGTATCCCCCATCAATGACATGAAATGAGTAACAGATTTTGAAGGTGAAACATAGTATGATGTAAGTTGGACTGGACACAGGGAAGGTCGACACAGAGAAAATGGACAACTGCAGATGGCCGACTCAATAGAGGTCTCAGATGAACTTCTCTTGAACATATGAATGACACGACCAAATATTTGGCAGCACTGACTCAGAGACGACGCAGGGTATGACCTTGTAGCAAATCGAATGAGAGACAAATGGATTTCCCAAACCGGCTTCAAATAATGAATAAGGGGGGTGTTATGTTCAAGTGCGACACTTACTGCCAATTAATATGAATACGAGAACACATCCCTTTCCCAAATTTCCCCCCACCATTTCTAGTGAGTACCTCTTTATTTTTACGCAAGCTTGAGGAGGATAACATATGCTTGTTGATATAAGCTTATCCTTCAGTTAAGTCCTTCGGAGTATGTTTAACGAACCCTGGGAAGGAGTGGTTCGGTCCCATTACGGGTCTGTCGATGTTTGTTTAACGAGTCCAAAGACAGAAAACTCGAAGGTTTTTCATGATTATAGAGTTTGGAAAAACACTTAAAAGAGAACTCTCTCAGTTCCTTTTTCGTAAAATAGTCTGGTGAGACCGAAAAAGAGATAAATTATCTCCCAACAGACGCTTTCTTCGAATAATTTATCGAGCGTGAAAATAACAAGGTTGCTCGGCTATCTTTTCATGTTTAGAGAGTCTGAAAAGAGCTTAAAGAGGACTCCAGGGGGGTTCCTTTTTCGTATAACCTTGTGGAGCCCGAAAAAGTGATAAAAGTGTGCTCGATCGCGTTCTCTTGTATTTTTGAGCGTGAGAACGGACAAAGACCAAGCTTGAGGTTTTTTACAAAAACCATAAAAAACAAACAAAACATGCGATGAAGAAGAAAAAATATGTCAGCATCCCTGTACATGAACATTGAAGTCGTTACGCCTGCAAAAGTTGTACTCAAAAGGGCATTAGGGATTAGGTTTTAATAAATAAATAATTATAAAAATTCAATAACATGGTAAAAGTAAATATAAAGAAGTAAATACTCTTTTTACCATATCATTTTAACTTTNTGCTTAAATCAATCATCGTATGATAAAGTTATGTACTTTTGAACTCGATATCTTGTTGTTTCTTGTCGTTAAAAAAGACACTTAGAAATTTTTTCATTTTGTCTTCCTACATAGTAGAGTTTGTGCTCATCTTGTCGATACATAGGAGGGTTCGTTCTCATTGTGTTGATGCATATGATATTTCATGCTCATCATGTCGATACATAGGAATTTCATACTCATCATGTCGATACATAGAGGAAAACACATTTATCTTGTCGATACAAGAGTTCGTTCTTTTCTTGTCGACACATAGGAGAGTTTGTGCTCGTCGTGTCGATACATAGGGGAGTTCGTGCTTATCTTTCTGATACAAGAGTTCGTTCTTTTCTTGCCAACATGTAGGAGAGTTTTCTCTCATCATGTTGATACATGGGGGAGTTTGTGCTCATCTTGCAGATACATAGGGGATTTTTTTCTTATATTGCAGATACATAGGAGCTTTCGTGCTCATCATGTTGATACATAGAGCAGTTCATTCTTATCTTACCGATAAAAGTGTTCGTTTTTTTCTTGCCGACACATAGTAGATTTTGTGTTGATCATGCTGATACATAGAGGATTTCTTAATCATCTTGACGATACATATAAGAGTTCATGCTCATATTTTCGACACATAGGGAAGTTTGTGCTCATATTTCTAATACAATAGTTTGCGATTTACTTTCCGATACATATGGGAGTTCATGCTCATCTTGTCGATACATAGGAGAGCTCATGCTCATCATGCTAATACATAGGGGAGTTCATGTTCATCTTTTCAATACAAGAGTTCATGATTTTCTTACCAACACATAGAGGAGTTCATGCTTATCTTGTCGACACAAGAGTTCATTATTTTCTTTCCAACACATAGGGGAGTTTTTGCTTATCTTGTCGATATAGGAGTAGGACCCTACAAAATTGTCTTTCGTATTTTGGTCATGACTTTTGATTCTGATGCTCATTTCATGTGTTCCTTATACAATTGGAAAGGTCTTTATGATATCAAAAACTTCACACTTATATTATTTCAGATATTCCTCACCATTTCACATTTTTAGGATGAAGATATGGCACATTGGAAAAATCCCTGGAGAACATAGTACTTCGATTAAGAGCAGATGAACCAGGAACCAAACTCAGGGAAGCATATATGAACTCTCACTTAGATAATGTTTCAGTTCTATAGGTTCAAATGCATGGTTTTGAAAAAAAGAAACATTATTATTCTATGGTCACTCATATATTGTTTGTTGAATGGTGTCGGGTAACAATGCTAAAGGAAGATCATACTCAACAATTTGGATAGGCACTATGTGAGGGCAAAAACACATGAAGGCACGGTAGCTACACATCAAAGAAATCTACCAATATGCAATGGTATTCTCACAAATACAATATACCATCAAGGATGATGGAGCAGCAACAACAAAAATAGTTGTTGCAAGAGTAGAGGAACAATGGAAGGGAATTAAACTCAAACAACTGAAGAAGAATTCCAAATCCTACGATGGTTGAATATCAAACTTGGAGGGAGATGAGTTACCCAATGTCTAGACCAATCATCATGGTGCGTGAGGTGCACTATAGACAAAATATATGATGGCCCACCAACACTAAAAGACAAATTTGAAATGTAACTACATATAATACATTAAATTATAAACATTTATGTTGTCCTTGTTCTCTCATCATTACAAAGAAAATAAGGACAAAAGTTTGTAAATGAAAGGTTAAGGGGGGAAGGAAGAATGCCAAAATTAAAGTTGAATATTAATAAATACGTGTATTGTATCTGATTAAGGGGATTTTGGATCTTTGAGCTTTCTTGTACTATTAATGAAACTTTTAATGAGGAGAAGCATGTTTGGCCAAGCTATTTTCTGGAGAACTTGGATTCTCGTGTTAGACATATTGTGGATTATTCCTTTTTGTTTTGCTCAGCACTCAGGTTGTGTAAGAATGTACTTCATATGGTAGAATATTCTCATGTATGTTTGTTACATTCCTATTTTGGTTCTTCACAGAATATTTGTCTAAATTCGTTGGCATAGGACTTTAAATAATTGTTTAAAAGCTAGACTATTTTTTGTTGGCAGTTATTTATTTGTATTCTTGTTTTTGTTCCATAAGAACTATTTATCGGGCCATTGATAGGAACATGGTTGGTTATATGTTTTCTTTTTGTTTACTTTAGTTTCATTCAGATGCATGCATCTTAGATTAGTTTCATTTCATTCTTTAGATTAAAAACCATCATAGGTGGACCAGGCCGCAATCGGTAAACCCCAAACTAGAAATAGTTTTCGAGCCAAAATCCCAATGGGTTCTGTTATCACTCCAAGAAACTCCTTAGGGTTGTAGGCTAAGGATGCTTGGTAACTTAGAAATAATGGTTTTTTATGTGTTTGGGACAATGGGGTCTTTAATGATCAATGAAATAAACAACTCATCACACATCTAAAGAAACAGTGCTTTCAGGAAACAATAACCAGATCAAGTAATTTGAAAGGGGGGATGAAGAACACTATTCTTGATTGCCAAATACAAATGAATGTAGGGCTTAATGCAAGATAGAGAGGAATCCTTTAATTTCAATTCTATGAGCTCAATAAAGAGATAACAGTCTTCATGAACTAAAATAAACTGAAACAAAGTACAAAAAGGAAAGATGGACAATTATGATATTGAAAACGAAAGGAAACTGAACTTTATTTCTGCAAAAAGAGTCTATACAGTAGTATAAAAATATCTCCCAGTTTGAACCCTTGTCTCTTAGCAAAAATAGGCATTTATAGCCTCTTACAATCAGTTTTACAGATACTAAAAACATGGATCTGTGTTTAAGAATAGCAAGTCAAATCTAACTAAACAACTTGATAATAAAGATTTAACAACTAAACTATCATTCGAATTGTCTTCAATCTCAAAAATTCGCCATCTGTATCCTTCAGCTCCTGGAGACTGTGGTGTAATGAAACATGGCAAGGCACTTGTCTTGACAGTTGGATTTCTTCAACGTTCATAGTCGATATTTGAGGAAATTTGTTTTGCATGTGGTTCCCAAAATTGCCTCGAACCTCTGATGCTGAATCCTTTGCAAGCAAGTTGTTATCGCCCTGATACTCTGGAACTCTTTTATAACTTGTGAAAAATGACCTGTTCCGTCCTTGGCTTCCAAAAATGCTTTTCCTGATTTCAATATATAACTCGCTTTATATTTCGTTGGTTAGCTGGTGAAAGCGCTGCCTTTCACCAGCTAACTGGTCACAAAAACACGCTGTGTGCTGGTGAAAGCCCTGCCTGCGCCCAAAATGATTTTTCACCTTCAAAACTGTGATTTTAGTAAAAACTCAATGTGTCTATTATTTCTCCCCTTGCATGTTTACATCAACCTGAGCAAGTACTTTCAAATCTGGGTGGGACTTTTGCTTTTTCTTTTGCTTCAATCTTCTGATCTTTCTTTTAAGGCGCTTTGCTAGCCACCATAGAATATTATAATCTTTGGTGATCTTCTGTTTTGTTTTCTTCTCTTTAACACTTTCCCGAGCCAGTCTTTCGAATGTAGCGTTGGTTTTTGCAAAGTTATTAGACAACTTCTTGTATATTTCTTTTATTATGTGTTCCAAGACTTCCTGTTGAGAAATTACCTCTTTAAGATGCTTGATTTTATGTGTTTTCTTTGATTTAGTGCTCTTTGATGTTTCTCCTTCCTCTGTGCGAGTAAAGGTCTCATAATTCTGTGAAAACTTAGTTGATTGTTCAGGACTTTTGATGACAGGGCTCTCATCTTCTTGCTTTGGTTCTGAGTCTGTGTAGGGTAGGTTTAATATGTTTTCTCTCTTCTCTGTAGGTCATTTTGTAGGCTTCTCTGTAGTAGTCTCAAAATTCAACTTTTTCTTTGACTTGTGGTTTTTCACACCAGAGATTCTATCTTTTGGAGGTCCTGGCAGGGTCCTCCTCTTCCTCGAACTTCTTTGAGGAGTCAATTGTTTCTTTGCACCTTTCCCTTGTTCATTTACTGGATGAGTCTGAGTTTCAAAGCCCTCCCAAAATAAGAAATGTTGCCAGCTCCTTTCCTTCTATCTTAACTCCTCCATGATGATCAATTTGATAAGGCCAAAGTGGCACATAGTGTTCTTCATGCTTAGGGGTTGAGCCCTGATCTTTTTGCAGACCTTGGTTAAACTCTTATGTAAGAAAAAAGGTAAATTGAGGAGCATTTTACCTGTGAAATGGTCTAGGAGCTTGAAATGATACATCATGAGTTTGTCATACCTGCTCTCCGAGGTTATGTAGAGTTGGATGCCCTTAAACAGATCCTACCAATCATCTTCTAAGTGTGAAACTGGCATGCTCTTTTTCCATGCATTATGCTTGAACTCTTCCTTCAAATAAGCTCTGAAGTTTAAGTTTTTGGTGGCAGTGGTTTTGAACCAACTCTGAACCGATCTTGGTAGGCTGGTTGTTGCAGCAATGGTAGCTTCATCTACAATGATCTCCAAGGACCCAACACGAGCCTTATTCCCATCAAAAGTTTTGGCAAAAGCCTCTGCTGTTGACTGGTGACAACCATTCTGTAGCCTCTCAACAAATTCAATGCAACCTGCGTTTGAGAAGTGTCTCTGGACTTCTGTATGCGTCTGTAGGAAAGATAGGTTGTGTTGTAACAGAGATAAAAAATTGATTGTGCTGCCCAAGGCTATGGTTCTTGCATATGGATAGATTTTCTCCATGGTGGCAGAGGGTTGTTTAATTGGATTGTTGTTATGTCATATGATTAATCTAGCAGTATGGATCCGAAACTTGACAAGGGCTCTTTTGGTGCATTGTGGAGCTAGCAACTTTAGTTCCACTGGCCCATGGATGCAAACAAGTAATTCTTGTTGGCGATATAATTCAATTGCCTGCTACGGTACTTTCTTCAAAAGCTGAACAGTTTGGATACGGCATGAGTTTGTTCAAGAGATTTCAATTGGCTAGCTATCCAGTTCAGATGCTCAAGACTCAGTACCGTATGCATCCTGAGAAAAGGGAGTTCCCTTCAAGGGAATTCTATTCAGAGACTTTAGAGGATAGCGGGGATGTTCTATCTCAAACAAAGTGTGCATGGCATGAATATGGTTGCTTTGGGGCGTTTAGTTTCTTTGATATAGAAGGAGAAGAATCTCAACCTACAAGAAGTGGTGCTTGGGTAAACATTGAAGAAGCCGAATTGGTTCTCATCTTATACCAACATTTGGAATGGCATCAACTCGTTCGATTTTTTCCAAGGGGCCTATAGACGAGATTGACAAGATTCTGAGCAAAGGAACAAGAAGTGTGCACGTTACAGCCTTGGACGACCTGGTGAATGTGAACTCGTTGTTCACAGTTGCAGTATTCGTTGGGCTGTCATTGGCAACCCCTGGGCAGAGGAGCTTAGAGGACAGTGGCGCTTGTAATGCAGGTGAGGACATTGTCAAGAACCTTTTGATATTTGAGGCGAAGTCATTCAGTGCATTTCTATTTTCCAGCTTGATTGCACAGGGCTTGAAATTAGCAATCATAATAAATAATAGCAACGAGCTTCATGAGGCAGTCAAGGGTCACATCAACAACAAGATACTGAGGCTTGGAATGCTTGCCTCGGCCATTGGATCTATAATGGGGTGTGCATTCTTGATGTTGTCTATGGTGAATGTGATACAGATCAGGTTGGGCGTTCTATCCTGTGGGGTAAGCTCCACTGTGAGGGAAAATTTAGTCTTGGTTTCTCCAGTTTCAACAGCCTTGGCTATCTATATCTCTACAGTCATTTATGCCTTCACTCATTAGTACTGTACTTCAATTTCAGTAATAAGCCAGACATGAATGAGATTTACTTTGCCAAACCTCTCCAAGAAACTACGCTTGAAGCACTCATTCCAAGTGGTCTACTCTATTAGTAATATGAGATTKCTCCACTTAAACCGAGAAGGTCTTCATTGAAAAAATATAATTGATTACGGGACACCTTTCAAAAACTACTATAGTTTGKTGTAGTACATTCATAGGCTGAAGCCCTTTGCGTAACAGGCTTTCACGTTTTCAGTTTTTCTGTTGAGCTCAGAAAAAATCGAATTGCATTCCAGTTACATTATCTGATTCTGCTGGGTACTTACTAGATACTGAAGGTTTTTTGACTACATGAAACTTGGGATTTTGAAGGAACTTCATAGTCGACAAAAGGGCCTTGGAGAATATACAAAAAGCTTTCCACGATCGAAGTATGTTGAAGATGAAAAACCATGGGTTAAAAACCGTGATGTGGTATTTGCATGGGCATCACAAAATGAGATAAATCATTCCGATGCTATATCATTAGTTACTCGTAGAAGGATCAAACATGCCTTGCACAATGGAAGCAACGAAAGTGCTTCGAGAATCAAAAGTTATTATAGGTCCGTGTATAGCTGCAAATGTTGGTGGGGCAGTTGTCACAATGCAGGAGATGCATTATTAAAAGACGATGTGAGACGTTACAAACCAGGAGCAACGACCCAATTCAAAGCATCACGCCATTTTAATAGGACATGATGCATCCAACATTCTCTTATTAAAGGAGTGCAGGAGGTGGTGACAGATATTCTTTCCATCACAGTCGCATAATGTAATCATATTGAAACGGACAGTATGCAGGCCAATCACTGCATATTCAGAATGGCGGTACAGTTCTAAATGACGCAAATCTCCCGGACTCCTAACCCTAATCCCGCCCACTATGACAGCTTCCATAGATGTGTGGGGAATGGCGAGCGACAACGATGGAAGATTTCTTTTTCCGATCCTGTTGCAGTAAGACATACATTGGCAACGTCTTCTAACTTAGCTACGAGAGATCCATATGCTGCGGCCATGGATGTAGCGAAGCTTGCTCTTCCATGGAGGTTCTCTACAGAAGTTTCTTCACTCGCATGGTGTTCTGGCTAGGGTATATCTTGCCAGATTGTGCTTTGTCTAGGGCTCGTGTACTTGACGAAAGACCTGATATAAAATATCATCTCACGGATATTCTCTATCAGTTTCTTTTGGATCCAAGTGAGAGGGTCTTCTTTGAAGCTATCATATGCATCCTTGGGAAATTTGATAGTACAGAGAGGCCTGAAGAACGTGCTGCAGGTTTCCACGACTATAGGAGGTAAAAAGAGATTGTCACGCGCATTGCTAGCATCACTTATGGAAGCAGTGCGCACCACTATATCATGTGAATGTGTCTATGTCCGGGCGATGTTGCTGTCCGAAAACAAATCTCTAGAGGATATTCCGTCGAGGGTTATGAGGACTCTCACGTCTATTTAAATCTTGGATTTGCGAGCATTGCCTGATAGCTTTGGAGCATTGAAGCAATTGGCGTTCCTTCGTCTTGCACGAGCGTCGATAATGAAACTGCCCGATTCAATAACATTTTTGAAGAAACTCCAGATGCTAGATATTGTTGATCAGTCTCTAAAAACTGGGAAAAAGCAGGCGTGGCATGCAGCCAATATAACGAATGCATGTGTGGGACTTCTTGCTGGTTTGAAGGCATCTCTGCGATCACGCTCCATGGAATCAGTAACCAAAGTTTTCAAACACATGCAGTCTGTTTTTCAGAGAATTCTAGCAGAAGACCTTTTTTCAATACTCTACATGGAAACAGATTCAAGGATTGGCAAACTTGTTCGTGCAACTATTGATCGGCTTCTGGATGCATCATGCCCATCTTGTCCTTCACGCTGGCTGCAAAAATGTCGCAATATGGTGCTTGCAACGTCAGTTAAAAAAGGCAATGAGAATGGCTATCCAAAATCAGAAACAGGTCATGACAATTTTTTCCTTTGGAGAAGATGATGAGGGTATGATTTTGAGTTCTAAGAAGGTGGAAGGGGCATAATATGTTTCTAGTCGTCTAAACAAAGTTGACAAATCCGATCAACTACCATGGTACCAGACTAGAATATTTTTTGCAGAGTGCTTAAGTCAGATACCTGTCATTGTTGGAACAGAATCGACTCATTTTGACCTTGCACAAGCAAGAAAGGAAAAAAACAATCCATGGTTTACAAGCAAGTGATGGCGATTGGCTTGTTCTGCATATTGCAGAGCTAGTTGCTCTTGCTTACAAGGTCAGTACTGGTCCTTTTGAGAAGATGTGACCACTGTGTGTAACTTTTATCAGTACCATCGTGGATAAGTTTGAGAAAACAGAAGATCCAGACCTTCATGCACACCTAACCAAAAGTGTTGACGAATTGTAAAACGATTAGTAACGGTTCCAGTAGCTGGCAGATGTGCCTGGCAGTTGCAGAATGCCATGAAGACGAACCGTTTCAGATTCCCGGAACACCAAGAGTCTTATTTTTTCCTTTTAAAAGACTGATTTATGTAACAGAATAGTGGGGGCGCATGAGCGCAAGACTGGGAGAAAAATCTCTGTCAGGAGAGATTCATTGTATTGTTGAGTTATTGTGTAAACCACTATTGGAATAATAATAAAGATGTTTATTTGCGACTGTGAGATTCATCACAGCCGATTTCTTTGAGCATGTTTTCTTCTCTTTTAGCTGTGTTAAAACCATTTGGATTTCGTTTATGTGTTTCCTTACTCACAGCTAAAATTGTTTTTAACATCTCTTTATGTCTTCCTTAATCCATTACGACTGCATTACATTCTGTTTTCCTCTAACTGATGGGCTTCATTACACTTTAGTACGACCACTACTGTAACGAAAGGGTTTGGGTTTTCTACAAATGTTTATTTCCTTTCCCCTGCACCAGCTATCAGTTGTGTAAGACCAATCTGCATTTTCAGAACTCTGCATGTATCCTTTGCTACATCGGCCTTTCCTTTTCTTTCCCCTACCGCATCATGATTTATCAAAGCGCTGAAAGATAGACTT
>SNQJ01S0000951.1:292460-317552 GCA_010110895.2 Picea sitchensis
ACTGAAATATATTGGATCAATCCAAGCTACAATCTCATCATAGTCTTGACTCTACAAAATAGCCTTAATCAACACTGAAAATGAATTCAAAATTTATAATCAAACTAAATACACCTCCATGATAAATGAATGACCTTCTAAAGAATGTCAAAAGTCTATGCTTCCCATTCCTTTATTATTTTCCACCTTTAAAGTAATCTTGTTATCAACAAGAGGACTTAGTTGTCATGAAACTCAGAAATGAAAGAATGAATATCAAAAATCTCATTTGGAAAAAGATAAAACCTTATTAGAATTATCTCCCTCTATTTTCTCATGTCCTTCCTTGTCCTTGCTCTCTTCTTTTTATTCTTCAAAAAATAGTTCAAGTGGTTCAACTACCTTTTGTTATTAAAGTTAAATAACTTTAGTTAATAATAGGACAACTTTGTTTATGATAAGTATCAATAATAATAATGTTATAATATTTAATAGGTGGGGCCCCTATATGTATATATATGTTTTATTTTCAATATTCCCTTGTTCCTTCACATTTTATGCTTCGTTAATTGTGACCTTAATTAACCATGAATCTACTCAAATGATTGAATGAAGTTGTAAGGTTTCTCACTAGAATACCCTGCTTGCTCTCTCCGTGTTGCAAAAACACGGTGCTTAAATCAATCATCGTATGATAAAGTTATGTACTTTTGAACTCGATATCTTGTTGTTTCTTGTTAAAAAAGACACTTAGAAATTTTTTCATTTTGTCTTCCTACATAGTAGATTTTGTGCTCATATTGTCGATACATAGGAGGGTTCGTGATCATTGTGTTGATACATATGAGATTTCATGCTCATCATGTTGATACATAGGAATTTCATACTCATTGTGTCGATACATAGAGGAAAACGCATTTATCTTGTCGATACAAGAGTTCATTCTTTTCTTATCGACACATAGGAGAGTTTGTGCTCGTCGTGTCGATACATAGGGGAGTTCGTGCTTATCTTTCTGATACAAGAGTTCGTGCTTTTCTTGCCAACACGTAGGAGAGTTTTCTCTCATCGTGTTGATACATGGGGGAGTTTGTGCTCATCTTGCAGATACATAGGGGATTTTTTTCTTATATTGCAGATACATAGGAGCTTTCGTGCTCATCGTGTTGATACATAGAGCAGTTCATTCTTATCTTACCGATAAAAGTGTTTGTGTTTTTCTTGCCGACACATAGTAGATTTTTTGTTGATCGTGTTGATACATAGAGGAGTTCTTGATCATCTTGACGATACATATAAGAGTTCATGCTCATATTTTCGACACATAGGGAAGTTTGTGCTCATATTTTTAATACAATAGTTTGTGATTTACTTTCCGACACATATGGGAGTTCATGCTCATCTTGTCGATACATAGGAGAGCTCATGCTCATTGTGCTAATACATAGGGGAGTTCATGTTCATATTTTCAATACAAGAGTTCATGATTTTCTTACCAACACATAGGGGATTTCATGCTTATCTTGTCGATACAAGAGTTGATTATTTTCTTTCCAACACATAGGGGAGTTTTTGCTTATCTTGTCGATATAGGAGTAGGACCCTACAAAATTGTCTTTCGTATTTTGGTCGTGAATTTTGATTCTGATGCTCGTTTCATGTGTTCCTTATACCATTGGAAAGGTATTTATGATATCAAAAACTTCACACTTATATTATTTCAAATATTCCTCACCATTTCACATTTTTAGGATGAAGATATGGCACATTGGAAAAATCCCTGGAGAACATAGTACTTCGATTAAGAGTAGATGAACCAGGAACCAAACTCAGGGAAGCATATATGAACTCTCACTTAGATAATGTTTCAGTTCTATAGATTCAAATGCATGGTTTTGAAAAAAAGAAACAATATTATTCTATGGTCACTCATATATTGTGTGTTGAATGGTGCCGTGTAACAATGCTAAAGGAATATCATACTCAACAGTTTGGATAGGCACTATGTGAGGGCAAAAACACATGAAGGCACGGTGGCTACACATCAAAGAAATCTACCAGTATGAAATAGTACTCTCACAAATACATTATACCATCAAGGATGATGGAGCAACGACAACAAAAATAGTTTTCACAAGAGTAGAGGAGCAACAGAAGGGAATTAAACTCAAATAACTGAAGAAGAATTCCAAATCCTACGATGGTTGAATATCAAACTTGGAGGGAGAGGAGTTACCCAATGTCTAGACCAATCATCATGGTGCGTGAGGTGCACTATAGACAAAATATATGATGGCCCACCAACACTAAAAGACAAATTTGAAATGTAACTACATATAATACATTAAATTATAAACATATATGTTGTCCTTATTCTCTCATCATTACAAAGAAAATAAGGACAAAAGTTTGTAAATGAAAGGTCAAGGGGGGAAGGAAGAATGCCAAAAGTAAAGTTGAATATTAATAAATACGTGTATTGTATCTAATTAAGGAGATTTTGGATCTTTGATATTTATTGTACTATTAATGAAACTTTTAATGAGGAGAAGCATGTTTGGCCAAGCTATTTTCTGGAGAACTTGGATTCTTGTGTTAGACATATTGTGGATTATTCCTTTGTGTTTTTCTCGACACTCAAGTTGTGTAAGAATGTACTTCATATGGTAGAATATTCTCATGTATGTTTGTTACATTCCTATTTTGGTTCTTCATGGAATATTTGTCTAAATTCGTTGGCATAGGACTTTAAATAATTGTTTAAATGCTAGACTATTTTTTGTTGGCGGTTATTTATTTGTATTCTTGTTTTTGTTCCATAAGAACTATTTCTCGGGCCATTGATAGGAACATGGTTGGTTATATGTTTTATTTTTGTTTACTTTAGTTTCCTTCAGATGCATGCATCTTAGATTAGTTTCATTTCATTCTTTAGATTAGAAACCTTCATCGGTGGACCAGGCCGCAACCGATAAACCCCAAACTAGAAATAGTTTTCGAGCCAAAATCCCAATGGGTTCCCTATTTCAAATGGTGAGAGGTCTAATTGGGACTTCTTATCATGGGTAACCCCTGTTGTTGACAAACGGAATTTTTCCTGCATCAACAAAATTGGCCCTAGAAGGAGGGCGGATGAAAAGCTTGCCCATGTAGAGTCATTTCATTAAATTTTTTTAACCAACCTATGGCTCCTATCTATATATTTGTATGGGATAACACTTTGAGTCTTCTGAGACCCTCACGAGGCATATCATTAAAGACATATAATCTCTTGTCAAACTCAAAATTCGATGGTGAAGGGAATGTCTCTACATTCATGCATCTCAATCAGTTTAACATCACACAACAAAATATTAAGATTGTTCGGGACAATGAAATTTGTTGATTATTTATCCTCACATTTGAAGGATGGATTAAATCTTATTTTAGGACATTACCAATTAATTCAATTCCTAGTTGCAACGAATTTATGAAAGTCTTTGTCATTTCTTATGTAGATTATGTTTATGATGAACTCTTTAATAAACTTGAAGAAATTTGTAGGCTTGGAAACGAATCTGTGGATGATTTATTTCAAAGAGTCATGTATCTTTATTGTAGATTTCTTGAAAGTGACAACCCTCGGAACAAGAAATATTTGATTTATTTGCATACTTTATCTCTATTTCTGAAGGGTGCGATTTGAATAATCAAATTATCTCTCATTCACAAGATTTAGATCTACACAATGAATATTATATCACCTCTTATCCGAAAGGAATACTTTCAAACCTATAGAATACTCATTCCTATCCTCAGACATATGATACTCGGTAATCTGATTCCAAAGAACCATCTGTGGAAACTATTTCAATAGGCGATGTCAAATCTATATTGAATGAAGGATAGAATCCCCAAGTTTATATAGTTTTGAATGATAATTTAGAATTGGGAAAAGTAACAACTATATCCTTTACAGAAAATCATGATCCGACGATCAATGATGGGGGGTATATGATCTCTAATCAACACTCTACCTCAACTTTGGGGGAGTATTCACTGGAAATATTAAACCCCTTAGACTCGGAGTAGGAACAAGATGGTGTCTCCCCTTTAGAGAATCATGAGTATGCTTTGGTCTATGACTTATCTCCTATTTCATAATTCCAATCATTTTTAGAATCTAAAGATATCTATTCTTTTTATGTAAATCTATTTGATAATGATCTCTCACATGAGAATTCACTAGCCTATCATTCAGTAGAATCTTCACACATTTCTCACAATGAAACATTGAATGATAAACAAGAATAAGAATATTTCCAAGATTTGATTGATCAAAGACTCATTCTTAATGACAGTCCATCCAAGATGCACAATCTTGAAAGTCTTTCGCAATTCAAATTTCTAGAATATCCTAAGTCCCAATTGGATCACAATAACCCTGTTTTCAATGACTATTTTTCTATTCCATAATTGAATGTGAGTGATAATATATCATTCATTTATTCTATGCAATTTGAAATTTCTAATCTCAATGTACAAATGTTAATCATAAAATATATAAGGCATGCAGAACACAAAAAAATTCGAATCTCCATGGAGAAATTATATCAAATACACATCCAATCACCATGCAAGGCATATGAAACTCTGAGTTGATCCAAGAAACACTATCACCTTAATATGCTACCAAATCACATTTCAATATTTAGGGGCAGATGCATCACTCATCCTTGGATTATATCTCAATACTCCAACACTCCTCACATTATTTTGATGATGTTATAGGAGAAGTATTGGAGTCATCTTTCACTCAACATTTCTCTCAAACAATAAGATATCATTTCTCCTCTTAGCATGTGAGTTATGTAAAATTTGGGCCCAGGGAGAATTGGTTGGATAATTAGGAACTTCAGTTTCAACCGATGGTTATCTCAGGTTCTTATTGTCTTGCTTCAACCCCTGGAATGAATGATACCACCCATACCGAGACTCTCCCACAAGGTACATTACATGCAAATTTAATTTATGGGTCTCATCAAGTGAGAAACTCGTTCTCAAATTCCTTCCAACAATTCTATGGAGAAAAGTGTAAATTTTATGATGGAATTGAAGCTTGGGTGGAGGAATCCTACGTGTCTACATTTTCCATGAGTAATAACACTATGAAATTTCACAAGCTAGGTAGAGATTTACTAGATTCAACTATTCATATATTTGATCTCTTTCTACTCCAATTTATGCTATTCACTTTTGATGAACATGTGGTTGCATATTTTGAGTTGCTTAAATGGTTACACTAGAACTATGCTTTCATTTATCCCTTCTTCAACCAGTGTGGGATAGAGTAGGAATAGGAATAACATAGTTATTTTATTTCCTTTATGATTGGATAGTTTAGAAGTTTGCTTCCTTTTCGTCTTATACAACATAGATTTTGGTTTATCTTATTTTCTTCAATAAAAGACAACAGTTGTTATTAGTTTATTTTGTAGTTCAAGGTGGCTTGCTTTAGTACTAGTTTATTTTTTCATGAAAGATTTAATATTTTCACTTGATGTCTTTCATTTTGTTGTTTAACTAAGATTGTCTTAATGTTGGTTTTCATTCATGTTCATGAGAAAACTACCTACAAAATTATTCGATAATTTCAACTGGAAGATCCATTTGCTTCAGTGCCATTCACTCTAACAGTTACAATTGGACAGCTTACAATACTGAGCTGCTAAAAAAAACATATGTTGTATAATACTTTCTAGTTTGGGGAAGGTGAAAAACTGGTTAGAGGAATCCTTGATTGAAAATCATAGTTATGACATAGTTATGATTTTCCTTGATTAATGTTATAGAGATGGATGTGTCTTCAATGATGTATTTTTCACCCCAAGCTATTAAGTCTGAATTTTGAGGTCAAATACTCTGCCTATCATCTTGGGTGACAAGATAAATATATGTTCTTTAGTCCTATGCACTCAAGTGGATAATATACATCTAGTTATCATCATACATGGTCCATTGTAAAGGACCTACATAGTATTTATCATATAGGAGGGATTCCTTCATTGCTTTGGTATCTTGACTTACAATGTTTTCATGCTTTTTGAAGTTTGAAGGTATCTTTTGAAGCTCTCTTGACTCGGATTTAAACTTCTTGATCTGATTATCCATTTTATTTCTCTACTCTTAAAACAACCTGATGCAATATTTTCACTTCAGCTAACTGAATGGTTTTAATTTTGTTTTCTCTTGACATGGTCTTATTTTGGTTTTCTCATGAAGTTCACCGATCTGGTTGCCTTTGTCTTGATATTGCTGGGGGTTTTGCATCATAATTTTTTTGTTTCTTTTAGAATTGGAATTTTCAACTGTTAAATGAGTAGATACATCTAATCTGAGTCATGAAACTCTCAACGAGGCTCTTCAAGGCATTGGTATACCCACTTTTTGGGAATTATGTTGACAAGGCTCATCGAGAATAATCTATCAAAAACTCATCTAAATACATGAAGCATGAATCATACAGTAGACTGCACATTTTCTTGTCCGGGAAAGAGAATTATGACTTAAGTACAATGAAATCTAACCTGTAATACATCGATTAACAAAATGGCTCTCAAATTCACTACTTTAGGGAAGAACTAGTGGTCATCATAGACATATTCATTTGTTTTCTGAAAGGGAACTTCCACTCAATAGATGAGTATCCAAGCTAAGTTGACTCCACCTTTATATTGAGATCTTGGAAATAGAAAAATGGTAATATTTAGGATTTGATTTCATGAGTCCCAATAGGTATGGTTCCTCACTTATTCCAAGTTTTATATTTTGGTTTAGTGTCTTATGCCAACCCAAATACAGACTTCAAATATGGTTTATGTTGTGATGTTTATGCGAATTTGTTTTTCCAGGAGGAAATTATCTTAGTTAACATTGCATTTAGTCATATGTTCTAACCAGTTAAAATTTTATATTTTAAAATGGATAATAAAGCAATTTGCATTAGTGGTCACTAGGTTTATTTATGTTATTTAACTATATGAAGACCTCAATCATGGAAGTTTGTGCTCTCCTATATAGATGGATGTGGCTCGAGGAAGACAAATGGATTTAGATAATTTGACATGATCATGAGACATGTCACCTAGGAACTTTATTCGCAAACTCTTTTTGGGGATTCTACCTTTAAATTCTGAGTACATGATTGTTTTGAGTATTTTCTAGAAAAAAAAAAATGTGTTGAAATAAATCTTATGCCTTGAATGGACAAGTGTTCAGTTGATATCATACCCCTGATTTGAACTGGTAAGGAGATGAGCACATCATGTTGCAAAATAAGTTGTAGAGTTGGGAGATGTAGAGAGTGAGTGAAGATCCTAGAAGGTCGAAGCAAAGCATCTAATGGGTAAAAAATGGAAGCTCTTTCCAGTCCTTACTCCCTGAAGCACAAGGATGCAAAGATGATTTGATTGTTTTCACAAAATCATGATGAGAGATGCAATTCTCATCCAACACTAGCACCAAATCCCATCTAAATGAAATGATAATCTTTCACAGAGATTAGTCTTTTCAAGAGGCTACAAACTACTGGTTGTGTTAGGATGCATAAACATTTTGAAATATGTTGGAAAGACTGACTTTCTTGATCTCTTTTTATGTATACCCTATGGAGGTGAGGAATGGTAATGTCATTACTCAGTCATTTTTTAATATCACTAGGCTAGGTGAGATAGGAGGGACTATTACTCTAGGCTTATAGCATGTTCAAAAATATCAATCAGCTCTCAAGAAATAAGTTCTTGTGTCTGATGTTATTATTAGAATTGTATGCTTTGCTGTAAAACAAATGAAAAAATATAAAAGATGTTTGAAAATGAAATTTTTATAAGAGTTAATTGAATAAATACAAGATAACACACATATGAAAATCGATAAACCGCAAGTCTCAAATTGAGAAGAAACCAAATTTTATTGATTTCTTTTCTAAGTTACAACCAAGTTCCTCTTTACAAACCCCTATGAGAGTTTGGACCAGAATTAGACTTAGAAGTCTAAGATGTAATTTTGAATCATACAAAGACAATTGTTGTCTTAAAGAAAAATACAAGGACTAAAATATATTGGCTCAATCCAAGGTACAAGCTCATCATAACTCTACAAAATAGTTTTAATAAGCACTGAAAATGAATTCATAAATTTAATCAAACTAAATGGACTTCCAAGTTAAATGAATGACATTTTGAAGCATGTTAAACATCTATGCTTCCCAATCCTTTCTTCTTTTCCACCTTTAGAGTAATCCTACTATCAACAAGAGGGCTTAGCTTTGATGAAACTTAGAAATGAAAGAATGGATATAAAAAACATCACTTGAAACAAGAGAAAACCTTATTATATGTAATGTACCCAACGCCCAGCTGAGCAACATTACATGCGGAAACTCATTAAATTATTAATATTTACTGCTAATTAAATTCATGTATCTTACCAGTTGTAGATCACACGCATATATGACCATTTGATTGATACTGAATTTCTAAATGAATCTAATAGCATATATTAAACATGAATACAACTATTCAAGCAACGGAAAACACACAAAATTCATATAAACTATTTACACAACAAAATTTAACATAAGAACATAACAAAAACACTTATTTGTTAATGATTAACCAACTGACTACAAACGAAGGATGAACCTCCTAGCCATAGGAACTACTGATCATTTTCTCTCATCAACAATCTTCCATGAGTTGAGGCTATGATTCCACAAGGTGATCCATCCCATTGGCTATCCACTCTCCACATAGAGCAGCCCCAAACCCAGGATCTAGTCTCACAGTAGTTCCAAACCTCCAACTCTCTTTTTTCCCCACAACTTGCACTACCCAAGGAATGTAACCACTTCATTGATCACAATCCCTTGGGATGTACCATTATTTTATCAAGGACACTAGTTCATTTGATTGAACAAGAATCACTCAATTGGGAACTCTAGGAACTCTGAGTTATTTCATATTTTCTCATAGAAGCCTTCACAAGGCTTTGGGTCATTTTCTCCGCAGAAAATCACACTGTAGGATCATAGCCCAATTTTACAGGCACATGAGCCTCTTTCTCATCATAAAAACACATCCAAACAATGGATATCTTCAAGTATGCCTTGGCTGGTCCTCTTCCCACCCTCTCCTCCTCCTTTGCTGCCCAAAATACACATGTAAAAATTGTCCCTATTCTGCATACGAATTTCCTCTTCTTCCTTGCTTGCTTGACTCACACTCTTCTCAAGGATTATCTTGCTTCATCCCATTCTCTCCAATAACTATGGGATGTGACCACTCACACCCACCCTCTTACATGATTTAAATGATTGGCTTCTCATACACTCAATCAACAAATAGAAGGTTATAAACAAGATAATAATTTTAGGAATGTATGTTGGATTAATAGCCTTGAATAATTCCCCCTTGGACCCCTTTCTCTCTCATGGAATAATATCCCACCCATTGTTCTTCATTCCTTTCGTATTGTAGCCAACGATTATTACTTTTATTAATTAATCAATGTTCATAACATGCAATTAGGCCCCTGGCTACATTAAATCAATACGGTCTCTTCGCCCCAACACCTCGGCTCACCATCCTAATTCACATTTATAAAAATAAATTAAAATTCATGGGGATTATAGCTGGGTATGTTACATCCCCTCCCCCTTATTTTTTCATTGTCCTTAGTGCACAACATCTTATAGGTGTAGTTTCATTTTACAATTTTGGCTCCCCGACCAATAATCAACATATAGGCTTTCTAGCCCGAAATCACACAAGAATTCTAGCCTAAACAAATTACATAGGCACTATGTCCCTAATACCACAGATACATAAGCACTCTATCCCCCAAAATCATAAATACAAAGGCACCCTCGCCTGAAACATATACAAAAGCCACTAGCAGTCTCCTACAGTTATCCCAATTTCCACCAACTCTCTTCCCATTGACCTACCCAAACCAAGGAATGGTGTCCCATTCGTTTATTAGGGTTGACCCAAGAAATGTGCCATATGTTTATAAAGGCGAAGCCAAGGTACATACCATTCATTTATCAAGGCTAACCCAAGGAATGAGCCATCCATTTATCAAAGTTTCTCTAGCATAGGTAACTAGGAATATCACTACTGGGAAATCAAGGGACTCACTACTCGTAATAATATCAATAAAATAACCATCAAAAACCTTGATTTTGCAGTGAAACTCACACATGAGTTCACTCTCCATGCCTAACAACCCGGTTCTTCAACAGTGCAACTCACACAGGAGTTCACTCTTCAGGCCTGACAACCCGGTTCTTCAATAGTGCAACTCACACAGGAGTTCACTCTTCATTCCTAACAACCTAGTTCTTTGATAGTGAAACTCACACAGGAGTTCACTCTTCAAGCCTGACAACTTGGTTCTTTGACAGTGCAACTCACCCTCTAGGCTCAGGCATCCCTTTCACTATTATACAGTTCCTCAAGTGATCCATCATTTTCCAAGGTGTTCTTACACATACAAATACCAAATTTCTACTAGACTTCCACTAGAAATATATAACCTATGGAAATCATTCCATCTGCATCATATGCATACATTCAATATGAGACATCATCATACAATTTTCAATTATAAAATTTCAAATATGTTTTACCTAGGAAAACAAAATTCCCAAACATGAGTTTTCTGCTCATAATTGTTTGGCTCTTGCAGCAGTAGATATCGGTCTTCTTTATGGGATTACATCCCTACCATATCCAAGACCATTTTCCCTGCAATTTTCTTAATTCTATGCAGCCAAAAAAATTGTTAGTATATCGTAACAATTTTCAATTATTAATTTCTCAAATTTGCTTATATAGGAAATAAATATTCCCACGTATGACATTTCTACTCATTATGTTTGGCTCTTGCAGAGGCATATACTAATCTTTCTTATGGGATTACATTATTTCCATATCCAAGACCATTCTTCCTATAATTTTTTCAATTTTCTTGCAACCAAACACATTGTTAATATCTCGTGCACAATATTTGAATTCAGTCCATGAAGTGATTTTCAGAATTATATTAATCTAAAAATTCTATCACTTCCAACGATTATTCATATTAAAATGGAATTCAACCATTCATATTTGTATTTAGAATGAAACCATCATTCACAGTACATGCTTTATCAGCATACCAATCTTTTCATAATGCAATCAAACTTACTAATAGTCAAACCAATGTGCCAATACTCATGGCCACATCCACACAATGCATCCTTGCATCGACTCTGGAATACCATTTGTTCATGTCATGTATTCCACCATGTGAGTTGTAAGGTACAACCCATGCCTAAATACCTCATCCAAATTATTTCCCACAACCCGTCTGATCCTTTGGATACCTTCATCTTCAACCCATACACAACACTAGGAACATCATCCCTTAGTTTTATTTAGTGTAGGAAAAAAGGTTGCAGTCCAAACCTCAGTTACATAGAATAAAACCATTATGCACTTGGATGGAACTATAACCTTTCCACATCCATTCTCATCATAGCCTCACACATGACCATCTCTAATGGCATTCATTTCTACAACAGGAGTAATGTCTCCTGACTTAACTCAGTTATGACCTCATAACCAACATAACACAGTATGCAATTAATTTTCCATAAATGCATTCAAGTAGCAAATATTATTTTCACACTCAAGGCCTCATGCCTCTACATCAATTCAAATATTGATATTTGACTAAGGAAATTCTTACCTCAATTCCTTTTAGTAATTATACATCATAACAACCTCACATTCATACATGTATGATTGTTATCAATTTATTTGATGCTATGATCAACTGGTATTTTATAGAAGCTCACAGGATCCTTTTTTTATAATCTCTTAATCATCATTCCCACCATCCTCATTTTTTATTCGTATGGATGGATACCATAAGAAACAATATTATGATGCCATAATATTTTATTTCCTAGATACACAATCCATCATTAGTTTTATTCAAATATCATAATCATCATTATTTCATATATATATCAGTAGACTACTCTTAGTCTATACTCATGCCGCCAACATGTTCAGGTATGTCCACATGCACAAATGCACATCAGTATGCACCAAGCATTTGATATTCCATGCCTATTCCAAGAACATGCATTCTATCTTTATTTTATGCATCATGCATCAATTCTATCATGCACTCCAATGCATATCTATTTCGGATTTAATTAATTATTTAGATTTGTTGGTGTAGATGGATGTCTTGGAATTTATGTAGAACCATGTTTCCCTATGCACTGCTATCATGCTCAATTTTGCACCATTGGACCTTATTCTAAGCCCTCTATCCAAGCCCCCACTCGGCCATTCTGCATTTCCAACCACTAGTTGGTCCACTAGTCATGTCATCTCGCAACTGCTTTTATGCAAAGAATCTTGTCCCAACATATTTTGGATAAATTCTCAATATTCATAGTGTTGCAACATGCATTATTCTAGTTGAACATTAACACTACAATTTAATTAACCACTTCCCATTTTTCTTGACCAAACCATCCTTGGAATACCATTATTATTGACTCACATTTCAACATTATGGAATACTTCTTTCATTTCTTGTTTCTAATATTATTTGTCATCCATGGCTTTACTCAATTTTAAATATCTTTCTTCACTTCATTAAGTGATTCATTGTGAAGCACTTTTTTTCCATTCAATATCACCCTGCTCCAAATGGAAACACAACACTTCTTTATTTTCACATGTACCTTACTTTTGTTGTGCACTATGATAATATCGGCAGCTTTCTTTCTTGTGTATTTTTATAAAAGATTTTCTAGATCATATCTAACAACTCCTTATTCCTACATTCTCATTCTTTCACATAGAGTTGACTGATTCGACCATGAGTCACCCCTCCTCTCATGATATCCTTCCTCCTTCTCTTGCAACAAGATTTATAACCTTCATTATATTTCTACCTTCAAGGTTATGGATTCCTCATTACTCCTTGTGTATGTAATGACATTTCTTAATTATTGGATCCATGTTTTATTGTGAGAATATCTATTAATTTTACCTTGTAAACCATTCAGGCTTCATAGAAGTCGAATACTAATATTCCTCTGTTTTTATTTAGGCCTTTGTCAACTTTTCATCACCTTCCCTGCAACCCTGCACTTTCCTTTACATCTCTTTGATACTTCAGCCGACAATACAAGATTTACCTACATCCCTATCTAAGGGACCCTAGGATTAATCCAGAACAATCCCACTCAATGCTCATTGGTGGAATCTTAATCTCTTGTTATAAATCCTTTCACACAACACTCTTTGCTAGAGTGTTCCTATGCTTATTAACAATACCATGTTAATAATATCAACCCCTTTTTACTTTTTCAAACCAATGTACTTCAAAAGTGACTATATACTTCTACATAGGCACTATAATGAGTGTATACACTCTTAATTACACATAAATAACCTTTGCTACTCACCTCTATCATTTGGTAAGGTTTCGCCAAACTTTGACACTATTTGGAAAAACACTCACATCAAGTAATTACATGGCTCTTGGAATCCAATTCCACTTTTCGTTACTTGTCCTGTAGCTCTTTATTGCCTCAACCAACTTTTACAAGCTCTTCCATGTTTCCATTACTCTGATATTCATTCCTAGGCTTGGATTTATCTGGTTATACCTCTAATTTTGCACCATGTGCAAGCAACCACTTTGTTATATCTATGCATAGTATATAAATTTGTCAATTAATGCTACAGGTCATTATTTATCCCAACTTATGAAGGAAACAATGCACCAAATAAAAATAAAAACATTATTTATCATATGCATTCCTATATTAAACATACTTCCGATGACTGTACGCATGCCTCAATCTTAGTTCTGAGCGAAAAATTACAATATCCACATGATGTAATTCCACTTTATTGCTACCACAACAATCTATTTTATCACTTTCTGAGCAAATATGATGCCCAATTTAAAATTTTGACTTGAAAAAATTCTTCTACTCCTTAATATCTTTCCAATGACTATTAGTTTTCTCAAATCCAAGCTCCAAGCTGAAAGTTATGGTCCAAAGAATTTTTTATTGTTTTACTCAATTTACCCTTGCATGCTACATGTGTCTTATTTCTATTCCTATGCATTTTCAGTTACCCATAACCTGATTCTGACTCCATCGCTAGCTTCTATGGGTCAAAATATTTCCATTGAGTACTCATGTGCCCCAAATGGACTTCTGAGCATGGAGTTATGCCCTCTGGAAGTAAAATTGGTGCCAAACTTTTACCCTCACTGTTTTGGTTGTAACTTCTTCATACGAGCTCTATTTTGCGAACTATTTAGATCGTTGGATAGATCTTTCTGAGTTATTCTATTTGAGCTGAAAAACACTTTGTTCTCATGGGTTTTGACTAGCTAAAAATGTTTTTTAGGGCCTCAAAATCGCCCCTTAAGTTAACGACCTTCAAAAAACAAAAAAATTCGCTCAAAATAACTATTTAACTACTGTAAAAGCCTTTAAATATCAGTCATTGATCTCAAATCAAGAGAAATAACAACTATTTATCTTAATCTATTGGCCATCGGGGATTGACACTTTCCTTTGGACGCGATTGAAACTTTTCTTGATTTACCGACGCGACTGTCGTCCATCCGCCCAATTCCTTGACATATGATTTTCACATACCTCTAAACTCATCGATCTGACCATCGTTCATCGGTGATATTCATTAGAGAATGAAAACTCCTCAGTTATGTTTTCAATGCACAACCATCGGAACATCGATGATCATCAATCCTTGACAGCTGTCGAAAACACTTCCCCAAATCGGTCGACCTGACCATCGGCCATCAACAACCTCTATTGGATGACGTGGAAACTTCTGACATGGCATGGAACATAGGTGATGATTTCATCATCTTATTTTCCCCCATCATCCATTGGTCGATTCTCTTGGACAACCCAAACACTTTATTGAATTTGGTCGACCTCTGAAAACCGACCCATTAGCCATCGACAACTTCTCTTGATCGATTTGAAATACTTCATTGAATTAGATCGAACTATGACCAATGGCCCATCGACCATCGATGATCAAATATGTCTTATGGCTAAAATAAACTTCTCTCCATTTTGGCTAACCTGATCATTGGTCGTCAGCGATTTCTCTTGGTGAACTTTAACACTTATCAATTTTTCGACATTTCTCTAATTGATCTAGACCATCGATCTCATTTGTTTCACAACCCCCAAAATGATTCTTGGCCATTTATTGTATCAATTTCATCCAACTCTTCTGACACACGTCCATCAGTCGTCGGCCATCGTTGTTTTCTCTTGGTGAATTTCCAACACTTTGCCAAATTCACCGATCTAACCATCAGTCATCGACGGATTCTATTGTCCAACCTCGCACTTAGAAAATTTTGAACACAGTCCAGGTGAATTTGGATCATCGATATCCTTCAACTTTAAAATACTAAAATTGTGTCTCGGCCATTGATTTACCCAACCTTTCAAATGGTTGAACCTTTACGAATTTTAAATTTATCAAGGATGATCTCGACCATAGATCTTAAGATCAAACATGATCTCATCCATCGATTCACCAAACTTCCTACAACTATACATGTGGCCATTAAAACTCAAATTTCAACCCTTCTAGGTTGAATTTCAATCTGCAACTTTATTGCTTGGCTCCATGGAACCTCTTGAACAGTCCAAAGTTGTTTGAACCCGTATCTTGCTCACGAAATTGGGGATTTCTCTCCAACTTCTCCGTTTTTCCCCAATTTTACACGAACCGAAGTATGCAACAATGAATTACTCAATTTTCACATGTTCTTATCCCATCCAAGCCTGATTTTTGAACCAGATGCTCTGATACCATAATGTAATGTACCTAGTGCCCAGCTGAGCAACATTACGTGCAGAAACTCATTAGATTATTAAGATTTACTGATAATTAAATTCATGTATCTTACCAGCCACAGATCACACACATATATGACCATTTGAGTGACACTATAGTTCTAAATGCATCTAACATCATATATTAAACATAAATACAATTGTTCAAGCAACATCAAGCACACGATATTCATATAAACTATTTACACATTGGAATTTAACATAAGAATAGAACAGAAATACTTATCTATTAATGATTAACCAATTGGATGTAAACGAAGGATTAACCTCCCGACCATAGGCATTGTTGATAATTTTCTCTCATCAACAAGCCACCCTTGAGCTAAGGCTATGAGTCCATAAGGACATCCATCCCACTAGATATCCAGTCTCCACATAGAGCAACCCCAAACCCAAGTTCTAGTCTCACAATAGTTTCAAACCTCCAACTCTCTCTTTTCCCCACAACCTGTACTACCCAAGGAATGTACCCCCTTCACTTCTCACAATCCCTCCGGCTGTACCATTCATTTATCAGGGCCACTAGTGCATTCGGTTGGCTAGGAATCACTCATGTGGGAACTCTAGGAACTCTCAATTGTTTCGTATTATCTCACAACATCCTTCACAAGACTCTGAGTCATTTTCTCCATAGAAAATCGCAGCATAGGATCATGACCTTATTTTACAGGAACACATGTTGTTTATTAAGGTTGGTTGTCATTAATGTCAACCCTTGAATAAATCCTGATAGCACAAAGGTTTGGGAAATGAACCCAAGTTTTTTTTTATGTAAATATGACTCATTATTGTCTTGTCATGTTTGATAAGAAGTACAAATGGTTGAAATCCAAAGTGGTCCCCTTATGGTGAAATCCCTCACGGGAAGATTCTTTGTGGATTGAGTTATCCTATAAGTATGGTTATATAACCCATGCTTAATTGTGGAATAATGAGATGAAGGTCAGTGAATTTTTCAGTGAACCTATCCTAGATGGGCAGTGTTTTTCATGGCATTTCATGTGGTATGTGAAACGTCACATAACTCCTCGTGGTTAGAGAGTTATGGCCATGTGAAGTTGGAGGACCCTCATGAGTCATCCAGAAGCCCCAAAAAGTCAATGTGTTTGCAAAAGAAATTATTTAAATAATTAAGTTAATGGAGAACTCCCTAAAATAAGGAAAGTGGGATGCTACATGAAAGTATAAATAAGAGGCAAGGCTCTCTCATTTAATTACACTTGAACACATTGAATATATTTTGTTGTGTGGGGTTTATTGCAAGTACTCATTGATACATCTGAAGTTGCGAAAGTCTGAGGTAGTATGAAGGGTTGACGGTGAAATTCTCAGAATTAGAGAGAATACAAAAAAACCTTATTTTCTGAGGCGTACACGGGCTGAAAATGTATTAGGGTGCGTACATATTGAGGAATACGCAGATTGACAGTGTATTAGGGTGCATACGTACGCGGGATGGCAATGTATTAGGGTGCGTACATGTTTTAAATCCATGGAAACTTGAGAAGATAAAGATGCAGAGGTTCTAGATTCTGAGATCAAACTCCCAGGAAGGTCTGCAATGCTCAGATACATCATATCTATACATTGGTTCAAAAGGTATGTCTTACTTCTTAATGAATAGTTGGATTTTAATGTATGCATGATAAATGGTTATGGAGATTTGCAGATTCTCCCTAGAGAGACTAGTGGTTGCATGGGATCTTATGCATAAGTCAGATCTACAAAAATACAGTGTTGGTATATTTATCATTGATACTTCTTGTTGAGGCACATATTGTATTTCTTGGCATATGGCTAAGGGTTTGTGGTACATGGTTGAGAGCTTGTATTTGTGAAGTGGTTGATGTATTGAGAGGCTGAATATAAGAAAGGGTTTGATGACTAGATCATGTGAGGGTGTGTGTAATAATGGAACATGACTAGAGAGATATATATGGCACATGACTATATATATATATATATGCTTTGGGTAAAGGTTATGTATGAGGATGCATGCATAAGGTACAGTTACAGTATAGATACAGTGACATGTTACAGATCCATGTGAAAGAAGTTACACATGGTCAGAAGTTTTTAGAAGAAAGAAAACCCTAGTTTTCAAAAGGCATACGTAGGTTGCATAACCATTTGGTAGCGTACATATGCAGGCTTCATAACAGATAGGGAACGTACATATGCATGTTTCATCACTACAGGTCATGTACCTATTGTATTTTGTTGATACATGTTTAGTTCAGGTACAGATTGATTTCAGGGCAGTTGTACAGGTTGGATGCAAGTCAGTTGTACAGGTTGGATGCAGGTCAGTGGTACAGATTGATACAATTATACAGTGGTATATCTCACAGTGATAGTTTGACAGTGGTTTCATCATTCTAATTCTACTTCTACTTCAGGTCAGTTGGACGGGGCAAGGACAGGTGGTTGTATCCACCCTCTGGTTGTAGCTAGAGAACATGGGGGGTTGTGGCCTCCTTCTGGTTGTAGCCAGAGAATTGGGGAGTTGGAGATTTCCTCAGGTTGTAGGATGAGAAACTAGGTGGTTGGAGCCTCCTTCCAGTTGTAGCTGGAAAACAAAGGAATTTAGTGCTTCCAATGATTGTAATTCTTCAAGACATATAAGAAAAAGAATTTTGTGGTTTTCTCCCGCTTTGGGTTTCCACGTAAAACACTGGTGTACTGTGTATGTGTGTGATTGTTCATTTGTTCATTTATTATTTACTCTGCATTTATTGGATGATAATGCTACATTGATATAACACTTAGATTATTTGGTTAAAAGGGATTAAATTTCTCTATTACTGATTCACCCCCCTCTCAGTAATCTAACAATTGGAATCAGAGCGGGTTCCTTCAGAAATCAGTTTAACCACTGAAAGGTATATCATGGAGAGAAACAACTCATATAAAAATGGAATACCACAGTTTGATGGACAAAAGTATGCATTTTGGAGTATAAAGATGAAGACATATATACATGCACGGGGATTTGAAATTTGGCAATCAATTATAGATGGGTACACAACACCAGCAGTTCCGTCGACAAATGACAAAGCAATAAAAATCAGCCAGAATAATTCGAAAGCCACAAATGCACTTCTGAATGCTCTTGGAGAATCAATATTCACCAAAGTTATACATTGAAAATCCACTAAATATATTTGGGACAAAATTCAAAATATTTATGAAGGAGATTCAAAATTCAAAGCAGCAAAGCTTCAAACTTACACAGGTCAATTCAAACAAATTAAATGAAGGAAGATGATAATATTGCATCTTACTTTTTATGAGTCGAGGAAACAGTAAATGCAATCATAGGTTTGGGAGAAGAAATTGAAGAATATGTAATTGTTCAAAAGGTAATAAGATCTCTTCCTATGAGATTTGACGCTAAGATATTAGCACTAGAAGAAAGAGCAGATCTAAACCCAATAAGCATGGACGAACTACATGGAATATTCACAGCATATGAAATGATAATTGAACAAGAAAATCCAGACATAAAAGAAGCAGCTTTCAAAGCATCCAAAATGTAAAAGAAAAAGGGAAAGAAAAAAGAAAAATAACATAGCAGCAACAGTGATGTCTCGGAAGATGATGAAGAAGTGGCCAACTTTGTTAGAAGATTGAACAAGGGAACCAACGAAAGGTATAGAGGTAAGATTCCTTTGATTTGTTTTAATTGTGGTGGTATTGGTCATTTTTGTAACAAATGTCCTCATAAGAAAAAGAGAAATGATGAAGGTTACTCAAATAGAAAGCAAGCATATAAAGGAAAAAGAACTACAAGAAAGTTTTCAAGAAAATCTTATGCACCAAAGAAGACATCTCATCATCAGATGAAGATGAAGCCAGTGACAGTGAAACAAAAAGAGTTCTATTCATGGAAGTAGAATAATCTGATAAAGAAGAATCCAAAGAAGAATATGAAGAAGCCGAAAAAGAATATGAAGAGGCAAAAGTTGACTACCGAGAATAATTGATGTGTTCCATAGAAGTTATCAGAAGAGAAAAGAAGAAAAACAAGAAACTACAAGCGGAACCAGACAAGAAAGAAGACACTCAAAAACTAGAACAAATGATCACAAATTTGAAAGTTCAAATAGAAGAAGATAAAATAATTGAAGAAGCACTCAAAGAACAGCTAGAAGAAAAAGACAGGATCATTGGAAATTTGGAATCATAGATTGTCACATTAAGAAAGGATCTTCAAAAGGAAAATATGCAAAACAACTCAAAAGTTTTGGATTACATTATCATTAGTCAAAAACCTCATTATGACAAGTCCAGACTTGGATACAATTAGACATAAAATGGATCAAGCTCCAAAACAACATACCAAGAAACATATCCAAAAAGCTATGTAGAAAAAATCAAAGGGGATAGGAAGATCTACAAGGAATATTACAGGGACACTCTTCCACCGAGAAGATTCATATTTTAGAATCAACAACCGACAGATAGGCCTCGGGAAGAAGAAGAATTCATAAGAGTACCTCCTTTCAGAAGATCTCCAACTCCCAGATATCAAACTATCTTTTTTGGTTTATGTTATGCATGTAATAATTTTGGACATAACGTTGTAAATTGCAGAGATAATAATAGGAACACAAACAACTTTGAAAGTCATACAAAAGGGGGTTATCCAAGAAGGCCTAGTGAAACACAGAGAAGAAGTTGCAACAGGTTTGAATATTTGAGCACTGAAGTGGAATGTTAAAAATGTAACAATTTTGGACACATGGCCAAATATTGTAGAATGACAGTCCCTCCTAGAGAACCACAACATAATAACAACAGTCACAGATAGGAACCTCAGAAAAGGACATGGACAAGAAAGTAGAATCAGTATAGCAATGAAGAATGCACACTCTCTCTACAAGCTAGGTAGAAGAAACATGGTTGGTATGTTGACAATGGTTGTTCAAAACACATGACAGGTGATAGAGACAGGTTTCTTACATTAAGAATGAAAGAGATGGTTCAATCTCCTTCGAAAATGATGATTTAGCTAAAATCATTGGAAAAGGCACAATCATAATTGGGAACAAGAATACAAAGGAAGAAAATTTTCTACTAGTAGAAGATATGAAACATAATCTACTAAGTGTGAGTCAAATGTGTGACCAAGGTCATAAATTTACTTTTGATTCACAAAAGTGTGAGATAAGAAAATAAGGCTAAGGAAAATTGATTGCTACAGCTGTGAGAACTTCAACCAACATATATGTGTTAAGTGAAATTGGAAATGAAAAGTGTTGTCTAGGAAAGGAAGATGAAAGTTGACTATGGCACATAAGAATGGGTCACATACATTTTGATAACCTTGTCAAAGTCAGCAAAAGAGAAGCAGTCAGAGAAATGCCCCAGATCACGAAACCAACCAACACTTTATGCAAGCATTGTCAACAAGGAAAGTAAACAAAGACCAGGTTCAAATCAAAGGAATATTCAATGAGAATACCACTGGAAATTGTGCATAGTGATCTAGTTGGACCAACTACAACAAAGGATTTAAAAGGTGAGAAATAATTTATGCTATTAGTTGATGATTATATAAGAATGATTGTTGTTTTATTTCTCAAGAATAAGTCAAAAGATTTTGAAAACTTCAAGATATACAAGGAAATGGTTGAAAATGAAATGGATTCAAAAATCAAATCCTTGAGATCTGATAATGGAGGAGAGTTCACTTCAAAGGAATTTATGGACTACTGCAACAATCATGGAATAAAAAGACAATTCTTCGTTGCTAGGACACCTCAACATAATGGAGTTGTTGAAAGAAAGAACAAGATAGTACAAGAAATGGCTCGAACAATGCTAATGGATTCCAAATTGACAGATATTTTTTGGACACAGGCAGTGCATACATAATTTCACATTCAAAACAAAGTAATGCTCAGAAACAACATTGACAAAGATCCCTACGAGCTATGGAAAGGAAGACCAGAAAATGTGAAGCATTTCAGAGTTTTTGGAAGGAAATGCTACATCAAAAGAGAATATGGAAGAATGGGAAAGTTTGACTCTCGTGTGGACAAAGGAGTACTTGTTGGTTACTCAAGTACAAGGAAAGCATACAAGTGTTACAACCTGATATTAAACAAAGTTGTGGAAATCATCAACGTAACAATTGATGAAACAGGTAGATAAGAATTAAAGGAAGAAGAAAAGGAATCAATGGAACAACTTTACGAAGAAGATGCAGAAGATGAAAAAGAAGTAGAAGGGGAAGATGAAGAGGATCTGATAGAAGTAGAATAAAAATATCAGAAAGTGCCTCCAAAGACACCTAGCAGACGAGTACAGAAGATTAATCCTTTAGATCAGATTATCGAAAAAAAAGATGCAAGAGTTGAGACTAGAAGAAGAATCTGTTCACCAGAACAAATGCACCTAGCACTCTCATATACGATTGAACCAACTTGTTTTGAAGAGGCCAGCAAGGATGAATTTTGGAATAAATCCATGGATGAAGAATTGGATCAAATAGAGAAAAATGACACTTGAGAATTGGTTCCAAGACCAAAGGATAAGAATGTGATCAACACAAAATGGGTATACATGAATAAATTGAGTGAAAATGGACAGGTTACAAGGAACAAAGCTAGATTGGTACGTAAAGGATATGCACAGGTTGAAGGACTTGACTTTGAAGAGACATTTGCCCCAGTTTCTAGAATGGAAGCAATCGGGTTGCTTTTAGCTTATGCATGCTCCAAAAATATTAAAGTGTATCAGATGGACGTAAAATCATCTTTTATGAATGTGGAACTTGAAGAAGAAGTCTACATTGAACAACCAGAAGGATTACAGTTGTCAGAGAACGCATATTATGTGTGTAAATTAAAGAAGGCCTTGTATGGTCTAAAACAGGCTCCTAGAGCATGGTACTCTAGACTGGATAAATATCTACATCATGCAGGGTTCAGAAAAGGAAGTGCAGACAACAACCTCTACATCTAGTTAAGTCAAGATAATATTTTATTAATTTAAGTTTATGTTGATGATATTATTTTTGGTAGTGATGATGACATGTTAAGACAAAAATTTGCAAAGGATATGTAGAATTAATTTGAAATGTCATTGCTTGGAGAAATATCCTTCTTTCTAGAACTTTAGATACATCAAAGAAACCAAGGAATTTTTATTTCTCAAACCAAGTATATCAAAGAAATGATAAATAGGTTCAGAATGGAATATTGCAAACCAGTTGCAAGTTAAGAAAAGATGATGATTCAAAGTCTACAGATCGGAGGAAATACAAGTTAATGATTGGTAGACTACTATATGTGACAGCATCCAGACCAAATGTAATGAAGGTAGTTGGACAGGTGGCACAATTTCAAGCAGTACCAAAGGAATCACATGTATTAGCAATGAAGAGGATTTTCAGATATCTCAAAGGAACAGATGAGTTTGGATTATGGTATCCAAAAGGAAAGGATATATCACTTATTGCCTACACAAATGCAGATTGGGCATGTTGTATTAATGACCGACGAAGCACCAATGGAGCAACATTCTACTTGGGTGAGTTTTTAGTATCATGGCTAAGAAAGAAACAATCATCAATATATCTATCTACATCTAAGGCAGAGTATATTGCAGCAGCAACATGTTGTACACATGTTCTTTGGATTAAACAAACTCTGATAGATATACAGGTTGAGTATGATGAGCCCATTCCAATCTATTTTGATAATACAAATGCCATCAGTATCTCAAATAATCCGGTGATGCACTCCAAGATGAAGAACATTCCAATCAAGTATCACTTTCTATGGGAACAGGTTGCAGAAAAAAACATCAGAGTTGAGTATGTGGGCACAAAGGAACAAGTGGTAGACATCTTAATTACAGAACCACTTCCATGGGAAGCCTTTGAGTATCTTCGCCAGAGACTCATAGTTATTTCTACTCCAAAATGAATTCTTATCTTATGTCTTATATGTACACTAGGAAGCACCATTAAGAGGACAGTTCAGTTAGGGGGAGCAACCCAGGATGGAAAGATACCTTTGCCATTGATGACAAAGGGGGAGAGATTTATCATATGCAGAGGAAAAAGGCATGGTTCCAAGGGGAACATGAGTGATATGATTTCAATATTGTATCAGAGTGCTTCCATCAATTTTAAAGGGGGAGATTGTTGATTAAGTTTGGTTGTCATTGATGTCAACCCTTGAAGAAATCTTGGTAGCACAAAGGTTTAGGCAATGGACCCAATTTTGTTTGATGTAAATATGACTCATTATTGTCTTGTCATGGTTGATAAGAAGTAAAAATGGATGAACTCCAAAGTGGTCCCCTTATGGTGAAATCCCTCATGGGAAGACGCTTTGCGGATTGAGTTATCCTAGAAGTATGATTAGAGAACCCATGCTTAATTGTGGAATAATGAGATGAAGGTTAGTGAATTTTTCAATGAAACTATCCTAGATGGATACTTCTTGTCATTCCATTTCCGGTGGTATGTGTAACGTCACATAACTCCTCACGATTAGATATTTATGGCCATGTAAAGTTGGAGGACCCTCATGAGTCATCCAGAAGCCCCAAAAAGTCAAATTGTTTGCAAAAGAAATTATTTAAATAATTAAGTTAATGGAGAACTCCCTAAAATAAGGAAAGTGGGATGCTACATGAAAGAATAAATAAGAGGCAAGGCTCTCTCATTTAATTACACTTGAACACATTGAATATATTTTGTTGTGTGAGACTTATTGCAAGTACTCATTGATACATCTAAAGTTACGAAAGTTTGAGGTAGTACGAAGGGTTGACGACGAAATTCTCGGAATTACAACAAATACAAAAAAACCCTATTTTTTGAGGCGTACGCGGGTTGATAGTGTATTAGGGTGTGTACATACTGAGGCGTACGCGAGCTGACAGTGTATTAGGGTGCGTAAGTATGCGGGCTTGCAGTGTATTAAGGTGTGTACATGTTGTAAAACCATGGAAACTTGAGAAGATGAATATGCAGAGGTTCTAGATTCTAAGATCAAGCTCCCAGGAAGGTCTACAGTGCTCAGATACATCAGATCTATCCATTGGTTCAAAAGGTATGTCTTATTTCTATGAATAGTTGGATTTTGATGTATGCATGAGAAATGGTTATGGAGATT
>SNQJ01S0000951.1:317562-334813 GCA_010110895.2 Picea sitchensis
CACGTAAAAAACTGGTGTAATGTGTATGTGTTTGATTGTTCATTTTTTCATTTCTTATTTACTCTGCAATTATTGGATGATAATGCTACATTGATATAACACTTGGATTATTTGGTTAAAAAGGATTAAATTGATCTATTACTGATTCACCCCCCCCCTCTGAGTAATCCAACACATGCCTCTTTCTCAACATAAAAACACATCCAAACAATGTTTTCCTTCAAGTATACCATGTTTGGTCCTCTTCCCAACCTCTCATCCTCCTTTGTTGCCCAAAATTTGCATGTAAAAATTGTCTCTATTCTGCATACGAATTTCCTCTTCTTCCTTGCTTGCTTGAATCACACTCTTCTCAAGGATGATTGTACTTCAACTCATGCTCTCCAATAACTATGGGATGTGACCACTCACCCCCACCCTCTTACATGAGTTAAATGATTGGCTTATCATACACTCAATCAACAAATAGAAGGTTATACACAAGATAATAATTCCATGAATATGGGTTGGATTAATACCCATGAATAATTCCCCCTTGGACCCCTTCCACTCTTGTGGAATCATATCCCCTTCATTGTTCTTCATTCATTTCATATTGTAGCCAACAATTATAACTTTTATTAATTAATCAATGTTCAAAACATGCAATTCAACCCCCATCCACATTAAATCAATACGAGCTCTTCGCCCCAACACCTCGACTCACTAGCCTAATTCACATTTATACAATTACATTATAATTCACATGGATTAGAATTGGGGATGTTACATTAGAAATATCTCTCTCTATTTTCCCATGTCCTTCCTTGTCCTTTCTCTCTTCTTTTTATTCTTCAAAAAGTAGTTCAAATGGTTCAACTACCTTTTGTTACTAAAGTTAAATAACTTTAGTTAACAAAAGGAAAAAATTGTTTATGATAAGGATAAATAATAATAATATTTAATATTTAATATGTGGGGCCCCTATATGTATTTATTTGTTTTATTTTCAATATTCCCTTGTTCCTGCACATTTTATTCAAAATATCATGCTGACATCATCATAAAAATATATATCAATAGCAGCCAAAGTAATCATGCTCCATAATTATAGACACTTGTATCTCCCAAAATACTTTAAAGACATGATATAAGTTTCTCAAAAAATAATCATCATGTCAGTTGTCTAAAAACATGTGCCTCGAATGTCAAACTAAAATATCATCATAAAAATAAAATAAAGTCAAAAATAATATATCTTSTTTGAAGTAGACTCTCTCTATCTATTTCCTTCTAATGATGTTGCCCTATGCTTGAATAAATCTTTATCGACAGATTTCTTCTCTTCAATATTTGACACTTTCGGGTGCATATCATCAAATGTGATTTTTCTTACACCATCCTCAAGTTTGATAGGTAAGGACTTGATGGTGTAGGAGGAGGGGCATCATCATCGGGACCGTTAGCGCCGCCAACACCATTGCCTGAACTAGCTCTCATACTGTGCTCTTTGGAGGCCATAAATGAGACTTTAAAGGGGTGTCAACCAACAGGGATCGAAGTGGAACCCCCACCATATGGAACGGGTAATCCAGAAGCGTCGAGGGATTCAGGGGGAGGACCTCCACCTGAAGACATCACTATATAACTATAGAAGATCAAACTTTCAGAGTTTGCCGGGGGTCGTTCCAGTGAACGTGCAAAAGCATGGTTGGAAGTCATGACAAGGTGTTTTGCCTTAAGAGACTATGCGTCCACTTCAAAGGTGAAGATAGTGATTTTTCAGTTAAGAGACAATGCCTTGAACTGGTGGGGCAACCTAGAAAGGAAACTGCATCTTACCCCAGACACCGTATCTTGGGAACTTTTCGAGGAGAGGTTCCGAAGGAAATATCTGCCAGCTTACTATGAGGAACAACAGGTAGGATCATTTCATGCTCTAGTAGGGAAACATGACCGTAGAAGAATATGAGATCAGGTTTATAGAATTGGTCAAATATGTTTCATATATGGATAATGACCAACGATAGGAAGAATGCGTTGTCTATGGGTTAAACCCTAAGATAAGGGATATTGTGCGGATATGGAAACCATCTTCCATAGCAGAAGATGTGGAAAATGCGCGTTATGTGGAGGAACACATGAACTTAACCGGAGGTACGAGACCGACCTTTCCACATCATCCTGGATTAATGGGGAAGGCCCCTGGGACATTTCCTAGGGGAGGGGGCTCAAGGCCACCTCCATATGGTAATAGAGTCGCACCAAGGACAATAGCTGCAGGGATTTCAATGGAAGCAAGTGCAGCATCTCGTTCATCACCAATGACGCAGGCAGGTCCAAGGCCATCTCAGGGAGCAGCTAGTAGGGGCAGGGGTTCCAGGGGAAGGAACTCATTTCAGAGATAGTCACATAACAGTGCACAGGTTCAATCCTGTGTTACCTATTGGGGGTGCGGAGGACCCCATTACCAGCGTGATTGTCCAGAGTTACAATCAGGATTTGTGCATAGAGAAGGAAAGGCCCTAATGGGAAGAGCAAGTAGCAGCCACCAGATTTACGCAACGGTTAATAATCGCCAGGCCGAACATCAATCCACAATGGTGGAGTCATCAGGTATGCTAAATCATATCAATGTTAAGATTTTATTTGATTCTAATGCGACAGATAGTTTCATTTCACCATCTGCATTAGAAAAGAGTGGGTTGGCAGCCTACGAGCATGATGACTTTAAACAAGTCAAGATGGCTTTGGGGGAAAAACAAGCGATAGGACCTAGCATCGATAATTGTATAGTAGACCTGGGAGTGTGTGCTACTAGGTTGAAGGTATACGTCACTACTCTTGGGGCATATGACCTAATCATTGGAATGGATTGGTTAGAAGGCTCATCGAGCTTTGGTAGATTGTTTCGCAAAAAGGGTGCTTTGTGTCGACGATGAAGGAAGACCAGTAGAGATCTAGGGTGTATGGAGAAAGGTGTCATTACGCTTTATCTCAAATATGAAGGTTAAGCGATGCTTGAGGAAAGGGTGTTGAATATATGTAGTGGAAGAAGTGAATGAAAGGAAGGGACCCTCCTTGGATCAGTACCCGATATTGTCAGAATTTAAGGATGTTTTTTCGAACGAGTTGCCAGGGTTACCTCCCGAGAGGGAGCTTGATTTTACTATTGAGATAAAACCTAGTGCAAAACCAATTTCCAAGACTCCATTTCGGATGACAGCGCTGGAAATTTGTGAGTTGCAAATGAAGTTGAAAGAGTTACTGGACTTAGGGATAATAAGGCCCAGTGTCTCACCTTGGGGTGCACCAGTAATTTTTGTAAAGAAGAAGGATGGTTCCTTACGATTGTGTATAGATTATAGGGACTTGAACCGTGCTACAGTGAAAAATAGGTACCCAATTACGTGAATAGATGACCTCTTCGATCAGATGAAAGGAGCAGCGGTATTCTCAAAGATCGATTTGCGATCAGAGTATCACCAGTTAAGGATTAAGGAATGCGATATCCCAAAAACTGCCTTTCGAACTCGGTTTGGACATTACGAGTTTGTCATAGTACCTTTCATATTGACCAATGCGCCAGTAGTATTCATGAGCCTCATGAATAGAGTATTCTGGAAGTACCTATACCATTTTGTACAAGTCTTTCTAGATGACATCCTCATCTATTCCAAAAATGAAAGAGAGCATGAGGAACACTTACGAGTGGTGTTATCCCACCTTAGAGAGAACAAATTGTATGGGAAGTTGTCGAAGTGTTCCTTCTTCTAGAAAGAGATCCACTATTTAGGTCATATCATTTCCGGTGAAGGAATCTCTATGGACCCAAAAAAGGTAAAGGCCATTATGGAGTGGTCAGTGTCGAAAAATTCCCATGAGGTGAGAAGCTTCATGGGGCTAGCAGGTTATTATTAGAGATTTTTGGAAGGATTCTCAAAAATAGTGAAACCCATCACCACTTTGCAGCGCAAGGGGGTCAGATATGAATGGACAGAAGAATGTGATAGTGCATTCATTGAGCTTAAGAGTTTACTAACTAGTGCACCAATTCTATGAGTGTTGGATATGGAAAAGGACTTCACAGTCTGCACAGATGCCTCGAAGTAAGGGTTGGGGGCCATGCTAATGCAGGATGGAGGAGTGATAGCTTATGCATCAAGGAAGTTGAAGAAACACAAAGAGCTATACGTGAATGATGATTTAGAGTTGGCAGCTATAATGCTAGCTCTGAAACTTTGGAGGCACTATCTTTTGGGGTGAAACTTTGAGCTCAAAATGGACCATAAAAGTTTAAAACATCTCTTCACTCAAAGGGATCTGAATGCCAGGAAAAGGCGATGGAGTGAGTTTATGAGTGAGTACGATTTTGGTATTTCATACATCAAGGGAAAGGAAAATATGGTCGCAAATTCCTTTAGTAGGAGACCACATGTCTTCTCCTTGGTACCCTTAAAGGTCAATCTAAGGGAACGTGTGTTGACGCAACTCCAAGGAGACAGTTGGTATTTAAAGGTTACTTCAAACCTCTAGAGTGGGAGGAAATTAGATCCAAAGTATGAAGGATATAGTCTGGAAGCAGACGGACTATTGAGATATCAGGGAAGGATGTACATCCCTGAAGATGGGGATATTCGAAGAATCATACTTAGGGAAGCCCATAGAGCACTTTATTGTGTGCATCCAGGTGTGAAGAAGATGTATGCAGACATGAGGAATCTTTTCTTCTGGGTAGGCATGAAGCATGATGTAGTCCATTTCGTCGCCAAGTTCCTAGAGTGTCAACAAGTGAAAGTCGACCACCATCACCCGACAGGCCTTCTACAACCACATGATGTTCCTATGTCCAAGTGGGAAGTCATCTCTATGGATTTTTTTGTGGGGTTGTCGCTCACATATCATAGACACAATGCCATTCTTGTGATAGTTGATAAGTTAACCAAGAGTGCTCATTTTATTCCAGTTAGAGACACATACGATGTCACTGATGTGGCACGCGTGTTTGTAAGTGAGGTCATCCATTTTCACGGGATACCTAAGAAGATCATTTCAAATAGGGACTCCAGATTCACTTCTAGGTTTTGGACAAGTTTGCAGTTAGCGTTGGGGACTCAGTTGAATTTAAGCACAACTTATCATCCTGAAATAGATGGGAAAACTGAGAGAGTAAATCAAGTCATGGAAGACATGCTTAGGATGTATGTCATGGATAATCAAACCCATTGGGAGAAGTACCTACCATTGGTAGAGTTTTCCTACAATAGCAGTTTTCATAGCTCCATTAGAATGCCACCCTATGAAGCTCTGTATGGAAGGCCATGCAAAACGTCGTTGAGTTGGGATAGATTAGAATACCGAGTAATAGTTGGGCCAGAATTGATTCAAGAGATGGAGGAATAGGTGATTCAGATTAGGCAGAGACTAAAGGAAGCATAGGATAGGCATAAAAGTTATGCGGATGCACACAGGACCGACCGAAGTTATGAAGTGGGAGACCAGGTTTTCATTCGTATCAGACCTAACAAGAGTACCATACGGTTTGGGAAGGGGACAAAGTTGTCACCTCTATTTATAGGACCGTTCATAATCCAAGAGAAAATTGGACCCGTTTCCTATCGTCTCGTGCTTCCACCCCACCTGCATAAAACTTATAATGTTTTTCATGTATCTATTTTACATCATTATGTTGCTGATGAATCACATAAACTAAATTGGAAGGAACTATAGGTATCGTATGTGGGAACCCTCACGGTAGAACCATTACTCATATTGGACCGTAGAGTCCGACAGCTCAGGAACCGTCTGGTAGACCAAGTTAAGGTCCAGTGGGACAAGTATAGTTCATGATCTGCTACTTGGGAAGATGCCGAGACACTACGACGAGATTATCCCTCACTTTTTTTTACCACCTCGAGAATGTGTTTCTCAAAGGTTGGGTGTATGTAACACCACCCTTTGGCTTAGACAACCAGGATTACCTGAGGCCTAAACACGTTTATTTTCTATTCACAGTGAAACTATTAAATGATACACTTGAACTTTTAAGACGTATGAATCTTTATGAATGTTTAAATGTATTTGGATAATGATGGTTATGATGTGATATATTGTGAGAATGTAAATTTTATGAATGTTTAAATTTTATTGATGATGATGGATATGATGCGACATATTGTGTGAATGAGAATCCTATGAAGGTTTAAATGTTATTTGAATAATGTTGGATATGATGCAATATGTTATGTAAGTGATAATTTTATGAATGGGTGTCGTTAATTGAATTATGGGATAATATGAGATCTATTTCTAACTTGAAAACTTTGATGCTAAAGTTGTTGGTACGCAGATACCGAATTGAAATTATGGTTGTATGCAATTACATGATGATAATGCATAGAAATGTATGAGTTTGTGTTACAGACTAATCTGTAGGTTATGGGCTATGAAATAGCCAAGGGATAATGATGATGAAAGTGGATGTCATGACCACTGGTCGAGAAACAATATGGTATGAATCTTTGTATGTGAAATTATATTGGTTTGGATGCATTGCTATGATATGTGGAGCAGTGCAGGATTTCAGGTGGTAAGACTACCCAAAACCGAATAGATGATGAAAAAACTCCCAGCAACACAGTGCCACTGTATATTCCATTGTAGGGTGTGGGCCCTTGTTATGATTAGGAGGGGTGGAGGAATTTCCCACTGTGTATCCTCCGAAACCTGAAGTCATGGGAGGACGATGTTAGCTCACGCTCCCTTAGACATGTGATGATGATTGTCAATTGTCTGTTGGGGAAGCTTGGTCAAGGTAGTGACACTTCCGCTTACGGGATCTAATTGGAGTTAGGTCAATATAGTTGACACTCCAAGATAGTCTAGCAGAGGAAGGGGATATGGAAGTAAGTTAGGGAGGAAGGATGAGTAGAAATAGTTGAGAGTGTATGGAGATTTGTCTTATGTTGGAACTTATTGTTTTCCCTTCTGAAAATAAAATGTATATATATATATGAATATTCATAATTATGTAACTAAACTACAATTGTCTAAATAACATTGTTGAGCTAGATAATTGTAATTAAAGGATTTCGCAAACATTTGATTGGTGTATTCTTTTATAAAATGAATAGTCTTGTTGAATGGATTGGATGCATATGGAAATTACTATAGAAATGATAGTTATTGATATTAGTACATGAGCGAGACTTGTATGTACTAGATACACATGCATTTCTTGCACATGTACACTAGTATGTATGAGTTTCTTGGCTTACTTACTAATAATGTCGGTTATTTGTTAGGAATGTGTGAACCATGTTTCTTTTCCCGTGTATCATAAAATACTTTAACTTCAGGACGAAGTTTCCTGAAGGATGGGTGTATGTAACAACCCTAGCTAAATGATTGCTTAATATTTACCAAGTATAATTAATTAAATAATTAACTGTCTTAATGTGTATTAGTTAAATAATGATTATTTATTAATAATATTAATTAATTAATTAATTACTTATTTTTTAATATATGTTGATTAATTAATTGATTGATTGATTAACACATTTAATGTTTCGGGTAAAGAATTAAATACTTAATAACTTTTAATTCATTATTATAAAACTTTACATATGCAAGGGATGAAGCATTGAATGGAGGGATAGGGTATTGAATGGAGGGATAAGGTATTAAATGGAGGGATAAGGTGGGTGGCATTAAAGGAGGGTAGGAGGCGGTGAATGGAAGAGGATATGAAGGGGAGAGGCATTCAGAAAAGGGGACTTTTGGAAATTTGGGGAAGAGGAAGCATTATTTGAGATTAGAGACTGTATTTCCTAGTGGGTATTTTCTGGTATTGGAGTTTGGGTGGACTGTTACAGGGGTGCACCAGGTTGCTAGGAGTTTTGGGCTCAGGGGGGAAGGAATCCTCACAGAATCCTGGAGCTAAGGAGCCAGTTAGGCTCTGTTCCTAGCTGGCAGGGAGGAAATATTCAGTTTTGGGCAGAGTTTGGTTAGAGCATCTTCGTGGGAGTTTGGGCAGCAGAGCAGCGAGGACAGACGGAGTTGGGGAAACAACATCACTAAAAGGTATTTATGTTCATTATTATGGCATGTCATTATAGTTACGATGGTTTACTATTTTACTATGTTGTATATGTTTTTTCTTTATATATCATTTATATCATGCTGCCCATTTTGAATTTTGTTGAGTCGTAAATTGTAAATTGTTATTTTGCTGATGATATTTTGTTGAACAATTATAATAAAAATGTTATATTTAAATTTATGAATTTCTAAGATTTGTTAGATAGGACCTTACAATTTGAGCCCCAACCACATTAAATCAATACGGGCTCTTCACCCTAACACCTCGGCTCACTAGCCTAGTTCACATTTATACAATTACATTATAATTCACATGGATTAGAATTGGGGATGTTACATTAGAAATATCTCTCTCTATTTTCCCATGTCCTTACTTGTCCTTTCTCTCTTCTTTTTATTCTTCAAAAAGTAGTTCAAATGGTTCAACTACCTTTTGTTACTAAAGTTAAATAACTTTAGTTAATAAAAGGAAACATTTGTTTATGATAAGGATAAATAATAATAATATTTAATATGCGGGGCCCCTATATGTCTTTATTTGTTTTATTTTCAATATTCCCTTGTTCCTACACATTTTATTCAAAATATCATGCTGACATCATCATAAAAATATATATCAACAGCARCCAAAGTAATCATGCTCCATAATTATAGACACTTGTATCTCCCAAAATACTTTAAAGACATGATATAAGTTTCTCAAAAAATAATCATCATGTCAGTTGTCTAAAAACATGTGCCTCGAATGTCAAACTAAAATATCATCATAAAAATAAAATAAAGTCAAAAATAATATATCTTGTTTGAAGTAGACTCTCTTTGTCTATCTCCTTCTAATGATGTTGCCCTATGCTTGAATAAATCTTTATTGACAAATTTATTCTCTTCAATCTTTGACACTTCCGGGTGCATATCATCAAATGTGATTTTTCTTACACCATCCTCAAGTTTGATAGGTAAGGACTTGATGGTGTAGGAGGATATATCTGATGAATCTGAATTGACAAAAATGAAAAGCCACTTTCCTCTACTTGGATCTGGATCAATAGTTAAGGATTAATAATTCTTTGGAATATTAATAGAATGAACATGTGAGGAAACATAAGAAATAGGATGAATTGGTAGTAAAGGAAGAGGAAGAGGAGGGAGTGGCAGTGACATGGTATCCCAATGACATACACCAGAGGAAGGATTAACATGCACATTATTCCATCCATTATTGACTCAAGGCACACGAGGTTGCATATCAGGTTGTTCAAGAATGTCTGCAATACTTGGGTGAGGTTGAAGAGGAGTTCTAACTGCTGGTTGAGGAGGATGGAAGGCAGGGTGACCTGCGAGGTTTAAATAACTAGTTTGGACCATTCGGTTAAACTCCTTGGAATTTGCATCAAAATGAATGGAAAACCTCATCCTTTTATTTCTATGTCTTTGTCCAAATGCATTGTGCACTCTTCCTATGTTTCCCCTATTTCCCCTATTTCCAGAGTGGTTGTTGCCTCTACTAAATAAACTCATCTAATATTCACCAATGATCAAATTAATGTTCACAAGTCATAGTATGTTAATCATCAAATACTATTTTGCCTTAAAAATAATTTAATAATGGCTCTGAACCAACTAGTCAATCAATCATACTAAGGGGAAAATGAAAGGAAACAAAGAAAACATGGATGAAATCATAATTGTCATTTCTATGCTTGTTGTCCAAAACATTATTCAAAGTGTAAAACTTTACCAAATTGTTTCTAATCTCATTTTAACATGGGAAATGAATGTAAATGGAATTAAAATGACAAGGAATAATGAAAAAGGAACTATGTTTCAAAAAATGTCGAGACGAGGCGAGACAGAATTCAACACGGCTAGGGCCTAAACCCTAGCCGCCCCCACTCTGGTTTTCGTTTGCAGGGGCGAGGATCTTCGGTGGTAGCAGCCGATCAGGGTTCCCCGCATACAGAGGCGCGATTCAGAGCGTTCCTGAGTGGCTTGAGTTCGCCTGCGGCTTTGCATGCGTATTGGTGCAGTGGTCTTGGCTTGCCACTGTGACTTGTCTTCTTGTATGCTGGAGGTCGATGGCCTGCTACGATGGCCTCAGATCCGATTGCCAAGAGAGGAAATGACCGTCTGGAATCATTCAAAGCGTTAGTCCGCTCGGCAGGACCCAAATCCAAGCCTTCTCTCTCATCTAAGTTTGTTAAGAATATGGAGGAGATCCCTTCTCTGGAGCTATCTCCAGAGGAGCCTTGCAATCTTGCCCTCCTTCTAGCAGAAACGACCCTCATCGAAAAGTTTACGGGGTTATGGCCTAGCCCCAAAATGGTGGAGGCATGGATGGATGATCGTTGGAAGCTGCTGATACAAGGAAACGTTTCTCTGTTAGCAGTAGGTAGGGGTTTTTTTGTCTTCGGTTTCTCGAGAAAAGAGAATTGTGATCTAGTTTTCAGATCTGGACCCTATTTCATGGGGTCGAGAGGACTATTCTTAGCCCCCTGGACTCTTGACTTCAATCCCGAAGCCGAGATCACCCCAGCCCCTGTTTGGGTTAGGCTGCCTCACCTTCCCTTGCATCTCTGGGGGACAAGATCTCTGGAGGACATTGGAAACAAGCTTGGGCGTTTCCTGGACAGAGCGGAGCCGAAAGGGGACCAGTTTACCTGCGCTCGCATATGTGTTGAGGTTAACCTTGAGAAAGGTCTTTCGGAAGCCATTAAGCTCTCCCTGGGGGAATGGTGCCATATCCAAGAGCTGGACTACGAGCAGATTCCTTTTAAGTGCCTTCGGTGCCATGCTTACGACCACTTTGTAAGAAGCTACCCCAAAGCCTCTGAGGAGCTGGGACTAGTCAAAGAAGATGATTTTCAGCCCGTATCTAATCGATGAAGGCAGTCAAGGCGAAAGGATCCACTAGCCCAGGCCCCGAAGGCCACTCACTCAGCAGAGGCAACCCTAGAATATAAAAACAGCTTTGATGCGCAGAAGGAATATGAAGCCCTAGAACCAGAAGCAACAGGAGTCAAGGAAGATCCTCCGACAGACGAAAGCCTTCCGGAATCCACCCCCCCAAATTCAGCAGCAGCGAGAGAAATTCGGGCTTCAGATCCGGAACCCTCTGCCCAAGAAGGTCTGGTTGTTACAGTCCCCTCTAGCGGCTCTGGGGGCACTTCTGAACCTGAAGACAATTCAATCCTGTCTCCACCCCTTACCCGAGGGCGAAAGACCAACAAAGTGCGCAGAGAAAAGGAGGCAGCCTCCAACATTTCTTTAGGTTCTCAGAAAAAGCTGGACCCCTACATTAAGGGGAAAATTTCAGCCCCCTCGATATAATTCTTTGCTTCTGTCTTTTGCTATGCTCACAGTTTGTGAGAATTTACTCATGTATGCATTCTTTGTCATATTCTCGAATTAGCTCAAGGAGCAGAGGGGATTGGTCTCCCAAGACATTCATGAGAAGGTTGGCAGCACTGTTAGAGGTCACCAACCTTCTTTAGATTTGTAACTTTCTGATTCTGGCTGGCCAAAATGCCGCTTAATGCAACATAATCGTTTTTGTCAAAAAAAAAAATTAATGAAAAAGGAACTTGTGATTTATGGAAAATGAAATAGATGACAAGAATGTACGACAACACACATGTCCAAAATCCATTTATATCAAATCGGTTTACAATTTGTCCCATTTTCAATCTAGATAAAGTTCATATCAGCATGCTATATAAACCATTGTTTGTTATTTTTTAATTATATTGACACATCCCATGATCCATTCACATCACAATTGTTCAAAGGCCATGTATACCAATCTGCCAACAAATCTCTTCTTTAAAATTTATTTTCTATTTATATAACAGGGGGAGAAAATTTTATGAAAATAAATGAAATATGTTTCAAGACTTTGGGAATAATTAATGGAAAATTATATACTATGAGTGGATTTGGTCTTCTTATAAATAAAAGAAGAATAACTTTTAAAATTGCATTTTGAATTTCCACTCTCTTTCCACACATTCCTTGTATCTTATTTGACAGCATGAGATTTATATTATCAAACAACTTCAATCAATATCTTTGCCGGAAAAGATTATGAATATCATGGGTTCAAATGACCAGAGTATAAAATGAAAAAAGCTTGCAATTTTTAAAACATAATCTCAAAAAGATGTTGTGGCCAGTAAAGGCACATTGTATCTTCAAAAAATTAATTACAATGTTGTAACATGAGAAGTTATATTTATAACATAACCTTTCGAAAAGAACATCATCAACAAAGAGTGCATAAAGTCATAATATTTCTTCTGGACATGTTTGAAATCAATTCGACTAGGTGCCCATAAATATAACAACTCTCAAAACAAAGTTTGTTTGGACAAAATTCGAACTTAAAACCTTGTGTTTGGTTATGAAAAACAAAAATATTGTTAATTCATTAACTCAATCTAAGATAGTTCTCTTTCGCATAATTATGAGTTTGAAGTTCAATGCAAAATTAATCAAATGAAACCCATTCACACATCCTTGTGAATAAATTGTTCAAAGGCTTAAGTTACCACCATATAAATGTGAGTTTGAAAATCATAAATACAGAATTAAAGTGTTGGAAAAAACAGGATCGTAGAGCAACAAAATAAGATAAATGTGGAAATAAAACACAGAAGATACAAAATGCAATAGAGACACAGAGATACATGGTTCACCCAGTGTGGGATACGTCCACCAGAGAAATTTCCAGGTCCTTCATTTTATTATCCAGTTAACTAAAGGGATACAACCTACAACACACTCGTTGTAATTTCCTCTTATTTATCTAACAGTCTCCTCTATCAGAATACAATATTCACACACATACATAGTTGCAATAAAATAACCTCATAAAATAGGGCTTCCTTCTAGGGAAATAAACCCTAACATAAGTTCTACCATCATATGTGTGACCTTATAATGAACGGTCCAAATTGACTACAAAATTACAATATTTTACAAGGAATTTTTCCTCAATATTTCGCTCCAAGGGCGCTACCCCCGAATCCCCCGCCAAGGGGGGGGGGGGGGGGGCTACAAAAAAAAAATTCCACCCCCCTAAACTCCCCTAGTGACATTTGTAGGGGGGAAATCCCCCCCACACCCCCCATTAGGGAATGGGGTCCAAACATGGCTAAAAGAAACCTATGAATTAGGAAGATAATCAAGCTCCACAACCAACAATATCCCACTTGGATACTGATCACAACAACTCCACTATTGATGTACCTAGTGGACTATACTTCACCTTGCACCTGGTAAATTTCTCATATTCACCTTCAATCTTGAATACCAACTAAAACTGAGTAGGAACTAGGTTTCTCCTTGGTTACTCCCTTTGTTAACATGTCTGCGGGATTTCGTCTAGTATGTATCTTTTCCAACTTCAAATGTCCATCTTCTAAGACATATCATATGAAATGGTACATGAGTTGTATATTCTTAATATATGAATGGAATATTAAGTTATTTGCAAGATGAATGGAACTCTCATTTTCACAATACAACCTGCTATTCTCCTCCTTCTTTCCCAATTCATCCATAAAACTATGTAACTAAATTGTCTCCTTACTAGCCTCTATAGCAGCAACATACTCTGCTTCCATTGTTGAAAGTGCAAAAACCTTTTGCAGTTTGAAATCCAACTTATTGTTGTTCCACCTACAGTAAAAACATACCATGTGGTGCTCCTCCTTCTATGTTTATCACCTGTTGTATATGAATCAACATATCCCTATAGAAAAGTGTTTGAACCTCCAAAACATAATGTATGAGTAGCAGTACCTCTCAAATACATGAGAATCCACTTTATTTCCTCCCAATATTCTTTACATGGTTTTTTCATATACCTACTCACAACTCCCATTGCATGTGCAATATCTGGTCTTGTGCAAATCATCGCATACATCAAGCTACCAGCTATTGATTAATAAGGAACCCTAGACATGTATTCTATATCCTCCCGTGTCTTGGGACACATTTCCTTAGTCAATTTTAAATGGATAGCCAAAGGTGTACTAACTGGTTTTTCATTCTTCATTATAAACGTCTCCAACACCTTCTCTATGTACTCACCCTGAGACAATGTCAATTTGTGATTTTTCCTGTCTCTTTTTATTCTCATACCAAGGATTTTATTTGCATCACCCAAATCTTTTATTGCAAATGAAATAGCTAATTTCTTCTTGAGCACATTTATACCCTGCATATTAGACCCTGCAACAAGCATGTCATCGACATATGATAGCAAGATAATATAGCTTCCATTTTCTAGCCTTTTAAAATAAACATAGTGATCAAAATGACATCTACTATAACCTTGTTCTCTCATAAACCTGTCAAACTTCATATACCACTGCCTTGGAGCTTTCTTTAGGCCATACAAGCTCTTCTTCAACCTGCATACCAAATTTCCCTTTCCTTTGAGCTCCTACCCCTGTAGCTGCTACATATAAACCTCTTCCTCCAAATCCCCATGGAGAAAAGTTGTTTTTACATCTAATTGTTCAAGATGCAAATCCTCTACTTCCAAAAGACTTAAAATCGTCCTAATTGAATTCATTTTAACAACAGGAGAAAATATTTCATCAAAATCTATACCTTTCTTTTGTGCAAACCCCATTACAACAAGTCTATCCTTGTACAACTTTTGGCCTCCATCTTCTTCTTTCAACTTGTAAACCCATTTATTCTGCAATGTTGTTTTTCCTGCAGGAAACTGAACCAAGTCCCAAGTCTGATTATTTACCAAGGAATCCATTTCCACTTTCATGCCTTTCTCCCACTTCTTTTAGTGTCTACCTGCATTGCCTCTTCATAACATTTTGTTTCACCACAATCAATCAACAATAAATAATACAATGAAGGAGAGTATCGTTCAGGGGGTCTACTTAACCTGGTAGATATTTTAACAACACTTGCAGGAGTTTGAGGTACATGTTTATCCTTTTTTTGTACATTTTGATTTTCTAGTACCTTTGGAATTTATTTTTCAGTGATATCATCCAACACTTTGTATTCAGGTTTTTCTTTTTCATGTTTCTTTCCCTACAACTGATCTTTGTACATGACCTTCTCATTGAATATGACATCTCTACTCCTAATGATTTGTGATTTTCATAATCCCATAAGAGAAAACCAAAATCATTAATAACGTATCCAATAAAGGTACACTTCTTGGATTTTTCCTCAAGCTTTGTTCTATTTTCTTTATCAATATGAACAAATGCTTCACAATCGAAAGTATTCAAAAATGAATAATTTACCTTTATACATGTTCATGCCTCCTCTGGAATGCCACCATACAAAGAACTTGAAGGTCCTATGTTTATCAAGTAAACAATAGTATCTACATCATCTACGCAAAATTGTAAGGGAAACCCAACATGCAATCTCATACTCCTTGCACACTCTATGATTGGCTTGTTCATCCTTTCTGACACACCATTTTCTTGTGGTGTTCCTGGAACCATCTTCTCTCTACGAATCCCATGATATGAATAGTAATAATCAAACTCTTTTCTTCAATATTAACCTCCATTGTGTGATCTGAGACACTTTAACATTTTTCCTATCTAATTCTCAACCAAAGCTTTCCATTTCTTAAAAGTGTCAAAAACATTAGATTTCTGTGGAATGCAATAAACCCAAGTTTTTCTAGTTGCATCATCAATAAAAGTAAAATAATAACGAGATCCACCAAGAGATGATACCGAAGTTGGTCCCCATACATCTGTATGCACAAGTTCTAACCGTTCACTCTTCTTTTATTTTCTGACTTTGAGAAATCTTACTCTCTTTTGTTTTTTTTATAAACACGATGCTCACAGAAATCCAAATCAATTTGTTTAATAGCTGGCAACAAATTTATTTTATGAAGTATCTGCATCCCCTTCCCACTCATGTGTCAAAGCCTATGATGCCACAATGTCATATCCACTCATGTAGAAGCTAAAGAGATAGAATAATCAGTATTACCAGTACATAAATACAATGTACCTACCTTCTCTCATTTTTCTATCACCGGTGATACTTTGGTGACCTTCCACACCTTATCTGGAAATATATATATACAACCTTCACTTTCCCACTGCCCTATTGAAATTATACTTTTCCTTAGATATGGTACATGTCTTACCTCTTTCAATAACCATTGGTTTCCATTATTTTTATTTATTTGTACCTTACCCATTCCAACAATTTTTCATGGTGCATCATCACCCAAATTAACCTGTCCAATATCACCTTGAACATAATCTAAAAAATGTTTCTTATGGGGTGTGGCATGAAATGAAGCCCCTTGAATCTACTACCCAAGACTCAGAAATATTATCTACAAAAAGAATCAAATCATCTCATAACACATCACCTGTTACATTTTCTTCTTAATTTTTCTCTTGTTTTCCATCTCTTTGTTTCTTTGGATCTCTACAGTATTTCTTGAGATGTCCTTTCTTCGCACAATTCCACCATTCTATATTTCCCAGTATGGATGTGGATATTCCCTTCATAGAATTCCCACAATTCCATGAGCCCTTTCCTCTATCCTTTTGTCTTCCCTTGTTCTCCACCATCAACACATTACCTGATGTCTCACCTGTGATTTTCTGTCACATTTCCTCGCTAAGGATAACACCAACAAAATCATCAAATTTTAGAGTGTTTGAACCAGAGATAGATTGACTTACAACCATGACCAAGCCATTCTAGTTTTCTGGAAATGAGAACAAGAATATAATATCCCTGACCTCATCATCAAAGTCCACTTTTACATAACTTATCTGATTAGTGATCGTATTAAATTCAATTAAATGATCTGCAATAGACCCACCTTATGACATCTTCATATTAAATAATATCTTCGTTAGAAACACCTTATTGGATGTCGAGGGTTTTTCATATAGTTTAGCCAATGCATCCATCATCTCCTTTGTTGTATTTTCTTTTGAAACATTGAAATCCATTGAAGCTTCCAGGCTCAGTCGTATCGTTCCTAGTGCCTTTTTGTCAAGCATTGTGATGTCCCGTCCCCAAGATTAGGCCAGCAGGGAGTGACTTAGTAGTCTATATGTTCCCGTAGACTATAGTCAGGCACAAACAGGGAACCAGATGGAGAAATAAGGAGGAATTAAGGCTAAACGATAAATTAAGCCAA
>SNQJ01S0000951.1:342928-352931 GCA_010110895.2 Picea sitchensis
AAACCTCTGAATCAGGAAGATAACCAGGCTCCACAACCAACATAAAGAGGAACTATACCCATGTCTAAATGCTAGTCAACAAAATCATTTCATGGTTTTATAAGCTACCTGTCGATTTTCAAATGCACTCTATGTGGTTAATTTTCAGATTTGGAAATTGCTTCCTAGTGAACCAACAGTAACACCCTAGTTGTTATCACTAAAAAATTCTACACTGAAAATATTGATTAAACACATATGCAGTGGAAATAATAAAAGATCATAGATGAATCATCAATATACAAGAGACACAATATTTATGTTCTATAACTTTATCTAATTATCCAAATCTAAGGACCAAAACCACTCCTCTCAAAGTCACCAAATTGTGGATAGAACTAGTCCTCTAAAAAATCACCAAATCTGAGGACAACCATGTCCTCCAATGTACAAACAAGAAAACTAAACCTCAACAATGTATAGAAATCTCATCTGCCCAATAATTTGTTGTAGACCACCTAACATCACCTATCATCATGTATGGATATGCACCTGCCCAAATACATGATTCACCAACTAGAAATCGGCATACATACGTGGTTTTCTCCACTGCAAATCGCATATACCCTATACACGATTTGTCCTTCTGCAACCCACGTATATGCATGCTTCATCCTCTTACAAATCATGTATGGTACAAAAAATTCACTCACACGTGCGACCTTCTTCTCTCCTCTCTCTTGGGACAGATTCACCACCTTGTTGACTTCCCTTTGATGAGATCACCAATCCTCCTTGACACAAGTGTAGACTCAATTATTCCAACTCCATTCTTCCACAATGATGATTTAATGTCACAATGACATCTCTCCTTTATATAGGAGTCCAATGAGTGAGTTTAGGAGCCCTTCCTAAAATCAACAATTAATTGTAATATTTTAATCCTTTTTGTGAGTGTGGCACCCCCAAAAAAACCCACAAATCCCATCAACTTTCCCATCAGTCCCTAGCCTCATTTATAGGTTGATTTCATTGAAACAAAAATTAAAATTGGTGCCAAAAAAAATTCCCACTTTTCTGGCACCTTAGCCTCTAGTGGAATAACCTCCCGAAGATACAAAAATCAGCACTCCCTCTTAGAGAGGGAGGTATCCCATCCACCAACATCTAGATTCGCTATTGTTGCACATAGTAGATAAAGCTCTCGATCTACCACCTCATATGTATTCCAAAAGTAGTCCAAACTATCTACTCCCTCTATCACTATGGAAAATGGGTATATGAACTCTATCATGATCACAAGTCTTGTTTTCAAGTCTTTTTTACTGACTACATCCTATTTTAGAGTCTGTCTAACTGTCCACATCTTTGGTCATTGAGGAAAAATCTATTTGACTGGTCACATCCTAGGTCACCGAGGAAAAACATGTATGATTGATCGCATCCTCGGTCACTAAGACAAAATCTATCTGACTGGTCGCATCCTCAGTCACTGAGAAAAAATATATCTGAATGGTCGCATCCTTAGTCACTGAAGCAAATCCTGCTGTGTAATTTACCTCACTAGTTGCTTCCTTTGTGATTGAAGCAAATCCTACTCCCCATTCCTTCTGACTTGTTGCCTCCTTTGTCACTGTAGCAAAGCTTGTTGAGACAAGTGTATCATCCATGGAGGTCTCACATGCCCTAGAATCCTCCTACCTCTAAATCTCATGCATAGCCTTCTCAACCCATGACACTTATCTGCCAATCCTGGAAGATGTATCTCTCTCAACTAAACTTAAGGGGAAAATCCCTCTCAATTACCATCTCTCCCTCTAAGCCAAATAACTCTCCATGAGATCGCATGCTCCTCCTGACACTTGACTCCCTCTGATTATGCACATCCTATGGGACCATATACTCCCTTTCCATTGTCCTCTACATAGTCTTGGGATGTTTCTCCTCCCTCTTGGATCCTGAGGGATGAATCCCTCTGAACTATATCTCCCTCTAAGCATGTATCACTAGTGGGGTCACCTTCCTCATCACTCATGGAGCCACCTGCTCTTCCTCATATTTCTCTCTACTCCTACTGGTCACAGCACTCATAGGATGGCCCCTTAGCCTATATAGGTTTCCCTCCCTAACTCCAAGAACCATTGTTGATCTGAAGCTAGATCATCTAGGCACAAGAAATACCTTTCCATCTCTAAAAAATACATGATAACCCTTCCTCTCAATATTCGATATTGAGAGGACACTCCTCCTGATTTTTGGCACCCACAACATATTCGACACCCTCAATATCTCTCCTGAATCCAATAAAAACGATATAGTATTGGATCCTCGTACTAAATGTTTGGCTCCCATACCAAGCTCCACACATAAGTCTAAGCCAATATCTGTGAGAGTGTCAAACAACTCTCTAGCACCTATCATATGGCAAGCTACTCCACTATCCACCAACCATCTCTCCCTAGTGGAGATAGTACCTAAAATGGAGGATACCAACAATATATCCCTATAGAACCTATCTGCAACCTCATCAACCTCTGTTGTTGATGCCTATTTCCTTCTTCCTCTTCCCCTCTAGTGTGGACACTGTGAAGCATAGTGCCCAAAAACATGACACTCAAAACATCTGATCTTACTAAGATCTTTCTCCCATCTCAACTCTGGATATGCTTCCCTCTCAGTAGAAGTCCTTCTCTCTGGAAGACCTCTTCTATATAGAGAACCCCTTCTACCCTTCCTAATGTGGGTTGCAAGGGGGTGACCTGTTGTTGAAAACTTATGAGAAACAGAGTCTATGGCTAGGAGGAATGTCTAAGTTCTACACATAGTTCGTCACTTTCGTAAAAGATAAGTGTTCTTTATGTGTTGTCTTGTTTACTATGTGCTTATTTATTTATATTTGACATGGTTAATTCTTATATGTTGTCGCATAGAAGTAGTTGTTGTTATTACTCTGTATTATATCACTTGCGCATGTAAGTATGGTTCTTATAACCTATATTTGTAGTTGTGCATGAATATAAGAAATGTGGATAGTATTTCCTGTTAAGTTATCCTTGTGATTTTGGTTATGAGTCTTCAAGAAGAATTTTGAATGGTCGAGTGCGCAGGAAAGTAGTTTGTGTGCATAGGAGGATGGATCTCATGTGTGTGTTCAGGGAAATAGACCCCGTGCATAAGGAAATTAGAAGTTGTGTGATCAATATATTGTTGTGTTCATTTGTTTGATTTATTTATGCTATGCAAAGATGTGTTAAAAGAAGAATATCGGTGTGAAAAACATAGTTCGAAGTTGAGCGTGTTACTTCAAGTGATACTGCGTAGACTAAGGTTTAGTTTAAAATATATGCAATGTATTTTTGGAGTAGCATGGCCCATTTGTATACTAGGAATGTCATAATTTGGTTGATTTTGAGCTACCTAAGTTGGGATTGAGTGGTGTGGCCCGGCCTGGGGTGGTTGGCGACATTACATTGTGGCATTAGAGATATTTGTTCAACACTGGACTTGTATGGGTCAAAGTTCAACAAGAAACATCAAAGCTTGAGTTTCAAATACTGAACGTGCATGAGCTGAGTTATACTTAAAGAAACAAAAAATAGGACTGGTAAGTGATCGAATTTGGACTTTCAGCACGACCTTGGTGCACATTAAGCAAGAATGTGCAGATGTGTGCACTAAATTTGGGATATTGCGGAGTGCAACACTGAAACTGCACAGTAAAAAAATGTCGCATGGGTGTGTGCACTGAAGATTTGGGACTGCGTAGAATAAATTGGTGATGCATGAGAATCCAATATTCCATATGTAATGTAGTATGTAGAACATAAATATTTAGCAAGAAATGTCAAAACAACAATGATATAACCAGATCAATATCAGAATAATATCAGAATAACACCAGAAAGAGCACCTTTATTAATGATAGCAATGTTCACTTTCCTCTTCGAGGGGGAAACCTCTAGCAAAGAAAATATCTATTACAATAATATCCAAGAAAAAACTTCTCATGCCCTTGACTCATATTTATACTAAATATATCTACCAAAAGAACAATCTAAAGGAAGATCTTCTAGAAGTGGAAGATTTGATTAGGTCTTCTTACATTTGACTTATTCTTCCTTATTACTATGCATTCTTAATATTTTCCTTTATTACATGGAAAATATATTATTCTACCTATTTGAGGGGTTAGGGAGGTTAGGTGCCTAACATGATCTCCCCCTTAAAAAATAGCCTTGTCCTCAAGGCTTGAGATGAGAAAATTGTTGTAGAATGCTAGCTGGCTCCCAAGTGGCATCATCTAGAATTGTATCTTTCCATTATACTAACACTTCCTTGATGGTGTGCTAATGGAGACAGTGCTCACACTAGTCCAAGACTACTTGTGGTTGCAACTAGATGGAGCCTTCTTCATCCAACTTGGGGAAGTTGGTTTGAGTTTGGCACTTAGTTCCAATCACCTTCTTTAAGCAAGAGACACGAAAAACATGATGGATCTTAGAATGACTGGGAAAAGCTAACTAATAGGGCCCTTGTCCCAAGTTCTTGAGAACTGTATAAGGACCATAAAGTTTGGGTGTCAGTTTCTGACAATGTTTGGCCTTGAGTGAAGTCTGCTTGTAAGGTTGCAGTTGAATAAACACCTGGTCTCCTTCAACAAATTGGAATTCAGAGCGATATTGATCTACTTGTTTCTTCATGTGATTCTCAGCCATGACCAAATTCTCTTTGAGGGTATGGAGAATAGTCAAACGAACTATAAGAGTTTGGTCAACCACCTGGACCTTCGAGACACTGGGCATGTATGAGAGAACTGAAGGTGGATTTTGTACATATACTACTTCAAAAGGAGTCATGTGAGTAGTTGTATGGTAAGAAGTGTTGTACAACCATTCAGCTAGTGGTAACCATTGAGCCCACTGATTTTGTATTTCATATTCAAAACACCTCAAATATGTTTCCAAACACTTTTTGACCATAAGTTTTGGGATGATAGGCAGTGTTGAGATGCAATTGGGTTCCCTGTAGCATGAACAGTTCTTGCCAAAAATTACTCGTGAAAGTGGGATCTCGATCAGGAACAATAGAATGAGGCATTGCATGAATATTGAAGACATAATCCATGAAAAGTTGAGCCACAGTGGAGGTGGTAAATGGGTGTTGAAGAGCACAGAAATGAGCATACTTGGAAAGACAATCAACTACCACGATGATGACTGACTTATTTCTCAATTTAGGTAATCCAACAATGAAATCCATAGAGATATCCCTCCAAATAACGGGTGGAAATAGTAGTGGTTGTAGTGTTCCAAGAGCTTTGACAGTTTCACCCTTGTTGTGTTGACAAACATTACATTTTTCCACAAAAGTGCAAACATCTTGTTTCATACCATCCTAGAAAAAAGAACGTTTGACACGGTCATAGGTTTTGGTAAACCCTGAGTGCCCCATTGTGGGTGTAGCATGAAGCTCAAAAAGCACCGTGGATTTAAGTTGTGACTATTTACTTAAATACAAATGACCTTTGTAGTGAAGCTCATCATTGTGCCAAGAGTACCTTGGGGAAACTAGAGATTTGGCTTGCAATTGTCAGATTAGATGTGGAATTTTGGGATCTTGTAGATATTCCTAGAGAACAGCTTGGATCCAATTTGGTACAATGAAGGAGAGGGGAAAATGGGACCCTTCATATTCATATTTTCTTGAAAGAGATTCAACAACCACATTTTCTTAGCCATTCTTCTAAATGATCTCATAATCATATCCAAACATCTTAGTCACCCATTTTTCTTTCTCTGGGGATGAAGGACATTGCTCTAGAAAATGCTTGAGGCTCTGAAGATTTGTGTTAATTTGGAAACATTTCCTAATAGATAAGGGCGCAAAAGGTCCACTACATGAATAATAACCAACATTTCCTTTTCATAGATTGATTGGCCCAAATGTCGCTTTGATAGTTGTTTGTTGGTAAAGGCCAAAGTTCGACCATCTTGCATAAGGAATGCTCCAATTCCTCTCCCATAAGCATCACATTCCAGGACAAAGGTCTTTGTGAAGTCAAGAAGGGCCAGGGTACGAGTGATGCACATAGCCACTTTCAAGGCTTGAAAGACCTAATTAGTTGCGGGAGTCCAAGTGAAAGAATTGTTTTTAAGGAGAGTAGTGAGAGGTGTCGTAATATTTCTATAATTATTAACAGACTTGCAATAATAGTCTATTAATCCTATAAAACCACGCAATCTTTTAAGATTATTGGGACGATGTCAATCCTGCATAGCTTCAATATTCTTAGGATCCGCCCTAACACCTTCTCTCCCAAAAATATGACCCAAGTATGCAACTTATAAGGCTCCAAAATCACATTTAGATTGTTTGAGGAAAATTTGGTGTTGAGAGAGTAGATGAAGAAATCGACCCACATGATAAAGATGGGTTGTCCGGGTTTTACTATAGACAAGAATATCATCAAAGAAAAATAAGACAAAATGATGGAGAAAAGGATGGAATACATGATTCATGAGGCTTTGGAAAGTGGAGGGAGCATTACAGAATCAAAAGAGCATGAACAAGAACTCATAGTAGCCCTCATGAGTTAGAAATGAAGTCTTAGGGATGTCAACCTCTTTCATACATATCTAGTGGAAGCCAGAACAAAGATAAAGTTTAGTAAAGAACTGGGCACCACTTAATTCATCCAAGAGATCATCAATGACAGGAATGGGAAATTTTTCTTTGATGGTGAGTTTTTTGATGGAGACAAAGTTAGGAAACATGCACCAAGAGACTTTTTCTTAAGTACCATGACCACAGGAGAAGAATAGGGGCTAGTACTAGGACGAATAACACCTACGGAAAGAAATTCTTGAACAATTTTCTGAATTTCATTTTTCTGGGAAAAGGGATGACAATAGGGACAGACATGGGAGGAAGTCTTTCAGGGACAAGGGGAATGGAATGATCATGAACACCATGAGAAGGAGGAAGTCCCTAGAGAGTGTAAAAAACAACTTGATGTTTGGAGAGGATGGATTGGAGGGCAGGGGGAACAGAGGGTGTCTTAGTGGCGTGAATGGAATGGAGTTGTGAAATAATGTCGGAATGACCTTTTTTGAGGAGTTTTCCCATGCAATGGGAACTGACGATCTCATGGGAACCTGTTGTGATGCCTTGAAACTTATAGTGTTGGCCCTCCTGGTTGAATTTCATGGTTAATTCCATAAAATCCATGAGAATTGGGCCCATATTCCTTAGCCATTCGACACCCAATACAATATCAAAACCACCCATGTCGATAGAAAACATATGATATTTCATGTAGTACTGACCAATTTGGAGACACACAGTTTCACAACGCCCCCCAAATTTCATGGACCTGCCATTGGAAATCATGATTTGAAAGTTGTTGATTGCTTGGATATAACAATTATTTTCTTGGGCAATGAATAAAATTATGGGTGTTTCCACTGTCAACTAGGATGATGACCATATGATGCTTAATGTAACCAATTATGTTGAGGGTTTGGGGAGTAGAGAAGCCAGTGAGAGCATTTAGGGAAATGACCGGTTCAAATTCTGTAGGGTCGAAAGGTTGAGTCATGTCAATGGGTTCAACTGTATCGGCCACCGAGGAAGCCTCTAGATCTTCTTCGGAAACATCCTCAAATATGGACATAAAAAAAAATTGTTCCTTACACTTATGCCCAAGAAAATGGTTTTCATCACAATTTTAACACAAGCCCTTGAGTTGGTGTTCAGTCATTTATGCCCAGTTCAATTTCTAGATCTTTGGTGTAGCGGAAGGAGGAGGGGGAGTGACTGGCTTAGGGAGAGGAATGGAGGGTTTTTTGGTTTGACAAGAGACAACTTGTTGGTATTCCTTATCTCTTTTAGTAGATTCCAGCCAACTTTGAGGGAAATCCATGAGAAAGTGGGCATGGATATCATCCTTGAGGCCATTGATAAAGAATTCTCGTAAAAAAGTATCATACATGCCCTCTGTGAAAAAATCCAATCTCTCAAAAGAAGTTATAAAGTCTTCCATTGTGCCAAATTTTTTCAACTTTGTCAAACGACCTAAATGGTTGGTGTTAGTGTCAAATCATTCATAAATCTCTACAAAAAATTGTGTCCAAGCCGCATACCCTTGGCGGGCATTTTTTATCCATTACCACCATTGCCAACATTCTTGATCTAGATGGAGAACACCATACCCGAGTTTGGCCAACTCATATGTAATGTCATACAAAGAGAAATAATGTTCCATTTGACTTACCTAACCGGTGGGATACGAGCCATCAAATTTGTTCACATCCACATGCGGAAGGAGTAGATCATGCTAAAACTGATGGGGCTGAAAAATCTGGGAATTGAAGGAAGTTTCACCTTTGGGGTGCAAGGGTGGGTCAGAGGAGGTAAGGTCTGTCAGGATATTCATCTTAGTGCATATTATGCCAATGAAGGATGCAATTTGGGTAGAGAGGTCCTATTTTATGGTTTCCATTTTTGTGTCTATGGAGGAATGCATGTTTTTATTGATGGTGGCAATATTTGCATTGGGTTGTCGCACTTCCTATTGGATCTCTGTGAAATCAAATGACAAGGAATTGAAGAGGGATTCTAAGTCTTGGATACGGGTGTGGCCCATGATGAAGTGGGAAAATAGAAACAGATGGGTGGGACCACATAGAAAATGGTATATGGGTGAAGGATTTCATGACGATAAGGGTGAGGAGGGGAATCCAATAGGGTAAGGCCCAAATAAGAGATTCATAATGGGTTTGGTTCCATAATGAAGAAAATGTGTTGAAAAATTATAGGTATGGCTGTGATCATAGAGAAGAGAGGAATATGATAGGATAGGGATCAAATAATGGTACCAGCAGGATCCAAATTCGTTTTTTTACTCTTGCAGAGTTATACTCCGATCTGAAGAATATTGCAGTGTTGAAATGCCCAAATTCTTAACAAGAAGAAATGTGTAGTAATTTTGCAACCAGAATGCAGGAGGCACGGTTGCTCAGCAATATATCTTGTATGTTTTATTTTTGTTTCCGTCCCAAGGGTTAGGGTATTCAAGGTTTCTAAAAACAAGGGTTTTCTCTATGTTATAGCTTTTTAATATACGTGCGGGGTCAAACAGTAGTACTCAGCCCAATATCTTAGGGAACCAACTAAGGAGGATAGATCATGCCCTTAGTCATACTACCCTAATACCTAGGTACTAGAGAGTATCTTCCTGAGTGATGCTCTCAATGGCACTATAGCAATCAAGTGGTCGATCAGTTTATCTACGGAGAGCTAGAGGATATATAGGTTGATCTGTATACAGGTGTTGTCTAAAGGGATACCACTCAAAGAGGTAGCAATAGGGGTTACAAGGGTGTCCAAAAATGTGCACTTAAGTACCACTTGTATTTATTGCGTGTATGCTTCCCCGACCGTGGATTTATGCGTTGAACAACATATCTTTGTAGATTTAAGACGCCGAAATATGTCTCTACCCTGAAGAAAAAAAATAACCCACAATTTTCTGCCAAGGAAAGTGCTCTGATACCACTTGTAGTATTCCAGATATAATATAGTATGCAGAACATAAATATTTAGCAAGCAATGACAAAACAACAATGATGTAACCAAATCAATATTAGAATAACACCAAAAGAGCACCTTTATTAATGAGAGAAATGTTCACTTGCCTCTTCGAGGGGGAAACCTCCAGCAAATTAGATCTCTATTACAATAATATCCAAGACAAAACATATCATTCCCTTGACTTCTATTTATACTAAATCTATCTACCAAAAGAAAAATCTAGAGGAAGATCTTCTAGAAGTGGAAGCTTATATTAGGTCTATTGATTAAGGTTGGTTGTCATTGATGTCAACCCTTGAAGAAAGCCCCATAGCACAAATGTTTGGGTAATGGACCCAATATTGTTTGATGTAAATATGACTCATTATTTTTTTGTCATGGTTGATAAGAAGTAAATATGGATGAACTCCAAAGTGGTCCCCTTATGGTGAAA
>SNQJ01S0000951.1:361722-374400 GCA_010110895.2 Picea sitchensis
TTTATGGTACAGGTTGATTACAGGTTGGTGCATGGTTGATGCACTTGTTTATGGTACAGGTCGATTACAGGTTGAGGTACAGGTTGATGCATGGTTGATGCATGGTTCAGATTTATTAGTACAGGTTTACAGTGGTATATCTCACAGTGATAGTGTGGCAGTGGTTCCATCATTATACTTCTACTTCAGGGTGGCAGGACGGGGCAAGGACAGGTGGTTGTAGTCACCTTCCGGTTGTAGCCGGAGAACATTTGGGGTTGTACCCTCCTTCTGGTTGTAGCCAGATAATTGGGGAGTTGGAGATTCCCTCAGGTTGTAGCCTAAGAAACTAGGGGGTTGGAGCCTCCTTCCAGTTGCAGCTGGAAAACAAAATAAGTTGGTGCTTCCAATGAATGTAATTATTCAAGACATATAAGAAAAAGCATTATGTGGTTTTCTCCCGATTTGGGTTTCCACGTAAAACACTGGTGTACTGTGTATTTGTGTGATTGTTTATTTCTTACTAATCATTATTGGATAATAATTCTACATTGATATAACATTTGAAGAAAAAGGATTATAATTACGCTATTACTGATTCACCCCCCCTCTCGGTAATCAAACAAGGTCTTCTTACATTTGACTTATTATTCCTTATTACTAGGCCTTATTAATATTGGCCTTTATTACATGGAAAATATATTATTCTACCTACGTGAGGGGTTAGAGAGGTTAGGTCCCTAACAACACATTACTGATACGTGGTGTGCATGTCAAATATTGATAGTATGTAGTGGCATGTGTTAAATATCAATATGCAGATGGGATTCAGAGGAAAGGATTCTGACAAGATGGTGCGAATTTTTCATGAAGTTTTCTCATGAATTCACCTAACAAATATTGTTGTCTACACATTTTGCAGAATTATCAATGATTAGAGAAGGACAAAATTAGCGCAGAAGGTCAAAAGCATGGAAGATGCGCAGAGGACTTATAGTCCTGATGATTAATTTGGGGATATGTGTGTCGTTTTGGGTGTTGATGGTACATAATCCAAGGAGGAGTGCATGAATTTGGTAGAAACCATAAAGGGATTATAGAAATATGTCCAAATCTATAAGGTTGATAATGAAAGGATTATGAGAGACAAGGAACAACAATATGACTTCAATGTCAAATTGATGCAGAGACTAGATAGAATGGAAAACAAAATGAATAAGGAGACAGAGTCGAGTATGTCAATAAGTTGCAGGTCTCATTATGAGAAAAGAAGAGAAAAAATAAATGTTGATAGGCATTGACCTCACTCTCCAAAGCATTCATTTAGATAATTTCACAGTAGTTCGATTCCATCTCATGTTAGGAATCATAAGAGAAGGATTGGGGTGGATGAGATACCATAAGAACACTAGAAAGAGAACCTTTATTAATGATAGAAATTTTCACTTGCCTCTTCGAGGGGGAAACCTCCAACAGAGAAAATCTCTATTACAATAATCTCAAATAAAAACCTTCTCATTCCCTTGACTCATATTTATACTAGATCTATCTACCAAAAGAACAATCTAGTGGAAGATCTTCTAGAAGCGGAAGTTTCGATTAGGTCTTCTTACATTTGACTTATTTTTCCTTATTACTAGGCCTTCTTAGTATTTTCCTTTATTACATGGAAAATATATTATTCTACCTATTTTATGGGTTATGGAGGTTAGGTACCTAACATGATCTCCCCCTTAAAAAAATCCTTGTCCTCAAGGCTTGAGATGAGGAAATTGTTGTAGAATGCTAGTTGGATCCCAAGTGGCATCGGCTAGAGTTGTATCTTTCCACTGTACTAACACTTCCTTGTTGATGCATTGATGGATACGATGCTCACACTGGTCCAAGACTACTTGTAGTTGCAACTAGGTGGATCCTTCTTCATCCAACTCGGGGAGGTTGGATTAATTTTGTCACTTAGTTCCAATCACCTTCTTTAAGCAGGAGACATGAAAAACAGGATGGACCTTAGAATGAATGGGAAAAGATAACTAATAGGCCCCTTATCCCACACGCTTGAGAACTGTATAAGGACCATAAATTTTGGGCACCAGTTTCTAAAAATGTTTGGCCTTGAATGAAGTCTTCTTATAAGGTTGCAGTTGAAGAAACATCTAGTCTCCTTCAACAAATTGACATTCAGAGAGAACTTGATCTACTTGTTGCTTCATGTGATTTTGAGCTGTGACCAAATTCTCTTTGAGGGTACGAAGAATAGCCTCGGGAACTATAAGAGTTTAGTCAACCACCTAGACCTTCAAGACATTGGGCATGTATGAGAGAACTGAAGGTGGATTTTTTCCATATACTAATTCAAAAGGAGTCATGTGAGTAGTTGTATGGTAAGAAGTGTTGTACCACCATTCAACTAGTGGTAACCATTAAGCCCATTGATTTTGTCTTTCACATGCAAAACACCTCAAATATGTTTCCAAACACTTGTTGACAACTTTAGTTTGACCATCAGTCTGGGGATGATAGGCAGTGTTGAGATGCAATTGGGTGCCCTGTAGCCTAAACGGTTCTTGCCAAAAATTTCTAGTGAAAGTGGGATCTTGATTAGAAACAATAGAATGAGGCATGCAGCCATGAAATATTGAGCCACAATGAAGGTGGTAAATTGGTGTTGAAGAGCATAGAAATGAGCATACTTGGAAATACGATCAACTACCATGATGATGACTGACTCATTGCCTGATTTAGGTAATCCAACAATGAAATCCATAGAGATATCCCTCCAAATAGAGGGTGGAATTGGTATTGGTTGTAGTGTGCCAAGAGATTTTATAGTTCAACCTTGTTGTGTTTACGAACATTATATTCCACCACAAAAGTGAAAATATCTTGTTTCATACCATCCCAGAAAAAATAATGTTTGACCCGGTCATAGGTTTTGGTAAACCCCGGTTGCCCCGTTATGGGTGAAGCATGAAGCTCAGAAAGCACTGTGGATTTAAGTTGTGAATATTTACTTAAATACAGACGACCTTTGTAGTGAATCTCATCATTGTTCCAAGAGTACCTTGCGGAAACTAGAGAGTTGGTTTGTAATTGTCGAATTAGATGCAAAAATTTTGGATCTTGTAGCTATTCCTAGCGAACAACTTGGAGCTAATCTAGTACAATGAAGGAGAGGGGAAAATGGGACCCTTCATCTTCATATTTTATTGAAAGATCTTCAACAACCACATTGTCTTTTCCTTTTTTTTAAATAATCTCATAATCATATCCAAATATCTTATTCCACCGTTTTTCTTTCTCCGGGGATGAAGGATGTTGCTCCAGAAAATACTTGAGGCTCTAATGATATGTCTTAATTTGGAAACATTTCCTAATAGATAAGGGCGCAAAAGCTCCAATACATGAAGAATATCCAACATTTCCTTTTCACAGATTGATTGGCCCAAATTTCACTTTGATAGTTGTTTGTTGGTAAAGTCAAAAGGCCATCCATCTTGCATAAGGATTGATCCAATTCCTCTCCTAGAAGCATCACATTCCAGGACAAAGTTCTTTGTGAAGTCAAGAAGGTCTAGGATAGGATTGGTGAACATAGCCACTTTCAAGGATTGAAAGGCCTAATCAGTTGTGGGAGTCCAAGTGAAACAATTTTTTTTAGGGAGAGTAGTGAGAGGTGTCGTAATATTTCCATAATTATTAACAAACTTGCAATAATAGTTTGTTAATCCTAGAAAACCATGCAATATTTTGAGAGTCTTGGGGCGAGGTCAATCCTGCATAGCTTCAATATTCTTAGGATCCACCCTGACACCTTCCCTGCCAACAATATGGCCCAAGTACTCAAATTCTAAGGCTCCAAAATCACATTTAGATTGTTTGAGGAAAAGTTGGTGTTGAGAGAGTAGATGAAGAAATTGATCCACAGGAGAAAGATGGGTTGTCCAGGTTTTACTATAGATGAGAATATCATCAAAGAAAAATAAGACAAAATGACGAAGAAAAGGATGGAATACATGATTCATGAGGCTTTGTAAAGTGGAGGGAGCATTACACAAGCCAAAGGGAATGACCAAGAACTCATAGTGGCCCTCATGAGTTAGAAATGTAGTCTTAGGGATGTCATCCTCTTTCATATGTATATGGCGGAAGCCAAAATGAAGATCAAGTTTAGTAAAGAATTAGGCACCACTTAATTCATCCAAGAGATCATCAATGAAAGGAATGGGAAATTTTTCTTTGATGGTGATTTTTTTTAGGCTGCGAAAGTTAGGACACATGCACCAAGAGAATTCTTTCTTAAGTACCATGAACACATGATAATAATAGGGGCTAGTACTAGGATGGATAACACCTACAACAAGTAATTCTTGAACAATTTTCTCAATTTCATTTTTCTAGGAAAAGGGATGACAATAGAGACAGATATTGGGAGGAAGGATTCCAAGGACAAGGGGAATGGAATGTTCATGAACATCATGGGAAGTACGAAGGCCCTGGGGAGTGGAAAAAACAACTTGATTTTTGGAGAGGATGGATTGGAGGTCAGGGGGAACATAGGGTGTCTTAGTGGTGTGAATGGAATGGAGTTTTGCAATAATGTCGGAATGACATTTTTTGAGGAGTTTTCCCATGCGATGGGAACTGGCGATATCAGGGGAACCTGTTGTGATGCCTTGGAACTTATAAGGTTGGCCCTCCTGGTTGAATTTCATGGTTAATCCCTTAAAATCAATGAGAATGGGGTCAAGAGTCCTTATCCATTTGGCACCCAATACAATATCACAACCATCCATGTCAATAGAAAACATATGAGATTTCATGTAGTACTAACCAATTTGGAGATGCACGTTTTCACAACGCCCCCCACATTTCATCGACCCACCATTGGAAATCATGATTCGAAAGTTGTTGACTGCTCGAATATAACAATTAGTTTCTTGGGCAATGTGGCAATGAATAAAATTATGGGTGTTTCCACTATCAACTAGGATGATGGCCTTTTGATTCTTATTGTAACCAATTATTTTGAGGGTTTGGGGAGTAGAGAATCCAATGAGACCATTCAAGGAAATGATTGGTTCAACTTTTGTAGGGTCGAAAGGTTGATTCATGTCAATGGGTTCAACTGACTCGGCCACCGGGGAAGCCTCGACATATTCTTCAAAAACATCCTTAGAGATGGACATAAAAATATTTTTTCCTTACACCCAGGAAAAATTTGTCATCACAATTATAACAAAGGCCCTTGAGTTGGTGTTGAGCCATTTATGCCCAATTCAATTTCTTGATATTTGGTGGAGCGGAAGGAGGAGGGGGAGTGACTGGTTTAGGGAGAGGAATGAAAGAGGGTTTTTTGGTTTGAGAAGAGACAACTTATTGGGATTCCTTATCTCTTTTAGTAGATTCCACCCAAATTTGAGGGAAATCCATGAGAAAGTGGGCATGGATCTCATCCTTGAGGCCACTAATAAATCATTCTAGTAAAAAAGTATCAGACATGTCCTCTGTGTAGAAATCCAATCACTCAAAAGAAGCTATAAAGTCTTCCATTGTGCCCAAATTGTTTCAACTTTGTCAAACATACTAAATGGTTGGTATTACTATAAAATAGTTCATAACTCTCTACAAAAAATTGTATCCAAGCCACATACCCTTGGCGAGCATTTTTTATCCTTTGCCACCATTGCCAACGTTCCTTATATATATGGAGAACACCATACCGGAGTTTGGCCAACTCATCTGTAATGTCGTACAAAGAGAAATAATGTTCCATTTGAGTTACCCAACCGGTGGGATACAAGCCAACAAATTTGTTCACATCCACATGTGGAATGCGTAGGTCATGCTGAAACTAATGGGGCTGAAAAGTCTGGGAATTGGATGAATTTTCACCTTTGGGGTGCAAGATGGGTCAGAGGAGGTAAGGTTTGTCGGGATATTAATCTTAGTGCAAATCATGTCAGTGAACAATGCAAGCTGGGTAGAGAGGTCCTATTTGATGGTTTCCATTTTTGTGTCTATGGAGGAATGCATGTTTTTATTGATTGTGGAAATATTGGCATTGAGTTGTCGCACTTCCTGTTGGGTCTCTATGAAAGCAGAGGACAAGGAATTGAAGTGGGATTCCAAGTCTTGGATACGGTTGTGGCCCATGATGAAGTGGGAAAACAAAAACGGATGGGTGTGACCACACAGAAAATGGGTTATGGGTGAAGGCTTTCAGGAAAATCAGGGTGAGGAGGGGAATCCAATAGGGTAAGGCCCAAATAAGAGGGTAATAAGGGGTTTGGGTCCATGAGGAAAAAAAAATGTTGAAAAATTATAGGTATGACTGTGATCAAAGAGAAGAGAGGAATCAAATGGGATAGGGATCAAATAATGGTACCAGCAGGATCCAGACTCATTTTTTTACTCATGCGGAGTTATACACCGATATGAAGAATATTGTAGTGTTGAAGTGCTCAAATTCTTAACAAGAATAAATGTGTAGTAATTTTGCAACCAGAATGCAGGAGGCACAGTTGCGCGCCAATATATATTATATGTTCTATTTTTGTTTCCGTCCCAAGGGTTAGTGTATTTAGGGTTTCTACAGAAAAGGGTTTTTCCTGTGATATAGTTCTTTGATATATGTGCCGGGTCAAACAATAGTACTCAGCTCAATATCTTAGGGTACCAACTAAGGAGGTTTGATCGTACCCTTAGTCGTACTACCCGAATACCCATGTACTAGAGAGTATCTTCTCAAGTTTTTCTCTCAATGGCATTATAGCAGTCATGCGGTCGATCAGTTTATCTACGTAGGGCTAGAGGATATATAGGTTGATCTGTATACAGGTGTTGTCTAATGCGCTACCACTCGAAGGGGTACCAACAGGGGTTATGAGGGTGGCCAACAATGTGTTCTTAAGTACCACATGTAGTTCCTATGTGTATGCTTCCCTGACCATGGATTTATGCATTGAGTGATAGATCTTTGTATCTTTAAGATATCGAAATATGTCTCTAACCTGAAGAAAAAAATAACCCACAATTTTCTGCCAAGGAAAGTGCTTTGATACCACTTGCATTATTCCAGATATAATATAGTATGCACAACATAAATATTTAGTAAGAAATGGAAAAAAAACAATGATATAACCAGATCAATATTCGAATATTACCAGAATAACACCAAAAAGAGAACCTTTATTAATGAGAGCAATGTTCACTTGCCTCTTCGAGGGGGAAACCTCTAGCAGAGCAGATCTCTATTACAATAATATCCAAGACAAAACTTATCATTCCCTTGACTTCTATTTATACTAAATCTATCTACCAAAATAATAATCTAGAGGAAGATCTTCTAGAAGTGGAAGCTTCTATTAGGTCTTCTTACATTTGACTTATTATTCCTTATTATTAGGCCTTATTAATATTGGCCTTTATTACATGAGAATTATATTATTCTACCTATGTGAGGGGTTAGGGAGGTTAGGTCCCTAACAACGCATTAATGATATGTGATGTGCATGTCAAATATTGATAGTATGCAGTGGCATGTGTTAAATATCAGTACGCACATGGGATTTAGAGGAAAGGATTCTGACAAAATGGTGCAGATTTTTCATGAATTTGTCTCATGAATTCACCTAACAAATCTTGTTGTCTACACATTTTTCATAATTATCAGTGATTAGAGAAGAATAGAATCAACTCAGAAGGTCAAAAGCATGGAATATGCATAGAGGACTTATAGTCCTGATGATGAATTCGGGGATATGTGTGTCGGTTTGGGTGTTGATGGTACAGAATCTAAGGAGGAGTGCATGAATTTGGTAGAAACCATAAAGGGATTACAAAAGTATTTCCAAATCTATAAGGTTGATATTGAAAGGATTATGAGAGCCAAGGAACAACAATATGACTTCAATGTTAAATTGATGCAGAGATTGGATAGAATGGAAAAGAAAATGAATAAGGAGACAAAGTCGAGTATGTCAATAAGTTGCAGGTATCATTATGAGAAAAGAAGAGAAGCAAGAAGTGTTGATAGGCATTGACCTCACTCTCCAAAGCATACATTTAGAAAAGTGCACATCAGTTTGAGTCCATCTCATGTCAGGAAGCATAAAAGAAGGACTGGGGTGGATGAGATACCAGAATAACACCAGAAATAGCAGCTTTATTAATGATAACAATGTTCACTTTCCTCTTTGAGGGGGAAACCTCCAGTAGAGAAAAGATCTATTACAATAATCTCCAAGAAAAAAATTCTCTAATGTGCTACCACTCGAAGGGGTGCCAATAGGGGTTACAAGGGTGGCAAACAATGTGTGCTTAAGTACCACTTGTATTTCTTGTGTGTGCTTCCCTGACCGTGGATTTACGCGTTGAGAGATAGATCTTTGTATTTTTAAGACGTCGAAATATGTCTCTACCCTGAAGAAAAAAATAACTTAAAATTTTCTACCAAGGAAAGTGCTCTAATACCACTTGCATTATTCTAGATATAATATAGTATACAGAACAGAAATATTTAACAAGCAATGGAAAAAAAACAATAATATAACCATATCAATATTAGAATAATACTAGAATAACACCAAAAAGAGCACCTTTATTAATGATGGCAATGTTCACTTGCCTCTTCGAGGGGGAAACCTCTAGCAGAGCAGAGCTCTATTAGAATAATATCCAAGAAAAAACTTATCATGCCCTTGGCTTCTATTTATACTAAATCTATCTACCAAAAGAACAATCTAGAGGAAGATCTTCTAAAAGTGGAATCTTCTATTAGGTCTTCTTACATTTGACTTATTATTCCTTATTACTAGGCCTTATTAATATTGGCCTTTATTACATGTAAAATGTATTATTCTACCTACATGATGGGTTAGGGAGGTTAGGTCCCTAACAATGCATTACTGATACGCAGTGTGCATGTCAAATATTGATAGTATGTAGTGGAATCTATTAAATATCCGTACACACATGGGATTCAGAGGAAAGGATTCTAACAAGATGGTGCATATTTTTCATGAAGTTGTCTCATGAATTCACTTAACAAATTTTGTTGTCTGGACATTTTGTAGAATTATCAGTGATTAGAGCAGGACATAATTAGCACAGAAGGTCAAAAACATGGAATATGTGTAGAGGACTTATAGTCCTGATGATGAATTCAAGGATATGTATGTCGGTTTGGGTAATGATGGTACAGAATCCAAGGAGGAGTGCATGAATTTGGTAGAAACCATAAAGGGATTACAGAAAGATGTCCAAAGATATAAGGTTGATAATGAAAGGCTTATGAGAGCCAAGGCACAGTAATATGACTTCAATGTCAAATTGATGCAGATACTGGATAGAATGGAAAATAAAATGAATAAGGAGACAGATTTGAGTAGGTAAATAAGTTGCAGGTCTCATTATGAGAAATGAAGAGAAGGAATAAGTGTTGATAAGCATTGACCTCACTCGCCAAATCATTCATTTAGGAAAGTGCATAGTAGTTCGAGTCCATCTCCTGTCAGGAAACATAAGAGAAGGACTGGGGTGGACGAGTTACAGGAAGAAATGAATAAGATCAAGCATCCTACCTTTGACGGTGAGCACAAGAAAGATGAATATGTAGAGACCTGGTTGTTGGGTATGAGGAAGTACTTCAGTTGCATAATTATTCTACATAGACAAAAGGGATAGTTTCCATCTATCATCTAAAAGGAAAGGCATCAATGTGGTGGGATCAGTTTGTGCAATTGCAACACATTGATGGGAAGAAGGTTACTTGGAGTTATTTCAAGAAGTATTTCCAAAAAAAATACTTAACCAAGTGGTACTATGACAAGAAAATGAAGGAGTTCTCCAAACTCAAGCTTGGAAGTATGACCATAGATGAGTACAAAAGGAGATTTTTAGAGCTGTTGAAATATGTGTCTTTTATCAAGGATGATCATGTTAAAATTCAGAGGTACCTGAGTCGGTTGCCTATAGTTATCAATTCCAAGATATAGTATGATGACCCTAAGAAATTGGAGGAAGCCAAAAGGTGCACTAAGTGTCTTTATGAGTAGCAAAGGGGAAGACCGATTTTCCAGAAGGCTTGGGAAGATAAGCTTAAAATTAAGGTGGAACAGAGGAACAAGGGCGCTAAGCAACCATTTTTCAGAAACATTGTGCAAGGACAATAAACTCTATAGGAGCCCATAATTTAATAGAAAGTGGGTCAAAACCCATGGAACAAAACTATTTAGTGTTGGAGTTGTGGTGGGAATCATATGCGCAGATATTTCCCTCAAAGAGGTGATAAAGCAAGTATTGTGCATAGTGTAAAGAAAGCTACAATAGTTGAGGACATGGGTAGAAATGTGCCTAGGATTTACACATCCCTAGATAACAAGTAGGTTAAGTTTTAGTTGCACGTGATTGAGGTTGGAGGCAATATTAATTACCAACCCATTGCTATTTTAATTGATTGAGGATCTAGTCATAGTTATCTAGATCCTAAGATGGTAGAAAGGTTCCATTTGCCAAGAAGAAAGCTTGGAAAATCTTGGTTGGTGCAATTAGCTACAATGGAAAAAAGGAAAATTAATGAGATGTTCAAAGCATGTCCAGTGGAGATGAATGGACTGCGCACAAAATTTGATTTGAATATTATACCTTTAGGATCGTATGATTGCCTCATTGGTATGGATTGGTTGGACGAGAACCATGTTGTCATGGACTGTTATAATAAGGCATTTGCTTGCTTGGATGAGGAAGGGAACTTAATAACAGTTCAAGGAATTCCAAGATTTGTGACTATCAGAGAAGTTTTAGCCTTGCAACTAAAGAAAATATACAAGAAAGCATGTTAAGTATTTGCAGCGCACATGGAAGAAGCACCTAAGGATAAATTTCCAAGTGTTGAAGGTTGTGCAATGTTTCTTGAGTAAAAGATATGAAATGATCTTACTCAAACATTTTTAGATCCTTCTTGGCTAAAGCAATATATACGGGAATGTCACCCTATGTTTATAGCCATCAAATGGTATCCTAATTCACAAGTATTGATTACAAGTGCTTAGGCTAGTTTATTTATAAATAAAAGCTTGTTGTAAAATTCATTATTTATGTAATTTTCTAAACATAACAGATGCTAAAATAATTATAGAGATATAAGTAAAGACACCAAGTCAATAATCAAAATAGATGAGACATAAAGCAATCGTTTATTTCATTCCAATCATCAAAAGAATCGTTCTCTTTACAAAATTTCTTGAGAAAGTTTTGGACCAAAGTCAAACTTAGATTTCCCCAAGGAAACATACAAAAGGACTTCTGACAGAAAGTAAAAAACTAAACTTTACAATATGGATAATCTTTCCACAGATTGTTTCCCACTCGACTCTGCACAATAGCCTTTGTCAGTCATGAAATTTAATTCACAAACAAACAAGTCTACACAGACTATCAAAGATAGATCAACACCTCTGAAAAACAAGTGTCTGAATGATGCAATTCATCCCTGAATATTGATGTCTACAATAGGAACCTTCTATCATAAAAGAGAATTATGCTTCCAATGAATTGAAGAATGAATGAAAACTGAATTATCTCAAAAAAACTCAAAGAGCAGACCTTAGTATGCTTCTCCTTCTATTCTCCTCTTGTTCCTCCTTTTCCTTTTGCCTTTAAGAAAATTAGAATTGGTTGAAGTAGTTGAACTACTTCTTTAGTTAAGTTAACTAAAACTCAACCAACTTTTTAGTTAAGGGGGGAAAGTAATAAAATCATAATAAGGGTTTTTAATAAATAATAACTAGTAGGTGGGACCCCTTGTGACTCCCTTTAGCTTTTTAATAATCATAACATAACTATTAAATCAAGCAAAACATCCCTCTTTGTGACTCCCATCATCACTTTCATATTTTGACAATTTATATCAATGATAATTGAAATTATTTCCAAAAATATATTACCATATATCCAAAAAATAATGTGTTGTCCAAAATTTCGGAAGTCAACTGTTCTCAACCATCAATAAATAAAAACACTTAAAATCCATATTTTCCACTCTGGGAGGCAATCTTTCCCTTGTCGTTGTTGTCACCTTTTGATCTCTCTGAATTTTCCTTAGGCTGTGTGGAGCCTTTAGGCCTAATCTCACTGATCACATGAGAGCAATCATCTCTCAAATGCATGCGGGAGGACACGGATTTGGATGAGTCATTTGAGTGTGAGGAGGGGGAAGCAATGGATTTTCCTTTGGAAAGAGCATGGTGGGCCTCTATTTTTAACCTTTTTCTTGCATGAGAAGAACGTATTGGTGAGTGGACAGGGGCATCTTGGAAAAATTGATTAACAGGTGGAGGATAAGGTAGAATTAAGTTAGGCCAGCCACAATGTTGGGACATTGTCGGGTGGAAAATCTCCTGCCATCCGTCGTTTTCAGGGACTTTAGGTTGCAGTGAGACATGAGGAGGAACTGGGATACCAGGGACCTGAGGGGCTTGGAAGGACGCTTTTCACGCCTAGGTTGGACCACTCCTTGCCCAATCCAATTAAAAAATCCATCTTAAAATAGTTGTCCTAACTCTTGTGATTATGCATCAAAGTGTATGGAAAATCTTGGCCTTCTAGGGCCCCTGTTCCAATTTCCTCTTCCTCGATTACCCGGCCATGGCTACCTCTGCTAAAAAATCTCATTCTTGTATGCATTATTGATTAGCAAAT
>SNQJ01S0000951.1:374410-395317 GCA_010110895.2 Picea sitchensis
ATGGATGATGATGATACGTGTCAGGTATTACTTACTCTAAACATGGGGGATGGAACAATACTTCATTTTCGAGCTCTACCCACAATTTTTAGCCGCAGGGGGTTATGGTCGTGTTTATTTCTCTGCAACTTCAACTCATACTTGCACTGGAGATGGAATTGCTATGATAGCACGTGCTATACTGCCTCTACAGGATTTTGAATTTGTCCAGTTTCATCCTACAGGAATATATGGTGCAGGTGGCCTCATCACTGAAGGATCCTATGGTGAAGGAGGAATTTTGCATAACAGTGAAGGTGAGAGATTCATGGAGAGATATGTTCCAACTGCAAAGGATATGGATTCTAGAGATGTTATGTCTAGATCCATGACTATTAAAAATCGTGAAGTTCGTCATGTTGGACTCTTGAAAGACCTTTGCTAAAGTCTAGAGTAGTATGTTTTGGTAAGGTAAGTTAAAATGCAAGGTGCATTTCGAGAAGTTCAGTTCTATGGAGGTATTCTTAAGAATTCAATTCTGCAACATCTTTGTGTTGTTGGGCCATATTTCAGATATAAAATTATAGCTCGTTATGATTTTTTTTCACCTTCTCATTTGAAAGAACATGGTTTTAAGAGCAGCAACTTAGGCAGGAGGTTGGTCATCAATGTTGGTGAGCTTCCATTGGTTGGAAACAAGGCACCTAATTTTGAAGCAGAGGCTATTTTTGATCAATATTTCATCAAGGTCAATCTTTCTAAATACATTGGGAAAAAATATGTTATTTTCTATCCTTTGGAATTCACTTTTGTCTGCCCCACAGAAATCACTACTTTCAATAATAGATATTCTGAGTTTGGGAAATTGAACACAAAAATTCTTGGTGTTTCTATTGGAAATGTATTCTCCCACCTTGCTTGGGTTCTATCTGATGTTATGAAGGTTATTTCAAAGGCATACAATGTTTTGATTGCAGATCATGGAAACTATGTTATTTTCTACAGACATGATAGTTTGTTTGATTTACCCAAGGCTGAAAAACAAAAAGAGAACGTTTGTATCTAGGAAACATAAAGTTGTAGCTAGATCTCTAGAAAATGGTTCCTCTATGAAATATGAAATAAGTAAATTGTTTTGGTTTTCCCTCTTAGCCTCTTAAAATCAAGTTGGATATAGTGTTCTTCTACAAATTTCAAAATATTATCTAAGAATCAAAGATTGAAATGGACTTGTCTCGTATGTTAAGAAATATATTGTAAAGAAGCTTGAGCTTAAGAACGAATCTGAGTTTGAAATAACTTGTTATGGGCAACTTATTGTTCCAAGATTATCCATGTACATTTTTGTGGAGTTCTAGATACAGTATGATACTTTATGAGATTGGTTGTCCTCTATACAGGAAGTGGATTTTGAAAGGGTTGTTACTATATTCAGTTCAGGTGGTGGTAACCCTAGTTCACAGGAGTGGTTATCATATCATGAAGGTTTACATCACTCTTCATATTCCAGGAACTTCATCAAGTATTTTGATGTATTGACTTGCAAAGAAGAGCTACACAACACAGTAGACACAAGTAAAATTTTCAAAAGTTCATTCATACAGACATTAAGTGGATACCATGTTTTTGCAGATTTGATAAATTTCAAATGAAGGTACATGTTATGAAAGTTTTCCAGGCTTCTTTTATCAGTTTTTACAGTGGAAAACAAGTGGCAGCATATCAATTCAATGAGCATTTCTAGGAAGAAAGTCACGGGTGGTAAAAGGTTTTAGTCATAGGATTGTTTCTAGGACATGTGGCAGACAGTGAAAGAGATGGTAATCAGTTTCCAATTCTAAGTGGCAGCCTACAGAAGAATATTTCAGTTACACAAATGAATATGCACTCCAAAATTGAAGGACTCAATATTTTCTTTCCCATTTTGTTGATACTATGTTTATGATTTGGAATCGAAATCTTCATTAATTTCTATTTCTAGTCAAAGGAAATAGGGTCCCAAATTTAAAGGCATATGATCATCATTCAATAAAAGAAAATATAGGACTTCCAGGAAGCCAAAAACATCCATATCCACTTTGAATATTTCACTCAACTCTTGTATAAAGAGTTTGTAGCACTAAACAACAATTTTATATAAAGTATGTTGCAAACTCTTATAGGTGGCAGATTTGGTCAACTTTTACCTTATCTTCAGCTCTCAAGCACATGACTCATGGCCTAGGTGTTTAATACATCTAATGAAAGATTTCTACAGCCTCTAGGAAGTTCATGAGGCAGTCTAAGGACTTAGAATTAGAGAGGGATACTTATCCCTTAAAATAGGATCTTATCCTATGATTTTGTAATAGATTAAATTAGATTCAAATATGTAGTATTCAATCCCCTTTTTTGAGGATCTTGAAGCTAAGTTGTAAGGCTATTTAAGCCCATTGAAGCTACATTGTGAAGAGGGGGGGTTCAGTCCTCAAGACTGAGGTTTGAGATTGAAGACTCTATTGTACTCTTTTTGTTGTAAAAAACCTTGATATATATTATGGAATGATAAGTCTCTTTCATTGATATTGCTCAGATCCCTGTCTCTCTTTCTTATTTTGTACTTGTGATTTGAATTTTATGTTCAGTTCTTTGATTATTTAATGATTGATGATTGTCATATTATCTATGCATTAGTAAACAAAGGATCACAAGCCTTTTGTTGGTTATATTCGACCTTTTACATGTATTTTCAATATATGTAATGTTGTTGAGTTAGTTAGCATTCTCCACCCATCTGAATTATATAAACCATCTAATCAATAGCTCTTGAAGGCCTTATTCTGTCTAGATATGTTCAAGTTGCCTTGAGTGAAGGAATGAGTGTGTGAGTTATTCATCTTTGATCCAATTATTCAAATACATCATTAAGCATTATGATTTAGTTACCAAGCTCTCTTGATATTCAACCTAAAGAGACTCCTAGAGTGATAACACAAGGGTTCTTGGATATGTGAGGGATTGTATTGAGCAAAAAATGTTTAAAATGAGGGGGAAAATATCGTGATTACTGCTCACAGACATCAAAGAATCAACTATAAAGTAAACCAAAAGAATATATCATTGTAATTCATCTCTGCGATCCCTTAATTGTCATAATACAGAATTTACCTTAAATATAATTGAATTTTAGGAACAGGGAGTGGATAGTGAATATGGGAAGATGAGGGGAATTGTAATGTGGGAAAAAGTGAAATAATGGTAGGGAAAAAAAATGAATATTGTTCGTAAAATAAATTAAGTAATCCATAAAACAGTTATGTATTTAATGCAAGCGATCCAATACTAATTAAACAATTATTGTGTGTTAAAACTTGTTCACTGTTCCACATCCAATTTGTTTAAAAAAAAATCAATTAACACAATGTACAATCATACTCAGAAACGTCATGCCTTTCACCCATCTTTAAAAGAATTATGTTTATTTTCATTTCCTTCCCTTTTATATTTAAAAAAAAATCCAAAAAACACATAGTCATATTGCTTCAACTTTGTTCAGCATATAAAAATATCAACCACTGCCCATAATTTGTAATTTTTCAAATCAAACATAGACACGGGTCTTTCCTAAGTTGAACAGACTCTTTTAAAATATGCATGATTCCATTCCTTTGACAATATTAAACCCCGTGCTTCACCTCTGATGTTGCAATAAAATAAAACAATCCACAATGTCTACATAAATCATACACAGTAGACAACCAAGTCACAGTTATCAACTCTTCAACTTGCAATAATCCTGATCAAGACAAATTAAACACACTAAAAACACCGACTTCAATTTATACCACGCTGTAGAAACACACATACCAACGCATAACGCAAAGAGCCATCTTTGTGACTGTACATATCCAATTACTCCCAATCAATCCATTTATAACAATGTTGAGTTATCGATTCAATTGTCACAACAAAAGGAGCCAGCGACTGTATGCCCATTATCATTTCCAATTACAACTCTCCAATCAACCCGATCAAAATAGAGACAATCCAACAATCAAATCCATTGTCAATACTACTCAACCAATTTATGACAGTCAACAAGATACCCGATAGAGTGTGACTAGTTGAGTTTGTCAAAATCGGGCTCTGTAACCAATGAACATAAGAAATAATCAAGGGTTCGCTCAGTCACAAAACACAGGGAGACTGGATTTCGACCATATCGACAGTAGCTGAAACCCTCAAGACAATAATGGTGGAACCACAAGCCTCATAACCCTTAGCTTTGTAAAATAGGATGATAGTTCAACACCAGGTAGGGTAGGCTACAATGCAGAGGAGAAGATATTTCTCATTGGCCAGTAACCAACACCAAGAATGCGCAGAGGCATAACCCTAACATTTTTCCCCAATAGCCAAATAATGTTGATAGAAATACAAAACCCAGGTACTACCAACAACCCTAAATCATGATTCTTGGCATAATATCCACCCCATAACCAATTGTGTGGATGCCAATAATGCAAAATAAGCCCACGACCGGGTGAAAAAGTTATGTAGTGACCAAAAGGTGGTTCAAAAAATACATAGCACCAAATACAATCGGGTCTGGTTACCATTAAAAGTGAGGAGGTGACCAGTAAGTCTAAACAGACTGAAACCATCTAACAAAATACCCATAAATACAATAGAGAGCTATTCCAGTTTCCACCACACAGGACAACCAATGAAATCACAATTTCAACCATCGATTTTTCCATTTGCAACGAATAACACACACAATCATCCCAGAGAAAACACCACGTGTTTACACAGTTTCCAATCTCAAGAAAACATAGACCAACACATTACCGAGCCAATGTTCATTTCATACATAGAACAAATTCATGGATGGGAGAAAAGAACCATACATGTAACCAATGTCTTTGAAAATGTGAGTTGGTCGAGCAGTTCCTTTCATGCCTGAATCTTGGAGCTTAACCACAAAAAAACAAAAATGAACAATAACCATGCTAGGGTGACGGCTCAGTGGGAGAAGTATGGAGTGACGTGCATTTACTGCACGTCGCTTCCATCCTCCATTTCATTCAATTTCATAGTACATGACAGCCATCCAAACCATTAATCCATGTCATTAATCCATGCATCGAAACTTGCACATATTGCTAGCCAAATGTGCCACCCCAATCCATATTAACTATACCATATATCAAATGCGCCCAATCTAACTCGATATAAATCGTATAGCCACTAACATTTCTAGTTAGGACTAACATTAATTCCTTTTAATTTCATTTGCACATAGTATAGTATAGCATTGTATAGTATAGTTACCTCTTCTTGTATTTTTTTCACAAGTCTCTTTCCATTGCTCTTGTTTCTTGTTGTTACTAACATGTGTTTTGTGCAGGTGTAATAGGTAATAAATCATGGAAACACTATCAAATGTAACAATAGTAAATATATGCCACTTCATAGATGGAATTTATAGCTTAGAATCACAAAATCATTACATAAAATGCAGTATCCATCTGCCATTTGTCACAAACAAAACCAATATTTCATCATCAATCATGTAGAACCCTATAAGAAGCATCGGAACAACAGCATAAAATGTGTTATAAGACTATCTCTAATCCTCCAGTCTACAAGGGGGTCCCACCTACAATTATTATATATCATTAGCATAGTTTAAATAATAGGCTTAGCAATACTTTGCAAGCGAAATCCTCATTGCGATTTTTAATCGTCAACAAAGTGGCGACTCCATAGGGAAATATGTTTCTAACAGATTAAGAACTCAAAACATATGGTTTCTCAGACCAAGAACAGTGGATCAAGAAGGTATAACCATAATGATTATGCAACAAGGGGAAGTGAGCGGATTTAATGGAAAAATGACCGGTGATTTGGGAATAACTCATGAAAAATGTTAAGTATGAGGGGGTTTATCCCTGTATGCATAATCATTCAGCCATAATTTTCTCTTTAATTCAAGGAGAAAAAATTATGGACTTGCTCTTTTAACTCTCAAATGGATGAAGAAATGGAAAGCAAAAGCAGGAAATAACCAATTTCTTTATAAGACAACAATGAAAGAAGATAACAAATTCAATTACGCTTTCAGGGGGAAGATCGTAACAGTTGTGTAAGCTTGATTGTTATTGACTAACAATACCTTGCAGGAGTGTCACTGTGGCAGAACTGATCCATCATCTTATTCTTGACCAAAATCAAACTAAAAAGATGAAAAGAAATAAAATTCATGACAAAAATGGGACTACAAAATTTAAAATAGCAGAAAAATGACAGAATTGCAAAAGCAGCAGGAAAAATATTAAAAAAAAGAATAAATGAAAGTAGTAGTGCAAATGAAAACAGAACTGGACTACTAATATACAGGAAAACCAAACAACGTTGAAACTTTCAATTTTGTTCCATGTAGCGTTTTAAGGAGAATCGTTGKTGTTGTAGGAAAACAATCGCTCTTGTAAATATTTTAAAATGTAAGAGTTTGTACCCAGAACAAAAGCGATCTTGAAAGGACCCAACCATAATTTTTGAAACTTAGAGACAATTGATATTCCCTTAGAGTACAGAATTAGATCATTAAGATAGATATGAATAATAATTTTGATCAAATCGTCATAAGTTACTTGCATAGGAATTTTCAAAGTGGCATGTGCATCAGATAAGCCAGAAGGCATACGTTCATAAGTCAAGGTGCTCCAATGAGTAATAACGATGGTTTTATGCTTATCTTCCCTTTTTACCCTGATTTGATTGTAACTGGAAAAATCGTCAAGTAAGGACATCATCTGTGACCCTGCAACTCGCTGCAAAATCATTTCCGTGTTAGGGAAAGGGAAGTGATATTTTATACTAGCCTGATTTATTGCACGAAAATCAACGCATAATCTGATCTAACCGGTTGTTTTCTAAACAACAACCAAATTGAAAACCCATTCATAATATTTGACTGGAAATATGATTCCATCCTTCAAGAGTTTTTCTAACTCCTTTCGAATAGTTGCTTCCAGTGTAGGGTTGATAGGTCTTTGTTTTTGCCTAACTTGTTTTATGCCTTCCTTGATGGGAATGGCATGTTGTATAAGAGCTGGATAAAAACCACGAATATCCTCATAAAACCAAGAAAAAATATCTTGAAATTCACCAAGCAGCTTGGCAAAGTTCATTTTCTCTTCATCAAAACATTGGGCACATATTTTAACATTCTTTGGAGACTCGGGTGTCCCAATGTTCAAGGCGATGGTTTCACCCACCTTCCTTTTCGACTCCTCTTATTTTTGTTTCTCTTTATTGCCTACATCACTCAATGAAAATGAACTCTCTAGAGGAGTCAAGCCTTTAGGAATCTTGTTATTTTCTATGGATATAATTTCCTTTGGATTATAAGGTTCATTTTGAATGAAAGCATAGATGCTCTCATCGCTAGGGAAGACCTGCCAGGATTCTATATTATCAAGGATATGCGGACGATATAGAGATTGAAAAGTACAATCAAGTATGTGTGGCAGAATTCTTCGATTAGGAGAGGCTGCAAAAACAACTAAATGATCATCCATTCAGTTCAATTCCCTCTTAACATGAGTAATGTTGAAAGCTAATAGGTTTGAGATAAGTTCCCAAATAGTTTGGGTGTATCATTTCATCAACTTGTTTCTAGGAGAGTATATCTTACGTACAAGGTTCACAACAAGCTCGGAATCTCCAAAAACTGTAAGGTGACCATAACCAAGGTTATAGGCGTTTTCAATGCCTAATAATAAAGATTTGAATTTAGTGACATTGTTTGTGCAAGCAAACTCCAACCTGTAAGAAAAGTTATGAGTTTTCCCCACAGGAGAGTACAAGATTATGCCAGCTCCATTATCATCAGTAGAGCGTGAACCATGTGCCACATGCCATCATCTAAATCGATTTGTTCCAAAAAAATGTTACCCTCCTCGGAAAATATGGAATACACCCCTAGGTCCTCTTCGATATGGTTCACATTAGGTTGTGGGACACTCTCTATGTAAGGTGAAATTCTTCCCTCTCTAAGGACTATAATGTTTTTACCATTCTGAGGAACGGATAAGTGTGTCTCATTGAGTGAGAGGTATCCACCTGTCAAATATTTCCAATCTCCTCCTAAGATGATTAAATAATTGTTTACTAGCATATCAATTACTTGAATACTAAGGGTTGTCCTTATTTCAGGGTGTGCGCACAAAATTAAGGTCACATATTTAATATCACCTATGGTCGTTTGTTGTAGACTATTATAAGAGAGCATGCTTATGGTATTCTCATTTGTACAAGACAAGCCTAGCTCTTCCATAATAATATTCGACATTACACTTGGGCCCGAACCGCCATCAATGAGGCAATAATGGGAAATCGTATCCATAATTTTTATAGAAATATAAAAAGGGGGATTTTTTATAGGGTATCTAAAGTTATGTACACCTACTTTATTTATAGGTGAATCCTCTTCATTTACCTCTTCATAGAGGTTGGCTACAATGAAATATTTTCCTTCCATGAATTGTTTTATATGCCTCTGTTGTTCAAGGATGACAACCATGTCCAGAAGGGTGGCATTTGCGTTGTTGGCCAACTGATGCACAATATTGTATTTGGAAGAGGGAATAGGGGAGGTAATTCCTTGACTATCAGGAACCTTAGGATCCTTAACAGTAGCAGCTGGTGAGGATGAGCTCGGGCTAGAAGAATTGTGGGGAGGATCATATTTTCCTTTGGGAGCATAGGATTTATTCCTAGTATTGATGATCATCACATCTTCTGGCTCTACAAAATCTAGGATATTGTTGATGGGCATTTATGACACACCATCAAAGGGAAGGGAAGATCTAGTCTGGGGTTGTCTATTTAACCCAAGTCATTTGTTATAATCTACCCTAACGGGTTTTATGGCTCTGTTAGACAACTAAGATCCTAAAACATTTAAAATATGTGGACTAACTAAAGATACAACTCTAACAATCAAAACTTTTATTACAAATGCTTAACTAACAATGTTTATGTACAATAGTTATATACAACTTACAAGGTTTAAGCAAAGCCTTGTGAAAATAATTGTTTTAAGATAATGGATCTAAACAAGATTAAATATAAACAAAATTATTATATTACTCTAAATACAAAACTAATAAAGAACTAATGAATAAGTTTGTAAATGATATAACGAAAATAGACAAAGAAAATTAACGTTTAAATGATGCAATCACTATCCATTCACAAATCAACAAATTAAATAAATAATAAGCTAACTAACCTCTCACTGATCAGCAGTACTAAGCTAAATTCATCTCTATGTATTTGTATGAGCTCCTCTTAACCTGTGTCAAGTGTAAACCTATGAAAAAAACAAGCATAATACTTCTTGAAGAAATTCAAGGAAGTGTTTCATATTCTGGAGCGAGTTTATGAAGACAGAAAGACAAATAATTATATATCATGTGACCTTGAAATGTCCAATAACTGAAAATGAAAGAAATTCCAATTCTCAGGAATGGTGTTACCAACTATCTAGCATCAGATGTAAACTCAAAATACTTGAATAGATAATTTGTCACATATATAAACTAAACCAAAAGATAATGAACAACATAAAGAAAAGCATGATATAAAATATTATGTGCAAAACTAACTAAAGTTAATTCGACAGAGATAACATTTCACATCAAGAAATTACATGAGAAGACAATGGAAAAACATTGCACAATCTACACAGGACAAAAGCCAAAGAGTAAATTGCTTTCTCATATAGTTTCAACAAAATATGTTCATCAAAAGGTCCAAAATGAATTTTTTGGGATAATAGACTCTTAAAGATTGAAAAAAATAATACATAAATGATAGCAATTAACCATGTATTGATAAAACGGACTAAATCTAATTTAAATCAATGCATAATCAATTACTCAAAGAATATGAAGATATTATAATGAAAACAAAACCATTTTACTCACAGGACAAAAGCCATTAAGCAACCTGGAATTCCATATTCTTCTTAGAAAATATTGGTCCATTCTTCCAAAGATTCCAACCACCCGTTACTCCATTTGCAAAGAAACAAGTTTACAAAAGAAATAATATACAAAAAAGAAAGGACAAAAATCCTCATCTGAATTTCTTGGGATCCAATGGGCTCTGAACTTTCTCATATTTATGCAATGAATGAACAGTCTGGGCGTCACTAATAATTTCTGCCACCTGAAATTTTCCTCGTAAAGAAACACCAATATCTCTCAAATCGTGCATTTGTTTGGGAAAAATCCCGCGAGTAAGATAAATGGGTCCATTCTGAAGATGTGTTTTCAACCATTTCTTCAGATTCCTCATGGTTTGGCTACAATCAGTCCCGTAAAATCATCTATTTGTTCTTGAACGCATTTCCAAATCTTATTTGTTGTTGCTTATAAATTATTTGCAGCAATCCAATATTATTTTGGATCAATTATCTTGAACGTATTTAGATAATAAAATCAAGCCATGATCAGATCTGTACCAAATAACTAATAATAAAAACCTGTGAAACAAAAAGAAACCAAATTAATAACCTAAAAATCGTGACTAAAACAAAATCTAGAACAATAAAATTAAAATGAATTTAAACTAACTATAAGTTCTAAACAAATATTGTTTATATTTTCCTTTCAAATATGATCTTAAAATTCTAGAAGCTTCAAGTTGATGGAGAGGAGAAAACATTAATTTTAGGTTTTCACAAAATTAAACAAATGATAGATAATTCTTTTATTTTATTATTTTATTTTTATTTTGAAATGAGATGCAAACTAACAAAATAATTTAATTAATTAAACCTACCAAATGTTTTTTTGAAAATGATGTTGATGAGAAAAAGACGAAAACATAATCATAATTTAAATGAAAGTAAATAGTTGATAAAAATTAAGGTTTTTGTTTAAATCAAGATTTCTATGTTTGTCTCTCCCTCATTCAAATTTGATCAAATGTGAACAAATGTCATAGAAAAGATGTGTCGTAATAAAAACTCCCAAATTATGAAGCTCGTCCATCAACATCAAAACTCTATAGAAAGCAAAATGAAATGGCATCTAAATTTCATGAAATTCAAACCAAACAAAAGAAAAGAATATAAACTCAAACCAACCTCGAAACAAAGCAAACCAATACCAATCCAATCAAGTCAAAGGGAAACAAATGAAGAATCCAAGTAAAATTTCGAGGGACCCTAGATTTTGATTAAAGAAAAAGAAGGGGGTTGTTGGGTCCCAACAGACAATGATGGTAGTTTCTGGTATTTTACCAAATATCTTATCTCTGACGTTCTTCCTTACCTCACATGTGGTTTACTCATGGTGTTCCTCGCAAAATTTACACCAACTTCGAGGCATGATAGCTTTAGGCTGAAAATTATTTTCGATTGGACTTCTAAAGGGGGGTGCGGAAGAGGATGAAGCTCTAGGGGTGAGAGGGGAGACATTTCCATTTCTCTCATACTCTATCATACGATTATTCATATCTTGTACTAGTTGTAAGATGGTGGGMATATATGTTTGTTTAAYGTATTCTCCCTAAGGAAGACATGTTCTTTCAAGTTGTTCTTCATACTCCAAACATGTATGCACAGTGGAACTGAGGTTATCAATGGATTTTTCTTCGAGCCTATGATGATAGGGGGAAGGTAATGCATTKTAATAATGCATGAAAGCGGCTTGGTTCTGATGYTGAATGAGTTCATGGATTTGATTTTATAACTTAGTGAAACGCAAGTTGAAGGACTTGATGGTCTCACCATCCTTATAGGCGATGCTATTGTATTCCCATAACTGCTCAGCTGGGATTTTAGGTTGGCCATAGGTGGATTTGAACCAATATAATAACTCCTCCCAAGTAGATATAATAGTAGGAGGAAGGTCAAAGAAATCGTCCACAGCCTTTCCTTCCAAGGAATTGACAAATAATTGCATGCAAGTATCGGTGTCATTGGCTCCTATGTCATTTGGATCCTATGTTATGACAGGCATTGGAAAATGCTACCAGGTGTTCATTCGTAGTGACAGAGTTATTCCCCAAAAACCTAGGGAGATTCTCTTTGAATTTAGGAAGTGGTCAAGTAGCAGATGCTAGGTTAAGAGGAGAGGAAACATGCCATGGTGGTTGTATCATCTTCTTCAAACTGAAAAATCCCATACTTTTTAATGACTTTGGTGGGGTTTGTGGTAGATTGGACAGGGATATGGTGGCTATATAAGCTACCAATCACCGACGAAGTTGAAGAGTGAGAGGAGGAAGCACTTCCAGAGCCACCACTATATGCAATCTTGTAGATGATAGGTAAGGGAGAGAAATATGAACTTGATGAATCAGACAAGGTTCTCCTTAGAGAACTTTGTTGGGTAGATAACACAACGTTCCTTCTTCCTATCTCATCAATAGGATTAATCTCAGGTGATAAACATCTTCTTCTCCTGGAAACCCGAAGGTCTAATGACATGAAAAGAAAGTCAAAGTTGAAGGGAAAAGAAGGTTATTGTTTATTTCTAGGATGTCTATGTCTAGCTTCCCAACATTCTTGGGCACTAATATCTCATTCAATTTTTGCCCATGAATGATTAATCTCAGCCTGAGTATGAGAAATATCTAGAATGGTATTAAACAAATTCAAAGCAATCTTGGTATGATATTGAAGATTGGGATCAATATTAGCCTACCTTGCAATAGGTACAGTCATTAAAGAATAAAACAGACAAAGAATCAAAATCAGAAAAATAGGTGTATTCGGTGATAATCAAACATAAAAATCAATCAGAGAGATATTGAAGATGTCCCCAATATCGTCGCCAAATAAATGTTGAGGAAAATATATGAAATGATATTACTCAAACATGTTCATATCTTGCTTGGATAAAGCAATATACGGGAATATCACCCTATGTTTATAGCCATCAAAATGGTATCCTAATTCACAAGTATTGATTACAAGTGCTTAGGCTAGTTTTTTTTTTATAAATAAAACCTTGTTGTAAAATTAATTATTTATGTAATTTGTTTAACATAACAGATGCTAAAATAAATATAGAGACAGAATTAAAGACACCAAGTCAATAATCAAAACAGATGAGACATAAATGAATCATTTATTTCATTCCAATCATCAAAAAAATCATTATCTTTACAAAATTTCCTGAGGAAGTTTTGGACCAAAGTCAAACTTAGATATCCCCAATGAAACATACAAAAGGAATTATGACATAAAGTAAAAAACTGAACTTTAAAAGCTAGATCATCTTGCCACAGATTGATGCCCACTCGACTCTGCACAATAGTCTTTGTTAGTCATGAAATTTAATTCACAAACAGACAAGTCTACACAGACTATCAAATATAGATCAACACCTCTGAAAAACAAGTGTCTGAATGATGTAATTCAGCCCTGAATATTGTTGTCTACAATAGGACCCTGCTATCATAAAAGAGAATTAGGCTTCAAATGAATTTAGGAATGAATGAAAACTGAATTATCTCAACAAAACTCAAAGAGCAGACTTAGTATGCTTCTCCTTCTATTCTCCTCTTGTTCCTCCTTTTCCTTTTTCCTTTAAGCAAATTAGAATTGGTTGAAGTAGTTGAAATACTTCTTTAGTTAAGTTAACTAAAACTCAACCAAATTTTTAGTTAAGGGGGAAAAGTAATAAAATCATAATAAGGGTTTTTAATAAATAATAACTAGTAGGTGGGACCCCTTGTGACTCCCTTTAGATTTTTAACAATCATAACATAGCTAGTAAATCAAGAAAAACATTCCTCCTTGTGACTCCCATCATCACTTTAACATTTTGACAATTTATATCAATGATAATTGAAATTATTTCCAAAAATATATTACCATATATCCAAAAAATAATGTGTTGTCCAAAATTTCATAAGCCAATTGTTCTCAACCATCAATAAATAAATAAACTTAAAATCCATATTTGCCACTCTGGGAGGCAATATTTCCCTTGTCGTTGTTGTCACCTTTTGATCTCTCTGATTTTTCCTTAGGCTGTGTGGAGCCTTTAGGCCTAATCTCACTAATCACATGAGAGCAATCATCTCTCAAATGCATGTGGAAGGACAGGGATTTGGCAGAGTCATTTGAGGGTGGGGAGGGGGAAGCAGTGGCTTTTCCTTTGTTAAGAGCATGGTGGGCCTCGGTTTTTAATATTTTTCTTGAATGAGAAGATTGTAGTGGTGAGTGGACAGGGGTAGCTTGGAAAATTTGATTAACAGGTGGAGGAGCAAATAGAGATAAGTTAGGCCAGCCACGATGTTGGGAGACTAACGGGTGGACAATCTCCTACCATTCGTAGTTTTCAGGGACTTCAGGTTGCATTGAGACATGAGGAGGGACTGGGATACCAGGGACCTGAGGGGCTTGAAAAGGAGGCCTTTCAGGCATAGGTTGGACCACTCCTTTCCCAATCCAATTAAAAAATGCAGCTTGAAATAGTTGGCCTAACTCTTGCGAGTCTGCATCAAAGTGTATAGAAAATATTGACCTTATAGGGCCCATGTTCCAATTTCCTCTTCCTCAGTTACCCCGGCCATGGATACCTCTACTGAAAAAGCTCATTCTTGTATGCACTATTGATTAGCAAATAGTTTCTTTAACAACCATACATGACACCTCTTTTAAATATGAAATAAAATTTGGCTCAGCAACAGATCAGACTCATGCAATCCAATCCATACAAATCATTTAATAGTTGTCAATGATCAGGGGGTGAACAAGGTTTTGGGGATATGTGAGGGATTGTATTGAGCGAAAAATGTTTAAAATGAGGGGGAAAAGATCACGATTACTTCTCACAGGCATCAAACAATCAACTGTAAAGTAAACCAAAAGAATATATCAGTGTAATTCATCTATGTGATCCTTTAACTGTCATAATACAGAATTTACCTTAACTATAATTTAATTTTAGGAACAGGGAGTGGATAGTGAATATGGGAAGGCGAGGGGAATTGTAATGTGCGAAAAAAGTGAAATAATGGTAGGGAAAAAAAATTAATATTGTTCGTAAAATCAATGAAGTAATCCATAAAACAGTTATGTATTTAATGAAAATGACCCAACACTAATTAAACAATTAATGTGTGTTAAAACTTGTTCACTGCTCCACATCCAATTTATTTTTAAAAAAATCAATTAACACAGTGTACAATCATACTTAGAAACGTCATGACTTTCACCCATCTTTAAAAGAATTGTGTTTCTTTTCATTTCCTTCCCTTTTATATTTAAAAAAAAATCCAAAGAACACACATTCATATTGCTTCAACTATGTTCAACATATAAAAATATCAACCGCTGCCCATAATTTGTAATTTCTCAAATCAAACATAGACACGAGTCTTTCCTGAGTTGAATAGACTCTTTTAAAATATGCTTGATTCCATTCCTTTGACAATATTAATAATTAAAGTTTCAATGAAACCATACTACCAAAACCTTGTGCTTCACCTCTGATGATGCAATAAAACAAAATGATGCACGATGTCTACATAAATCATACACAGTAGACAGCCAAGTCAAGGTTATCAACTTTTCAACTTGCAATAATCTCGATCGGGACAAATTAAACACACAACAAACACTGACGTCAATTTATACCACGTTGTAGGAACACACAGACCAACGCATAATGCAAAGAGGAATCTTTGTGACTGTACATATCCAATTACTCCCAATCAATCCATTTATAACAATGTTGAGTTATCGATTCAACTATCACAACAAAAGGAGGCAGTGATTGTATTCCCATTATCATTTCCAATTACAAATCTCCAATCAACCCAATCAAAACAAAGACGAGCCAACAATCAAATCCATTGTCAATACTACTCAACCAATTTATGACAGTCAACAAGATACCTGACAGAGTGTGACTGGTTGGGTTTATCAAAATCGAGCTCTGTAACCAATGAACATAATAAATAATCAAGGGTTCCCTCGATCACCAAACACAAGGAGATTGGAGGTCGACCATATCGACAGTAGGTGATAACCCTCAAGAAAAGAACGGTGGAACCACAAGCCTTATAACCCTTAGATTTGTAAAATAGGATGACAGTTCAACACCAGGTAGCGTAGGCTACGATGCAAAGGAGAAGATATTTCTCACTGGCTAGTAACCAACACCAATAATTCACAGCGGCATAACCCTCACGTTTTTCCCCAATAGCCGAAAAATGTTGATAGAAACGGAGAGCCCAGGTACTACCAACAACCCTAAAGCATGCTTCTTGGAATAATAGCCACCCCATAATCAACTATGCGGATTCCAATAACGCAAAATAAGCCCACGACCAGGTAAAAAAGATATGCATTGACCAAAAGGTGGTTCAAAACATACACATCAACCCCATAGCACCAAATACAACCAGGTATGGTTACCATTAAAAGTGAGGAGGCGGACAGCAAGGCTAAACAGAGTGAAACCCTCCAACAGAATACCCATAAAGACAACAGAGAGCTATTCCAGTTTACACCACACGGGATAGCCAATGAAATCACAATTTCAACCATCGATTTTTCCATTTGCAATGAATAACACACACAGCCATTCCAGAGAAAACACCACATGTTTACACAGTTTCCAATCTCAAGAAAACACGGACCAACACATTACCTATCCAATGTTCATTTCATACATAGAGTGAATTCATGGATGGGTGAAAAGAACCATATGTGTAACCAATGTATTTGAAAATGCGATTTGGTCGAGCAGTTCCTTCCACGCTTGAATCTCGGAGCTTAACCACAGCAAAACCAAAATGAAAAATAACCATGCTAGGGTGACGGCCTAGTGGGAGAAGTATGGAGTGAGTGACGTGCATTTACTGCACGTCACTTCTATCCTCCATTTCATTCAATTTCATAGTACATGACAGCCAGCCATGTCATTAATCCATGCATCGAAACTTGCACATATTGCTTTCCAAATGCGCCACCCCAATCCATATTAACTATAACATATATCAAATGTGCCCAATATAACTCGATATAAATCATATATCCACTAACATTGCTAGTTGGGACTAAGATTAATTCCTTTTAATTTGATTTGCACATAGTATAGCATAGCATCATATAGTATAGTTACCTCTTCTTGGATTTTTTTCACAAGTCTCATTTCATTGCTCTTGTTTCTTGTTGTTACTAACATGTGTTGTGTGTAGGTGTAACAGGTAATAAATCATGGAAACACTATCAAATGTAACAACAGTAAATATATGCCACTTCATACATGGAATTTAGAGATTAGAATCATGAAATCATTACATAAAATGCATTATCCATCTGCCATATGTCACAAACAAAACCAATATTTCATCATAAACCATGTAGAACCCTGTAAGAAGCATCGAAACAACAAAATAAAATGTGTGATAAGACTGTATTTGATCCTCCTGTCTACAAGGGGGTCCCACCTACTAGAATTATATATCATTAGCATAGTTTAAATAATAGGATTTAGCAATACTTTGTGGGCGAAATCCTCGTTGAGATTTTTAATATTCAACAATGTTGAAAGAGTTTTAGGATCTCTTTAAAGAGATATTGGGATTGCCTCCGAAGAGGTATATTGATTTTTCTATAAATCTGATGGCAGGAGAAGATGATGTATCAGAGACTCCTTATAGGATGAGTGCACCAGAGTTGAAGGAGTTGCAGATGCAACTTGAAGAGATTCTGAAGAAGGGTTATATACGCCCAAGTGTGTCACCTTGGGCTGTGTGAATTTTGTTCGTGAAGGAGAAGGATGGTACACTTATACTTTGTACCGATTTCAGATAGTTGAATAAAGTAACAATGAAGAACAAATATATTTTACCAAGGATAGATGACATATTTTATTAGCTAAGGGGTGCAAGTATATTTTCCAATAGTTATCTCAAATATGGATATCACCAAGTGAGAATAAAAGAGGAATACATCAGTAATACTTCCTTCAAAAAAACATATGGTCATTACGAGTTTACAGTGGTGCCATTTGGGTTGTCAAACACACCAAGTGTCTTCATGTCTTTGATGAATCTAGTTTTCAGAAGTTATTTAGATAAGTTTTTCATTGTTTTTATGGATGGCATACTTATTTATTCAAAGTCAAAAGAAGAGAATGAGCATCACTTGAGAATGGTACTGCAGGTTTTGAGGGAACATTATCTTTATGCAAAGATGAGCAAGTGCTCATTTTACCATAGGCATATTCATTACTTGGGTCATATCATTTCAGAGGAAGGAATAGTTGTGGACCAAGTGAAAATAAAATCCATTGAGGAATGGCCAACACCAAGAAATGTTGCAGAGGTAAGGTCCTTTATGGGACTTGTGGGTTATTATAGAAGGTTCATTGAAGGATTCTCACAGATTATGCATCCAATTAAATCTTTGCAAAATAAAGTTGTGTGATTTGATTGGACTCCAGATTGTGCAAGTCATTTTTAGCACTTGAATATTTTGTTGACAAGTGCACCACTTTTGAGGATTACAAATCCAGATGCAGACTTTGTGGTGTGCATGGATGCATGCAAGGAAGGATTGGGTGGAGTTATGAGTAGGAATGGATAGGTGGTATGCTACGAATCAAGGAATTTGAAAGAGCATGAAAGGCTCAATGCTACCCCTGATTTAGAATTGACATATATAGTGCATGCCTTGAAGACGTGGTGGAATTATCTCATGGGTAAAATATATGAGTTGAGAATAAACCATTGTGGTCTGAAATAGTTTTTTGGGCATCCAAGTTTGAATTCTAGACAAAGCGAGGGGTTAGAATTCCTCGGTGAGTATGACTTCGATATAAATCATATCATAGGAAAAGAGTGTTGGAGATACTTCACACTCACCTAGGATTTATTTTTCCTATGGTTTTCCCTATGTTTATTAGTAATTATACAATCTCCTATAGTTTAGGGAGAATATTCCTCTAGGAGAATATTCTCTTTAGTTCATACTTCATTTTGATCAGTTGAGTGGAGTCTAGATACCACATTGGGATTATCACCAAGAAACATTAGGATCATCACCAGATACTATTAATTGTCCTTGGGATTATCACCATACTAGCACTTTACTCGTGATTTCTTGATCTCCTCATCACTTCACCCTATTTCAGTCAATTAACTGAAGAATGAGAGACTAAATAACTCAGACTAGGTGGTAGTTCACTCCTGTAACTGCCTGAGAGACTAGACTAGGTGGCAGTTTACTCTCATAATTTTTGGTGTGTGTCCAGATCACTCTATACCACCACTATGGTGCATTGGATTCTCCTCCAGTTCACATTAGTTGAGTTATATATAGTATATTATGTGTAAATTATCATTCATTCATTTGGTTAATGAGAATTGTTTCATTCTTTCTCTCCTACTTCTCTTTTCTCATATTTTCTCTGCAAATTGTGTATGTCATTTTCTAGCTAGATCTCTTATGAGAAGTTTCAACACATTTACATGGTATCAAAGCCGATGGACTGCTAAAAGACACACCAAATTATTTTTTCAGGTACCGAAGATTGAAGACAGCGGAAAAATGGAATTTCCAAAAGAATTCATTCTTACACTGTACAATTTCTTTGAATGGGAGGAGAATATGATAATGCATCTTCGAGGTAGAGGATTTTACAGGTTAACCATGAACATAGAGACATAACCAAAATCATCCATAGACAAATCCAAGTATCTAAATAAAATGGATGAAGTGTTTGGAACAATTTGCAGACTCATTTCTCCTGAACTCCTCTTTCACATAGCCTCATGTAAAACCCTCAATGAAGCCTGGACCACCATGGAAGGGATTTTTGGAAAACGGGAAGAGATGAGGGGACACATGCTCGAGGTGGAATTTCTCACTTTGGATCCAAAAACCTTCGACAATATCCAATATTTCTTTACCAAATATAAGGATTTGTTGTCGATACTCAAGGCTTGTAGGGTTAATAAATCTAAGGAGGAGAAACAAATGGTTCTTACCATTCTCTCCAAACTTGGTCCAGAATATGCAGTGTTTGTATATACATTTCATTCAGTTAGGCTCACCTCTGGAGCCACCTGGACGATGCCCTCTCTTGAGGCCTTTATCGAGTCTCTGACACAAGAGCAGAACAAGCTCATCAATATGGGAAAAATCAAAGGCCAAAGGTGCATGCACTTACTGTGCAAGATGGTAGTGGTCATTAATATCAAAAATCTAAATACAAAGACAAAAGGAAAGAACATGAAAATCCAAAGAAAGAAGGGTACTCAAAACCCTTCAACGATGCCTCGGGATCCAAAGGTGGAAAGGGAAGAAAAGGGGAGAAATGCACTTACTTCCATAAAGGATTCCATCTAAACTTTACATGTGTGTAGAAACAAATAGATCAAATGGCCCAAATACTTCAGCAAAACAACCTTGGAGATCGTATCCCCAAGGGTGTCAAGAAGAAGTAGCCAAAATATTAGAATCTCAAGAAAGGAAATTCTAGCCATGCTTTGATTGCCATCAACTCCTCTCTCGATGCTTGGATCGTAGATTCAGGTGCATCACACTACATGGATGCCACAAAAGAAGTATATTCTTCATTGGATGCATGCAAAGGTCCTCCTATTCTAATGGGGGACAAATCTCCAGTCGATGTAATATCCCAAGACCGAGCCCCATTTGAATTGTAAATATATTTTATAGGCTAGTGAGCCAAGTGATTATAAGCTAGGAGGTTTATGTGATGATTAGGTCGGAGAGCCTAGATACTAAAGGCCAGTTGTTGGTCACTATAATTGCTTAATTAATTTCAAACAACCAAGTGAAACATAAATTATCAACCCAGGGAAGTCTTTTGTTTCAAAGATAGCTGCGCACTATATATGCTCAATTCCAAAAGCACTAGTGTTGTAGTAAAGAAA
>SNQJ01S0000952.1:5086-119209 GCA_010110895.2 Picea sitchensis
AATGAGAATAACGACAGCAGTACTTACAATCGTAGATGCGAATGCGACAGCTTCGTCAGGTCCTCTTCGTCTAACCCTTGTCTGAAAGATCCACAACCTGGATGGCAGCAGCTGCACTGATGATTCTTCTCTAGCTGACTGCATATTTCCTCCAAGATCATAGGTTTCACATACACATTTGTTCCTCCTCTCTTCACCATTAGAGCTTGCTGATATAGGTTGGGAAGAGGTTAACCACTCAAGTCATGTTTAGAACCAGTTATGAACCTCTTCCTTGGTTTGAGAGATCTTTTGACAAAACCAAGGATTCGAGCCTAACAGCCTCCTAAACTCGAATGATTCTCCCCTTATTTTCCTCGCCGGGCTTAACAATTCACCCAGAATAGGGAGCGCTCTTTGAAGAAGGTCACAGAGCGTTATAACGCTCCCAGAAAGGTCCCCAGAAGCGCCAGCGCTCCAGAATTGAATAACGCTCCTGCAGAGGGGTGGAAAAGCGTTGTAACGCTTCTCATCCATGGTGGAGGGGCGCCGACGCTCCTCAGGTAGCTTTAGAGGAGCGTTCTCCTTCCAAAACCTTGATTATGAAGCCCTCCAAAGTGTCAAGAGATGTTTGACTTCAGTAAACCAATTTTTTTCCTCCAAACTGAGTAAATGAGGTGTTTTAAGTGTCTCTGTGATGTCGCCATTAGGGTAACACAATCCAACAGTATTGACGACACCTTTATAACCCACTTGTGACATTTGCGTCAAGTTGTATAGGAGTTGTGACACTTGCGACAAACGAGAGGTATATGCGACACTTATCCAGTTGAGTAATTTGGATGTGTAACAACCACCAACTACAAAACCATGGAAATGTCATTCACAGAGGAGGGTGGACGGAAGGTAGTGCTTCGGGGCATGACAGGGAATGCTGCAAAGGTAGTCACGGCCAAGAGGATGGAGGCCATCTTCCAAAGAGATGAGATAGTATATGCAGCAGAATGCAGGATTGTAACACGTATGGATGAGCAGGGAAAGGTTCACTACACCCCAGAGATCAAAGAAATCCTTGACAGTCACCACAAGGCGTTTGGGCTTATTCCTCTAGGGGTGCCACCAGATAGGGGGTTTGAGCACATTATTGAGATAGAGGAAGGGGCCAAACTAGTCATTACCACACCATACATACATCCCAAGAAGTACAAAGATGAGATAGAGAAGGCCATCAAGGAACTTCTGGACATGGGGCACATCAGGCCTAGCACTAGCCCTTTTGCTTCTTTAGTAGTGCTGGTGAAGAAGAAATATGGCACTATGAGGATGTGCATTGACTTTAGGGCCTTGAATAAAAAGACCATAAAAAATAGGTACTCAATACCAAGGATTGATGAACTGTTGGATGAATTGCATGGGACCATCTACTTCACTAAGATTGACCTTCATTCTGGTTATCATCAGATCAAGATGAGGGAGGAAGACATCTCAAAAACAACTTTTAGATGTCATTACGACCATTATGAGTTTTTGGTGATGCCCTTTGGGTTAACCAATGCCCCTGCTACGTTCCAATCATGTATGAACCATGTGTTCAACAAACAGCTAAGGAAGCACCTGTTGGTATTTTTTGATGACTTGCTTATCTACATCAATACGTGGGAGGAGCATCTCAGGCATGTGGATCAGATTTTATCAATCATGGAGGAACAATCACTGTATGCTAATGAGTCCAAATGCGAGTTTGGAATGACGGAGGTCCTCTATTTAGGACACATCATCGGGGAAAAGGGGGTACAGGTACATCAGGAGAAAATACAAGCCATCATGGAATGGCCTACTCCTAAGACACTCACATAATTGAGAGGATTTCTGGGCATGTGCACGTATTACATGAAGTTTGTCAAAGGATTTTCTCAGCTGTGTGCACCCTTGACCGATTTGACTAATAAAGGAGCCTTCAAGTGGGACAAGGAGGCTCAAATAACGATGGACAAGATGAAGGAAGTGATGAGTACGTGCCCAGTCTTAGCCCTTCCAGATTTCAGCCTCCCTTTTACCTTGGAGTGTTATGCCTCCGGGGAAGGAATAGGGGTCGTACTGATGTAGAAGAGGCACCCTCTTGCTTATGAGAGTTGGAAACTCAGGGGTCCCGAGCTACTCTACAACATTTATGACAAAGAATTGCTGGCTATCATGCATGCACTAGCCAAATTCCGGCAATACTTGGTAGGTGCCCGGTTTGTGGTCAAGTCAGATCATAACAGTCTCAAATACCCATTGGAGTAGAAGGATTTGAATGAGAGGCAACAGAAATGGGTAAGCAGAATACAGGCCTACGACTTTGACATTGAATTTGTCAAAGGGAAGAACAATGTGGTGGATGATGTGTTATCCAGGAAGCCATCCATCTTTGCCATGACAGGGGTATCAGTTGACTGGAAAGACCATCTGGTGATGGAGTATGCAAAGGATCAGTTCGCATGCCAGCTATTGGATGGGCAGGTACAAGATGATAATTTTAAGGTTATGAATGACCTCATCTACTATAAGGACCGAATCTTTTTGGTTCCTGAATCGGCCTTCAAGGCTAAGATATTGCAGGCGTACCATGACTCACCAATGGAAGGACATCAGGGGATCAACAAGACGTACAGACAAGTGAGATAAAGGTTCTCATGGAAGGGGCTCAAGGAGGATGTGATTAAGCACGTCAAGGAGTGTACTACATGTCAGGAGAACAAATATGAGCACACGCACCCAACATGACTACTACAACCCCTACCCATTCCAAAGCACAAATGGGAGAGCATATCCATGGATTTCATCACTAGGTTGCCAAAGACACAAGGGAAGGACTGCATTTTTGTAGTAGTGGACAGGTTGACAAAGTTCACACACTTCTTCGCCATAGCTATTGACTTCAATGCCGCACAGGTGGTCGAACTGTTCTTTAGGGAAATTTTCAGGTGGCACGGCCTACCCAAGACCATTGTCAACGACAGGGATAGCAGGTTCATGAGTACATTCTGGCAGGAATTATTTAGGTTGGTTGGTACGACTTTGACCCCTAGTACCAACTATCACCCTCAGACGGACGAACAGACAGAGATAGTCAACAAGTGGGTGGAGGGATACCTCAGAAATTATGTGGCAGGACAACAGAAAGCGTGAGTTAGATGGTTGCACTTAGGAGAGTACTGCTACAACACCACCCAACATACGTCCATAGGCATGTCACCATTCAGGTCCTTGTATGGCTACGATCCTTTATATTTTGGGGAGATTGATTTGGGTGACATTAGGGCACCTATGGTACAATATTGGATACAACAGAGCCAAGACATTCTCAGGGAGCTGAAAGATCATCTACAAAAAGCACAAAACTAGCAAAAGGTCCAAGCAGACAAGCACAGAGTTGATCATACTTTTGAGGTTGGTGACCTGGTCTACCTAAGGCTCCAACCATATAGGCAGGCTTCCACAAAAAGGAGCGGAGAAGATAAACTACAACCACATTTATTTGGGCCCTACAGAGTCAGCATGAAGATAGGGGCTGTAGCATACGAGCTGGAGCTTCCACAGGGTAGCAAAATACACAACGTCTTCCATGTTTCCTGCCTTAAGAAAGCCCTCGACCAACACATCAGACCCATTGAGGTATTACCTCCCATGGATGAGGAGGGACAACTTTTTTTGATTCCGGAGGAGATATTAGAGGTCCGAGAGAAGAGGCTCAGAAACCGAAGCATCAAGGAGTACCTGATCATATGGAAGGATTTATCCATTGAGGATGCCACATGGGAAAAGGAGCACGTGGTAAGAGAAACAGGTTTGAAATTGCTTGAGGACAAGCAATTTCGAGCAGGGGAGACTGTAATGTGCCCCACCTCTTGATAAAGAGGTGATGAGGAGACTCAGTGGCCTGGGGATCCCCACTAGGTCATAGTCTCACACTGAGGGGGAAAGTCAACTAGACTAAGGTTATATTCTTAAGTTGACTTGAAGAAAAAGGTTAAAAGGAGTAAAAGATAACTCAATAAAAGAATAGAAGTTAACCCTGGGAGTTAATCTAACTCAACAAAGGAATAGAAGAAAAAGTATAAATAGAAGGCTAGGGCGCACCTATTATTCATTTTGGATTTGGTATATTGCTTGTTATTGCTCTTGAGCATATAGTTTGGGGGTTTTGCTGTACAAACCCTTGTGACCAACTCAGTGGTGAAAGACCTACTCACCTTGTTCCACAACTTGGTCTTGGAGATGAAAGACTCCTCCACACCATTCTACACTCAGCCTATTTCCACCTAGCGAGTTAGGAAGTAGCAGGGCCGTATTGTTCTTGAGTTTCCAGCAAGGGCACACCATCATCTAGAGAAGGGTTCGATCCAGCTGATCAGGAGAGCCTTTGGCCATTCCGACACTTGGGTTTTACTTGCAGGGGCCCGACCATCATTTTGAGGGTTTTTCTGGAGAGTTATCACCATCATATCTTTAGCTTCAGATTGGGACGACTTGGAGGCAAAGGGACGTCCTATGATTCAGTAAATCTCAAATCTAGAGAGCTTCACCCACTATTTGAGTTTGAAACTTCTCCTACGAGGTTCTCTTGGCCCAATCTACATTCTTGGGAAGTTTAATGGAATTTGGAGACTTCTCTTATCAGGGTCGAACTACCTAGGGTTCTAGGCATCCAGGAGGGCGCAACTTCATTAGAAGATTCAGAGTTTGGAGGAGTTTTCCTTAGCCTTTCGGCTTGAGATTTCAAGAGGGTATTCCTATCACCCAGATCTATCAGTTGGCAGTGTTTGGGCTCATTTGGAGTCTTCTTGCAGTTGGGCCGATTTATTGAGGGTTTCATCCTTCTAGTGGAGCGTGGCATCTCCCATCTTGAGGAATCGGCATCCAGATCTACTTGTATTGGTCTTCATCTCTCATTCGGCCTTTGGAGGCTTATTTTGTATCGACAGAGCATTTTGTAGCAACTCGTATCTCTTATCTATTGGGCCATCTGAGGATTATTCCAAATCTTCCCTCTATTTCATTGGTTCCATGCTTCTTATAATAAAAGGTCAGATCTTTGCTTGTGTTTCTATATCTTGAATGTATTGTGATCTTTCATGTGTTGGATGAATCTTGTATGAACACACTTAATAACTGGACAACTCAATAAGTCACCTGCACATCATACACAACAGAGGTAGTTAGTGGTTTCAAGCAAAAAAATTGGCTTGGGATCATTACAATATTTGAGATTAGTGAAGTGCTCTTTGACACCCGACATGTTATTGGATGCTCCACTATCTATGTACCAAATGCGGGATAGTGTCTCAACTATCGAGCAACAAACTATCAAGGAACACTTCCTCTCAAACTGAGTGGAAAACTCATCCTCCTTTGTTGTCGCTGCTGTACCACCCTACTTATTCTTCCTATTGGGACACTGTCCAACATAGTGCCCCATCTTGTTACAAGAAAAACATTTAACTTTGCTCATATCCCTCTGCTTCTCACCTCTTGTTTGCTGTTGCTTGGCCTCACCCTTGGGACCCTTCTTGGTCTTCTTCTTGCCCTTTGCAAAAAGAGCAAGATCACCCTCATCATCCCCACCACGCTGCTGACTAGTGGATCTTGATCCAACTCTAAGATCCTCCTATAAAAAGTCATCCCAAATCCTTTCCCAAGGTTTGGAGAAGCCATTTAAGGTTGTCCTCACCAAATCAGATGGATCCACTATCTTGCCAACCACTGCCACATCATGAATCTGAGAAAATATCGTGAGGAATGAGTTAACCAAATCAATTTTCGTCATCTTGGTACCCCTTAACTTCTCTTGGAGCACCATCTTCTGGTTCTGGTTAGGGATTTGGTAAAGAGCACACAAATACTGCCACATCTGAAATGCGAAGTCCTTACCAGATACATGAGGAATGATATGGTCTTTCATCGTGTCAAGGATAGTCCTCTCGGCCTTGATGTTCCTCTTCCGAAACTCAACCAAGAGCATTGCATTTCTAGGAGGAACCAAAAGATTTTCCACAATATCCCATAGCTCAAGTTCCTCCAAGATCAAGAATATACTAGCCTTCCACAAAGTCCAATTTCCATCCCCTGCTAGCCTATCCTCCACCCTCAAACCTGCAACCAACATGGCTTCCGTCTGATGCTAAAATGACCAAGCAAAATTGATGCTAACTACTGTCTGGGTGAGACAAAAAATCTGCCAACTGTTTGCAAACTATATCAACCCTCTTTGTGCCCTTTGGCTCTGATACCATGAATACTTTTAAGGTTCCTAAGGCCGCCCAATAGGTCTTTCCTTGACTTCTTGTTGGGCACAGTTTTCAAGGTAAGAACAAGTTGGTTTTCTTGTTGTTTTAGGACAACCATTAATTCTTTTTTTTTTGCCCACTGATCTTCCCTTAAGCTTTTGATTTAATGCTCTTTTAATGCCTCTTGTTGAAGGGTTTAATAAGGATAGCTTTTCTTTCCACAGTTATCCTTTCAACATGCATTAACACATAAAATACTCCTCTAGTATCTTTACACCTAAATGTTGATAAAGAAATAAGCAAACCACAAGATTTTTACACGTATTTTTGGTCAACATGACCCTGGAAAAACTCCCATGAGAAAAACCAGTTGGAAGAGAAATTTTATTATGGAGATATCAAGCTAAAATAACAACAAGGAAATAATACAAAGGAACCTGATACAAAAGCTAGCTCCTCTCAAGCTTAGCTTCACTGGTGCCTTGGGATATGCACCCTCTTTGGGATTTGTGCCCCTCTTGAAGTTTGCACCCTTTCCTTTCCTTGCTTGCTTGATTGATGAATGCGCCCAAGTCCCTTGATGCGCCCTCTTCCTTGACCTTGTGCACCCCTCCCTTTCTTAGTGTTCACTCTTCACAAGTGCACCCCTCTCCACAAGTAAGTGTGCCCTCCTTGGCTATGGTGCACCCACCCTCAATCTAATGCACCTTCCTCTCACAAAGTGCGCCCTCATGCTTCCTTGCGCCCCTCCTTCTCAAAGGTGCACCCTCTTCTCCAAAAATTCTTCTCTTTTCCTCTTTGCCTTCACTCGAATCTCTCTAGTGAACAATGAATGCCTTTTCCCTCCTTTCCTCTCCTTTAGTCCCATCCTTAGGCTAACCTAGGAAACCAATGGCCAAGATTAGATCTAGGCCAACCAAGATGAATGGTTGAGATTGAATCTCCATTTTATCTTAAGTTCCTAAGTTACTTTATATTATTAAAGTCACTATGTGACTTAAGTGAAATAAAGTCACATTGTGACTTAAGTGAAATAAAGTAAAGTGGCGAGGGTCAAATATTTCCCCTTTTGAGGTAGAAACGCAATAACTCAAGGGGACCACTTTTCAAGATACACAAATCTCAACAAAGCTATGTATAACAAGGAGCATATGTACAAAGCCTTATATCAAGGGTATATACGAGCTATACAAAGCGTGATCTATTGATCCAAAGTTCAAACTAGTATACATGTTTATCAACATGGTAAGAGTCGATACCATCTAGTGAAAGTTTGACTTGTGAAAATTCCAGGTCCTATCAGCTTGCCTTCTTGGTTTGTCTTTGACCAAGCTAAGGCTCTAAGTTTTCACTTTCTTGTTTTTATTTTTATGCTGTTTTATAACAACCAACAATCATGTTTCTTTTAAGCTGATTGTTATGGTTATATTCTCAATTTGGGTGCTCTAGCATGTCGTTTTTTCCATAGGAAATTAGTACATGCAAATCAAATAAATACAACACACCTAATACATCATTTATTGCTGATAATGGACAGATCTAAGAACTAATAGCATGCATTTGTAGACACAATATTTTTGGTCAACATGACCTTGGACAAACCCCCCCGGGGAAAACCAGTTTGAGATCTAAATGTATATATGAGGAAAAGCAAGTATAGGTTACAGTAAACAAAATAAATGATGGAACCTGATACAATAGCAACTCCAACAGAGTTGATATACAAGCTCCCTCAAGAAGATGCGCCCCTCATGCAAACTGCTAGAACCACAATAAATGCTCCAGAAATCATCTGTGATGTCAGAATGGAAAACCCCTCCGCATGAACGAAGCTCCAGCTAATGTCCTCACTCTGCAACTGACCTCACTGAAATCTGATGGCTAGAAATCCCACCAGGAAGGAATAAGCCTGCCAAGCTCATGCGCCCTCCTCAACTGTAGAATGACTCCAATAAAATAATGAAGCAAGATGCTCCAAGCTGTCCACAAGGAAAGCTAGCGACCTCCTCCACAAAACCTCATGCATCTGACCTCATCTCCATAGCTTGAGTTCTCCTCCTCTCATGAGCAAAACTCTCCATGAATAAGTGTGCCCTCCTTAGACCCTTTTGCCCCTCTTTAGGCAAGAATAGGAAACCTAAGAATTAATGGTTGAGATCAATCCAAATGAAGGGATGAGATCTCACCAATCAATTCTAAATCATAACCCACTTTTGGGTTAAGTTTCCTAAGTCYACTTATGTCTCCAAAATCACCACAAAGTGATTTAATACTCACTTTAGCCAAAAGTGACCAAAATTCACTTTAACCAAAGTCAAAGTGAAAATAGACAAAAGTACTAGGTACAAAGTGTCTAATCCTTCCCTCATGTGCTAAGGAGGACAAAAACACATGGGGAGCACCTCCCAAGGTACAAATCTCAACATGACTAAGTTTCCAAATTTTATCATCTAGATCTCCATCCTTGATTAGGAAGGGTTGTAAACTATTTCCTTAATGACAACTCAACTATAGTTGATCTAGTGACGATTCTCATGCTTAAAAAACCCTTCAATTTATTAATTTCCAGGTATTTCAACATATGAAGTTGGTCTATTTTTCCATACCATTTGAAGCTTGTATGTTTGTTTATGTTCTTGAATGGCCAACTTCTCACTAGGCCCTTCTATTACCAAGCAAGTTCTAATTTTGTGATGTCTCATAGAACATGTCCTTCCAATCTCCTTGTGCTAACTCCTAGAGAAATAAATATAGTTATTGTATATTTTGCATTTAAGCAGTTGGCACTCCTAGTGAATCCCTCAAAGCATCTCCTCTTGAGAATCTCAAGTGGATTTTATCTTGAACTATTAATTAGAGGAAAGCAACTATTTTTAGCTGTAGGCTAGTAACCGAACTCTTTACTAGAGTTTATCACTTACCAAATTTATATTTTGGGATATTTTCTTGAATTCTAATGAAATCTAAGATATGAGAGAGCTCCTTTGAATTTGCTAGGGACTTACTAATGGCACTTTCATGGAATTAAAAAAACCTCAAGGATAATGTTAATGAAATAGGGGTGGGATCATTGAAACCAAACCATTTATGCAAGAGTTTGGGATGAATGCCCATTGTTCATGCACTATATGCAAAAATAACCACAATTATGCCATATCAACCGTTATGTGAATGTAAAAAGCCTCTAAAAGTTGAAAAAAACATTTAAAAGAATTAAAAATACACATTAAATACTATGTTGTAGGTAAATAGTAAGTGTTAAATCAATGAGTTTATTGTGAATGCATGATTGTGCAAACTTTGCAAACAATGTGGTGTTCGATACCATCTTGGCTTGATAATATTTGTCTTAGGTTTCTTTTAACATGATTGTTTATAAAAGATCGCTATTTGCTACTAGTTTATCGAGGTTCTAGGTGGGAGGGAATGCTGGCACCTCATGAATAGCTATTTGCTACATGCATATTGCATTCCCAACCATCTGTAAATGATTTTAAAACATACTTAAAATGCATGATGAAAAAGCCAGATGGAGATTCCCACAAAAGGAAAAATAAAAAAACACTCCACTTACATTCAACATAGGCCTACACTATCAACATTATAAGCTATAAAGAATATCATAAAAGTCTGAAGTGATAGGTAGCATAAAACATCACATATAGAGTAGAAAGTGTCATACAACATTATACATTAGAATGTTTTAAAGTGAGCTGCAACATCAAAATTTTATGCATGGAAGTGCATGACAAATTCCTGAATATTTCTATCCCTTGATTCCAACATTGACCAAGTCTTAGTGTTCAATGATAAACCAACTTTTGAAAGGGAATCCACTTCTTGATTATTTTATTAGAACACATGGGAGAAAAATAATAGAGTTAAAGGTAGCATGGAATAGTTTTACTTCCTCAAAGATGGGCCTCGAAAACATATTTAACAATTTGTTTTCCCCTTTGAACTGTTTGATAATCACTATAAAATCACCAAAGATTTGAATATTTGGAAATCTTTTTTAACGATGAACATTAATAAGAGTTTCAAAGGAAACAACTCAGTAAAATTATCTGTCCACCCTCTTGAATCTAAATAATGATCATCATTCAGATAGAGAAGGCCTCATGCTCCACATCTTGAAAGAGACCTTGCACTTGCTCCATAAAAAAAGCCCCAGTCTCTAGACTTGTCAATGGGAATTGGGTCAATTTGTCTATGCATATGAGAATTAGATTCAGACCTATAGTTTCCAAAAATGGCCTTAATCCAAGTAGCACATTGGAAAGGAGGAATGGATTTTCCTTCAAATATTCTTACTTTCCTTTCATGCTCGATGCTCGACAATTATTATAAGGGAGCCTTGTTATCTTTTAGCTTGGGCTTTGAGATCGAACTTTTGAGATAGTTTGATATGAATTAATAAATGGCTTATTGTTTCTTCATTTTTTTGACACAACACACACCTATTAGGACCTTGCTTATTCCTTTGAAGCACTTCCTAGGTCAGCGCCTTGTTCATGATAGCCAACCACATGAAGGTTCTAGCTTTCAAGGGAGACACATGAAATTTATAGCTTTCAAGGGAGATCTGATCTTTCATAATGGTTTCCACTACCATTGAATGATTTTTAGGTCTCTCAACAAATGTTGCTTTATAACCTAATTTGGGAGTATAAAACCCTAGGGGTAGGGATTTTGGTCCAAATGGAGGTGTCATCTTCCTCCTTTATTTTGACATGACTACTGTTTGGCCTAATTATATAACCTTCCCATTGTGCTCCTTCATGACCTTCTACCCCTATAAGGGATGCACATTTCCATTCTTGGTTCCAAATAGTACTCATTTTGGGATAAGCAACCTAAGCAAGATTATAAATACCTTTCTCATGAAGGGTATCAATTGGATTTCTAGGTAACCTAAAACCATCCCCATAGCCAACCTAGGGGTTTACTCCTATCCTCACATTCTTGACATTCCCCACTTTCCATGCAAGCCAATTGCTTATCAACAAGAAAGATGAGACCATTGCGCAACAGAAGCATGGTGGGCCCATAACCCACAGGTCCCAAAATCAGCCACCAAGCTCTGATACCATGAAGATTTTCCAGGTCCTAACAAGCTGCCAACTAGGTCTGTCTTTGACCTTAAGTTAGCTCTAAGTTTCAACTATCTAACAATGGTCTACTGCAGTTTTATAACAACAAACTGTTCAGGAACTTCTTCGCTGTTTTGTTACGGTTACATAGGCCATTTAGGTTCTCTAACATGTAGTTTTAGTCACCAAGATGTTAACACATGCATACCAAAATATATGTAACACACCTAGATATATTTTCTGCTGAAAATACTATTGTTCTAAACACTAACATACATGAAAATGAACACAGGTATTTTTGGTCAACATGACCCTGGATAAAACCCCCTCGGGGAAAACCAGTTTGGAATATGAGTGTATATATGTGGAGAATAGAAGGTGGAATACAACAAGTACAATAAACAAAAGGAAACCTAAAGAATGGATGGATGAGATCATCCTATCTCATGTCCAATCAATGGTTGAGATCATCCCATAATAATCTCACTCTCAAACCCACTTTGGGTTAAGTTCCCTAAGTTCACTTTGTGTCTCCTAATTCACCCACAAAGTGAGTTAATAGTCATTTAGGCTAAAATGACCAAATTTCACTTTTGACTTAAATCTCCTAAGTCGAAGTGAAATTAGACATAAAGTACAAGGCACAAGGTACATAGTATTTCCCACATGTGTTTAGGAGCTCACAAACACATGGGGAAGACTTCCCAAGGTACATAATCTCAACACTCCCTCTTATCGAGGAAAGTGTTTCTCACCAAGCCCATCTTGTCTCTGAAGTAGACATGTTTTCCCCTTAGCAGGGCCTTGGTGAGGATGTCTACAATCTGATCGTCAGTTGATATATACTGTAACTGCACTGCCCCTCTCTGAACCCAATCTATGATGAAGTGATATCTGATCTCAATGTGCTTCGACCGGTCATGGAAAACTGGATTCTCAGAGAGTTCGATACCACTCTAATTATCATAGTGTATGACGGTCAGTGGCATCTCCTGACCAAATAATCCTACCAACATCTTACGAAGCCAAATGGCCTCGCAACTAGCATGACTGTCCGCCATGTACTCTGCCTCAGCGGAACTCAAAGCAACCGACTTATGCTTCTAGTTGAACCAGGAAGCAAGTGCTGACCCCAAACCAATGCAACACCCTGAGGTGCTTTTTTTTTCAGTAGCACATCCTGCCTAGTCTGAGTCGGTGTAGCCAACCAAATTGACCCCATCACCTATGATATAGTCCAAGCCAAAATCAACTGTCCCAACAATGTACCTCAACACATGTTTTTCCCCAATCTAGTGAACACTTGGCTCTACCATATGCTGGCTGAGAGTGTTCACGACAAAACAAATATTTGGTCTAGTGTTGACCAGATACATAAGTGAGACGATCAACTGCCTATAAACTATAGCATCTACCAATTTGGAATCTAAAGAACTAAGCTTCTTCCAATTGGTAACCATGGGTGTCGACATAGGTCTGTAGTCCTCCATCTAAAATATGCTCAGAATATCTGCAACATACTTCCCCTACCCGAGAAATATGTGTCCCTCCTCTTGGCATACCTCCATACCTAGAAAATAGAGCATCAACCCAATGTCGCTCATCTCAAACTCTGATGCAATTCCCAGCTTGCACTCAACTATGAGATCCTCGGGTCTTGTGATGAACATGTCATCCACATATAGAATGAGAATGAGCGTGTCCTCACCTCTAATGATGTAATAGTTGTTAGGATCAACATCGCTCTTCTCAAAGCCCATCTGAAGAAAGTATGCGTCAATACGTGAATGCCAATCTCTGGGAGCTTGCTTTAGACCATAAAGTTCCTTTCTCAAAAGGCACACGCGAGTCTCCCTCTCACTCACCTCAAACTCCTGTGGCTGCTCAATGTACACCTCCTCATCTATAAAGCCATTCAGAAATGCGATCTTCACATCCATCTAATGTATGCTTCAACCCATCTCTACTGCTTTGGAAATAATACTCCTGATCGAGGTGTATCTCTTAACTGGTGCGAATGTCTCATCATAATCGACTCCCTCTATATGAGAGAAGCCTCATGCCACAAAATGAGCCTTGTGTTTCTCTATGCTTCCATCAGCAACATACTTGGTTTTGTACGACCACTCGAAAGTCACAATCGACTTCCCCACTGGCCTCATAACCACCTCCCAAACATCATTGCGCACAATGGAGTCATACTCCTCCAACATGGCCTCTCTTAAGACCTGCTAGTCCACTGCCTGCGCAAATGTCTATGGCTCATTATTTGAGATACTCGTCACTAAAGCCAAATATGATCCAAGTCTCACTGGAGGTCTACTCTCTATGATCTGGCTCTTAGGCTACCCTACATTCTCCTTGGCCTCCTTCAGGGTCTCCTGAAACCATCTAGATTTCCTCTTCCCTGAAGTGGTCAATGGAGAAGTAAGGTCTCTCTGCCCAAGAGTATCTACCTCAGGTCTACTCTCAACACTCTGAGATCCTAAAGCCTCTACCCCCTCTGACTGAACAACCTCTGATTGTAACCCTGAAGCTGTGCATGGTGACCTTGTCACCCATGATATTGGCGTACCAGAAACATGAGGTTGTGCTCCCTCTGAGACATCAATTGGTGCCTCTGCATCATCCTCCACACTGACTCTCAACTCAAGAGATTTATGAAAAACCCTATCCTCCTCAAATCTAACATCTCTACTCACCACCACTCTCCTAAGTGATGGAATGTAGATACGGTAGGATTTGGACACCTCTGAGTATCCAACTAGAATCCCTTGCTGGGCTGTAGGGTCTAGCTTTGTCCTCTTCTCTAAGGGGACACGAGAATAGGTCAAACACCCAAAGATCTTGATGTGCTCGACATCAGGCCTCCTACCAGTGAAGGCATCCTCGGCAGTCATCTTCCCCAATATCCTGTGGGGACTCTTGTTCTACAGGTAAACTGCAGTAGCACTCGGCTCTGTGCATAGGTAAAGAGGCAAACTCTGATCGTGCAACATGGATATTTCTACACCAGTGATAGCCCAGTTCTTCCTCCCGGCAACCCCATTCTGCTGGGGGTTGTATGGTATAGTCATTTGTCTTTTGATCCCATGCTGGGCACAAAAGTCTACAAACTGAGTGGAGGAATACTCTCCTCCATTATCCAACCGCAAGACCTTGATCCTCTTTCCAGATTGGTTCTCCACAAGAGCTCTGAACTCTTGGAACCTCTTGAAGACCGTGTTGACTGCCTCTCCAACACAGGTGGTCAACTTCATGTGCCATGAAGAGATGCATCATCAGATGCAAATTTGTCAAAGACTTTGGTTCTATAGGGCATGTTTGGCCCCAACACTTCTTTTGGTAATTGGAATTTCTGCACCCCTGTGTGGGTTAATAATGTAATAGGTCTGCATGAGTCATGTCTAGATCAGTTAACTTGGGATTGGTTTACTGGGAGAGTTCCTTTCATCGAGGGTTTTTTATCCTCAGGTTATCAATTGGGCTTTTCAGCCCTCTTGATTTCCCTTGAGTTTTTCCCTCACACTTGCAACAATTCCTCCAAAGTGGTGAACGATGTTCTAGTGGGTTTATCTTTTGGTAACTATTATAGGGAATCATTGTAAATGACCATGCAAGACATCTTAGAAAGTTTCACGGAATTCCGTCGAGTCTAGTACAATTTTTTTTAATTAATTAATTTTTCATTAAATTTCCCTAAGTTTGGAGGTTTAATTATTTAATTAATTAATTATTTTTGAGCAATAATTGTAAAAACTAGGTCCTTGGACTTTTAATAGGGGTATTTGTACTCAAAATAAATGGAATAGCACCCCCTACATCCATGAACCAAGTTTCAGCTCAGTCGGACAACTTTAGCCATGGGTTTGTCCACCTAGAGTGTCAGTCAGTCTAAAACAACAATTGTAATTGCTAAAGTCCAAACATGGAAAAAATGTAAAAATTGTAATAATGATTTAGAGGATGTAAAATGATGGAATAAAGGTTAGAGAGATACCCCCTAAGCAAAACATGAACCTCCTAACCTTTTCCAACCTCTTCTAACCCCTTGCACCCTATTTTCACTCAAAAGTTACGCCCCCCTAGGGGGATTGACGTTTTTCCTTGGTGGTGGATGTTGTGACTTAAATGGGCCCCCCTCTCATGAATTATGACTCCCTTTAACCCCCACATTTCCTCCTAGGGTGATCCCACTCCATTTTTCTCATTAATCCCCCTCCATTCCTTCCATTTCCCCCTTTTTTTGCGCTCTCCAAGGAGAGTTACGCCCCCCTTTTGTTGATCTCCAAGGAAAATTCATTTTTAATTGTTGGGGCCTCTTCCTCTCCCTTGTCACGAATCCCATAGACCTCCCACTACTTTTTTCTTGATCCCAACACTTCCCTCACTAATCTACACCCTAGATCTATGATCTAAACCCTAGATGGTGTGCCCTAGCCTTGAGATCTACTCTTATGCTTGGTGTTGGACACTTGGCATTGATCCAAGAGAGGTAGGTTTTCCTCTCCAAGTATAAATATATCCCTCTCCTCATTCCCAAAACACCATATCTTGAGCTATTGTTATGCTACTTGATTTTCCACTCTCTCTCTCTCTATTGTTCCATCATTTCCATTCTATGCTCTTAGGGTTTTGGAGTATTTTCTCTCCAAGATCTATTTTCTTGAGTAATAATAAAGGAGAAGCTTTGGAGTATAACTAGAGGATAAATGCATGTTCTTGTATATATATATATATTTTGATATGTTAGATAGGATTGAAGTGTCATCTTGTTAACATATTCAACATATTATCTCTTGTATGCACATCGTCTTTCAAGTTTTTGTAGGTTTTGCTTCAAGGGTTTCATTGGGAACACCACAAGCAAGAAGGATCTCTTGAGCCACATCTATACTCCATGCTTTTCTAACCCTTACTCTTCTCTTATATTGTTGTTCACTTCCATATATTTCAGCTAGCATAATCTAGTAAGATAGGTCATTCTATATAAAAAAATTCAAATTTTTCTTAAGAAGAATTTTTGCCCAAAAAAGGAAAAAGTTTTTCTTCATTTGTAGATTGGTTGTGTGTCATTTCCAGCAAGGATACCTTGCTGGTTTTTGCAGGTTCAGATCTGGTTGAGAGGGGTTTTGGCTACCCAAAGGCATCCACACAATACTCAAAGAGCCCCAAAAGGATTGGTAGCTATTTCTCAACCTTGCTCCTTCAATTTCCTAGTGTTTTCCTTAAATTTTCTCCCTCTTTGCTTGCTTGTAGTGGCTCACATTTGTGCGAGGAAAGAGGGTACAACCCCCTCGCACGTGTGAACCTTGGGTAGTTAGGGTTTTAGTCTAGATCTTGATTTTTACCTTTCTCTTGCTAGGACGTGAGGGTTTGTGAGATAAAGGGTATCTCCCAAACCCTAGGATGTGGGGTAGGTTTTGCTTCTTGTTTGCTTGGTTTGCTTGCCTCTTTCTTTCCTTAGTTGAATCTCTTGCTTGCTTGTTTCTTCATTTTCTCAATACTTTCTAATTAAGCAAGCTAATTTAATTGCCTACCTATTTGGGAGAGGAATACCCCAAAAGGTTAGGTTAGGATTTTAATTTATGGTTAATGATCTAAATGCTTAATGTTATGATATCCTAGATCTAGATCTAACACACTAAGTAATTCTCTAGCTTAAGCTTATTGGGCACCTAAATCAACTTAACTAGATCTCATGCATGCTTAGTTCACTACAAATGCTCATTTTTATGTCTCATGATTAGATCTATGAACTAAATGCTTAACTAAGTGAATGGTGTTTTGTTTATTGCATAATTTTTTTTGATGCCATATACTAGGAGTAACTCCTTTCTTTTAAGTTGATAAGTAGGCACACATAAGTCTTCTTCTTTTTCACACTTGATGCTCTTATTTAAATGCTTCAAAACTTAACATAAGTGTGATTGCACATCTCTATTGGTTGGCAAGCTGTTCTTGCCTTTTGTTATTTGTTTCAAGCTACCTCTATTGTGTATTTTAGTGACATATACATGTGTTAATGTTATTGATCTTGTAACTCAAACAACACATTTTTAAGGCCAAAGTAAGTTTCGGCCAAGTCACTAAATCACACTTTAAAAGTATCATAAAATCTTCAAAACACTCTAAAACCCACCTAAAAGTCTACCTAATACATATATATACTTAATAGACTATTTAGGGTACCTTAGACCACCATCTTCACCATCTAAAATGGGTTTGAGGAAAATAATGGAGGGTGTAGGCAGACGACTGTCTCACGGCGCACAGGATGTGTCCTTTCCGAGAAGTACTCATTCTTTAGGGATGACTGGTTCTGCTAGAGTTGGCCTCGTTGCCAGACTATCTTGAGCATCCAACAATTATTTGGCAATAGGAGGAGGAGGCTTTGGTGAAAGCTTAATAAATTTTGAAAACCTTAAGAAAGCTTAACAACTTAACCTGGGACATAACTCATTCAAGTTACTTGTGGGTTGAATAACTAAGAGTGTGGGTAATCTTCATCAATCTCAATAATACTTGTGCTTAAAAGATCTAAATCTTCTTGAATGTGTTGATGATATTGATATATTGACGATGATCTCATAAATGTGATGATGTGTTAATGCTGATGCTTTAATCCTTTGATATCCTGCACACATAAAGATAAAACATGGTTAGCTTGCTCTTGTATCATTTGTATCCTAGCATTTTTACTTGTAAGTAACTGTATCTAATATTTATTGGTTCGTTTTATTCTTTTGTAATCTTGTAAACAACTTGTAATTTATTTGTAACGAACAACCCTAACATCTAGTTGACCCCATTGCCCAACCTTAGGCACTAGTCTTAGTTGACCTAGGGAAAGGTTTTGCTTTACATTCTAACCCTTTGCATCTTGCATTGTTGCCTTAGAATCATAGGATAGATCCCCTCTAACCTTAAGAAATTAAAATTAACTCCTAGAACATTAACTACTAATCATCTAGAAACTAAGGTCTGCCCCCTTTGGCTTCCCTAGGAGTAAGCCTAGATGGAAGAGGTTCCGGTCAAAGTGACAACGTGGGCTGTGAAACTAGGCATTGTGCCTCCAAGGACACACTAAGTGAGCCAGACTTAGCTCACGTTTGCAAGTGTGTATAAGGATGACAACATACCTCACTCTTGGTCTTCATGAAATAGATCCAAGTCTTCCTTGAGTAGTCATCAATGAATGTGAGATAGTACTTGTTATCCCCTAGCCTAGGGATAACTAAGGAGATTATGTCTCGAGGCCCACAAGTCCTAGACATGGAGTACCGAGAGCTAGATCGACTTGAGCTTGACCCTGGAGGGCCATCCTTTTCTTCTTTAGCGCCTCCACCTTGATAGCAGTAACAACGTCCATCCCATCAGCCTGGTCCTTCAACAGAAATGGGTCTTTCTCCATGAGGTAACGAGTTCGAGTATCATGGTATGTGTGACTCTGATTCTCAAAACATTTGAATATGCGCATTTAATTCTTTTTTCTTATAACATGTACTTGGACCTTATGCCTTTCTACTTTACCACATCTAGGGGGAATGACAGGATGCCCTAGTAATATGGTTCCCATAGGGTTTGAGTTTCCACTCAAGGGGTTCATGAAAGGTCATTGTTCGTTCCCACCATACTTACCACTTTTCATCTTTTTCCCGCTCATCCATCCCATACACTGGTCCGGGCACTGGGTTTGCCAAGATTTCAAATGTTTGTACCTTACCTTGTGGGAAGAAGGGGCTAAAGGCCCAGAGGATAAAAAGTAGCTGGAAAAAGATAAAATCCAAAAGAATGAAACCTTGAGATGTTTCGCCCACGGATCCCCAAGAAAGCAATAAAAGGCTTATTAGCAAGAAACAAAGGGATCCATAAAAAATGATAAATCAAGACCTAGTTAGAGCATAGGGGGTCTCATCATGATCCAACCTATTAGGTCCATGGGAATGTAGCGGTATGACACTACCATTCAACTGGTGACCACGCCAGGGTAGTGGCTCTTGGTGGCATATCCAAGAGAAAGGGGGTCTCATCACGAGCTAGCCTCCTCATTTTCGTGAAATGCTTATGGGTAACATTGTCACCACTGGTCACCACACTAGGGCAATGTCCCCTAACTAGCCTCTTGAAAGAAAAAGAAATTAGAATAAAAGATAAAAGGCATGAATGGGATTGGAACTATTTGCATCCATGACAAGGTGCATCTCACCCTCTTCAGAGGCACCCGCAGGTAAGCCATACATTTCCCTGTAATCACTGCACCCATTGCCCAGACATCCCTTACCACCTCATCCACTTCCATGGCCTGGATTTGTCTTCACCCAGGAACATCCCACATCCGATGAGCACTAGCCCAATAGGACGTCCTAACGTCCCCTCCAAACTTGGCTTGTATAATAGCATAACGTCTTTGAGCACTTGTCCGGGTAAAGGGGGTTTCATGCACATGTTTAAATAACTTGATGATTAGATGTGATTGACATTGCTATGATCCCTGTGACTTATGAGCCCATGGAGGGAATACTTGTTAATCTTGCAGGGGCACACCCGATGGCAAGGTACACATGGGGAGATTATTAGTTTGGACCTCCATAGGGATAAAATCCCACCAGATGGATGCTGAGACCCTAGCTAGGGGCAGAGACAGATCAGGGGTTTGCACCGGAGAGAGAGGAGGACGTTCCACCAGGGACAACCTGGCAGGCCTAGACCCAGGGGGGTATTGCCCTTTTCACCATGATGTAGGCCTTGGAAGGCCCATGACATCACCTGGGTCACCCATGATGTCACCTAACGTTTTGGACACTTTGGAGGCAGTTGTGTGCCAAGTGGCACGTGTGGCAGGATCTTGAGGGCCAAGGATGCCTAACGGTTTGCTCTAGGAGGCCAATGTTGCCCTAAGAAGGCCTAATGTCACCCTAAAAGGGCATGACGTCATCTTTACAACTTGATTTAGGGTTTTATTATGACATTTGATGTAAAAACTGGATATTATGTGTAACTGGCCATGTCATCCTTTTTGACCTAATTCTGGTCATTGATATTGTATAAATAAGGGTTTTTTCATTTGTATTATGGATCATCTTTCACTCACACAAGTGTGAGGTCTGAAATTTTTTCCCTAATTAGGGTTACTTGGCTGAAATTTGGTGCACACTTCTTGAAGGAGGCTTATTTTGGACTATTTTGGCATTTTTCTTGGTGGAAGTGTTCAACTAGGTTATTTGCTAGATGATTCTTGGTGAATCTAAGTAAATTTTCTACAATTCTTCTTCATTGATTGTTTATAGTTATGTTTATCTTGCATTTATAATAAGGTTATGAAATTTCTAGCTTAAAACCCTAGGAGGCTAAAGCACATGTTATTGTCCTTTCCTTAATAGATTTCACCTACTAGATTATGCTTGAAAACCGATTTTCTTAAAGATTCTGATAAGGGCCTTGCCATTGCAACACCCTAGCACATTTTGCTTCATCTAAGAGGTCATCTTTTTCATCTTTGAGCTAAAGGAGGAGGAAAACTAGTAGGGCCTGAGGTTACCTACTTCCTAGTAGCCATTTTCCCCCTAGGGTTTGGTGATTGAAGCCTTGGGTTACCATCACTTCAATTATTGACCCCTCTTGTCTTTAGTTCTCTTATTATCATTTGTTCCTTCAAGATTTGCTGCTGCCTAAAAGACTCCATTTTCCCTAAAATCACTGATCTAAGCCTTGCTATTGAGTGATTGACAAAAACCACCATCAAAACCTTTACCTTAAGCTCTCTACTAACTACTCCTAACCTTAGAATAGTCTAATCTACTAACCTATTTGCTGCTGTTACTAAAGTAAGCTACAACCATCTATTGCAACACTAAAAGCACCTAAAAGAAATTGAGAAAGTTGATAAATACACTGCCTTATGTGCTTCTGACAAATGCTAGTATTTTGGTATTGATTAGTAATTATTCTTGGTCATTTTGAAGCCATTTTAAGGCACTTATTGTGAAGCTATTGTCCTATAAACATTGCTGCTACAAATTTCTGTTTTCTTCACCATATATCAGCTATTGCTTTTATTGATAAAGTCCATGGTTTTATGAAGTACTAATAGCAAGTTGTACTTGCGAAAGATATATTTTCTTGTTGCTTTGTTCCGGGCAGGTACATCTTGATCTATTATCACTTCTTTGGTTATAAACCTAGGACTTTCTGATCAATGGTGACTTGTGAGAGGGGACCTCTTAATATCCTTTTTGACCTTGCCTTCTCAAACCCCCAAGTCACCGGGGCCGTCTCCCCTAGGCCTACAACCCTAAATAGAAAGAGGAATCCTATTTAGGTGACAATGATAGGATAACCTCAAGTTACACCAATTTGCTTTCCTTTTACCTTTCTTTTATCAAAGTAAAAATTGCACAATAACAATACTCACAACCACTCAAGGAATTTCGAGACATGGGCCCACACACATCCATGTGTGCTAAATCCAGTATCCCAACTGACCTAGTGTCACTGCTGGGGAACGAGGCCTTGGTAAACTTACCAAGTGCACACCCTCTGCAAACATCCTGATGCTCTGTACTGATCTGTGGCACTCTGGTCACAACCTCTCTCAGTCCTCCAAGAGCTCCATGATGTAGATGGGCCATCCTCCGATGCCATAGCTCACATGTCTGTCAATTGCTGTCGCTTCTCACTGTTAATGCATGAAGAGGGTGAACAAGAAATTTGAACAGTTTCCCATCCCTCACTCCAATCACTTGTCCTAAGGTAAGCGAGGACCCCTTAGGGTGTATGAAGACCTCGGTCCCTTTGAAGGACACCTCAAGACCTCTATCCTGGAGGGTGGAAACTAAAATCAAATTCTTCTTCAGCCCAGGGACATAGAGAACATCCCTGAACGATATAGGTGGCATGCCATCTCTCCGAAAGGTAACAATGTCAATCCAAACAACTCTAACCAAGGAGTCATCTTCGAGGGAATTCTCCATCCTGACCTCTTTGTTTCTGAGATCAATCAAGTGCTCTCTGAATCCAATCATATGGCTCAAAGCCCCATTGTCAATATACCTGATACTGGGTGTTGTCTCAACTGATGTGCAACATATGAGGAAGGCACACTCTCTCTCAAACAAAGTTTGAAACTATGCCTCCTCTGCTGTAGTTGCGGTACCACCCCTCTTCTTCTTCCTATTGGGACACTGTCCAACATAGTGCCCCAACTTCTCACAAACAAAGCACTTCACTTTTCTCATATCTCTCTTCTGCCCATTGCGGCTCTCTCCTCCCTGTGGTGGGGCCCCAAACTTGGGACCCTGTCGACCTCCCCGACCAGATTTCTTCTTTCCCTTTGTCCAAAGAGAAAGATCCTCATCACCCTGCACTGTCTATTGCTGTCCAAAAGCCTCTGATACAAGTCTAGTCTCCTCCTGAACGAAATCATCCCACATCCTCTCCCAAGTGGGCATGACCTCCCTGGAAACAATGCCATGAATGAATGGACCCCATGGTTTGGTAAAGCTGTTTAAGGCTGTTCTCACCATAAAATCTGGGTCCACCACCTCTCCAATGACTCCAAGATCGTCTCTGATTTGGGTGTATTGGCCAAGGAAAGAAGTCACCGTATCACTCTTGAGCATGCGAATGCTCCTGAGTCGATCATGAAGAACCATCTTTCGGTTCTTGTTAGAGCTCTCATAAAGCTTGCATAGAGATGCCCACAACTCAAATTCCCAAGATTTCCCAGTCAAGTGGGGAATGATGTGATACCGCGTTGCATCACAAAATGTCCTCTTTGCCTTGTTGTTCCTCTTCCTGAACTCTTCTAACAAGATAAGAGAAGTAGCAGGGGTAATAGGAACAACTTCCTGAACTATATCCCATAGTTCGAGGTCCTCCAAGACAAAGACAATCTTGGCCTTCCAAGGCGACCAGTTGCTAGCTCCAGCTAGCTTATCCTCCACATGCATCTGAGATGCTGACATCAATGCCGACTGCATTCAAACTGATGCAATTTGGTATTTTTGGTCAACATGACCCTGGATAAAACACCCTTGGGGAAAACCAGTTTGACATATGAGTGTATATATGTGGAGAATAGAAGGTGGAATACAACAAGTACAATAAACATAAGAACCTAATACAATAGCATCTTGAACCAAGATACAATACAAGCACAACTGAAGCAAGTGCACCCTCCATAAATGCTGTCAAGACCATTGAACTGAAGCTCTCTGCCAATTGGAAGCTATGATGGAGAAACCCTCCCACAATACTCTGATACTAAGATGTAGTTTCCCACTGAAACATACCTCACTACAAACTGAGCTCTGAAAGTACCCCTTGCTGATGATGCACCCTCCTCACCAAGTGCCCCCTCCTCCAAGAAAGAACCACTCCACTAAATAAATGAGGACCTAAGCTTGCTGGCCGCTTCCATGGATAGAAGCGCCCAAGCTTTCCTCAACTCCAACCTCCAACCTTATCCTCATGCTCTCTCTCAAACTCTCCAAGTGAACAAATGAGTGAATGAGCTCTCCTTCTCCCTTTGCGCCCCTCTTGAACCTCCATAAGGAAACATAAATAATGGATGGATGAGATCATCCTATCTCATGTCCAATCAATGGTTGAGATCATCCCATAATAATATCACTCTCAAACCCACTTTGGGTTAAGTTCCCTAAGTTCACTTTATGTCTCCTAATTCACCCACAAAGTGAATTAATAGTCATTTAGGCTAAAATGACCAAATTTCACTTTTGACTTAAATCTCCTAAGTCAGAGTGAAATTAGACATAAAGTAGAAGGTACAAGGTACATAGTACTTCCCACATGTGTTTATGAGCTCACAAACACATGGGGAACACTTCCCAAGGTACATAATCTCAACAATAAATACCTTTCTCATGAAGGGTATCAATTGGATTTCTAGGTAACCTAAAACCATCTCCATAGCCAACCTAGGGGTTTACTCCTATCCTCACATTCTCACCATTCCCCACTTTCCATGTAGGCCAATTGCTTATGAACAAGAAATCTGAGACCATTGCTTTCCATACAATGGAGGCATTGTTGGCGGATTTGATTGGCTTCTTAATCTAGTCTACAAGGGAATCATGTTCAATATACTTTTGAATTATCACCCGACTCCACATCTCCTTATTGGATATTAACCTCCACAAACATTTGGCTACTGATGCCGTCCCAAAATGATGGATGTTTTTGAGGCCCTATCCACCAACTTCCTTGGGTTTTTATATGGATTTCCACTTAACGAAAGGGATGCCTTCACTCTCCTTTTTTCCCACCCAAAAAATAGTGAAGCTAATCCTCCTAATTTTATCCAACACCCCTCTTGGAATGAATGAGAGAGAGAGAGCCGGTAAATTGTGGAGTACCATTTGTAAATATAATTCCTCCATCATTCTCTCATTCCCTAGGTCATAACAAATCCATGGAAGAAAGATGTCATCTTTGTGACCTCATGAATATTTACCTTGTCATCCTCTTTGTAGATATGATCAAAATGTCCACTTCGAGCTCAACAATTTCTTTGAAAGAATGAGCTTTGGTCCCATCATTCCTTTGGCTTTCCCATATAGTATTTTTATTCTTCCTATAATTTGAAAAATTATGGAAAAACTTTGTGTTCTCATTTCGTTCAGATAGTCATACATCTATGTTTTTCAACCTCCAAACTGCCTCTTTGTTTGCACTAATATTCCTATTTTTCTACTCTGACACCTTTAGATTTTATTTTAAGGTCTCATCTAAGCCTTTTTCAGTTTCTCGATTGCAAGCTTTAGCAATTTGGTGTTCTAATGAAACCAAATCTTGTTCATCCTCAACTCTTTTCAAATGATCCCAGTAAGACACCACTCTTTTGACAAATTTGAGATAATGAGCAAACTAAATACTTGTTGATTCTCTTTGAGAGGCATCAAAGTGATTCCACTCCTTTTTTACTAGATCAACAAAATCCTTATCCTCCAACCAAGATGTATAAAATTAAATGGACTCGGGGGCTTAAAGTCCTATGAAAATTGAATGAGAATTGGGATATGATTTGAGTACCCTTTAGTTTCAATCCACGACCTAATCGTGGATTGGTCCTAGACTAGAGCTTCTAAAATGAGAAAATGATATATCCTTTTAGAAACTCACTCTTACCCTACCCCTTGATTCCTTCGTGTGGATCCCATCTTAATGGGCTCAACATATACCCATCCATTTTCCTTCAAGTTATTAACAAAAGAATTTTCCAAGGGATTTTCCCCCGCTAAGCTTCCACAGATTTCATCTCTGCTTAGGGTAAAATTTAAATCACCTCCTAAAATATGATTCCACCTTCTCAAAGATTCATTTAGAACTAAATTCTCCTAGTAATCCACCCCATTTTCATAGGGTCCATAAATGTTCACTACAAAGAAAAATCTCCCCAACTCCAAGGAGGTGAGTTCATCTTTGATTCTTGAGTCAAGAACCAGAGTTGGTTAGTCTCACAATGTGTTTTCTCCACCTTATGATCAATGCCCCAGACCTACCTATAGAGTAAATAGAGAAAAAATCCAGTCTTTCATAAATTTTGATATATCCTTTGTAATCTTATCCCCATCCCCCATTATCTCTTGTAACATAATCACACATGGATTATGGAGGTCAACAAGCCTACAAAGGGTAGATTTCTTAGAGGGGATGCCCAACTCTTTAACACTGAATGCCATAATGATCATGGTAAACCCTCCTTTGGGTCATGGCCTCTAAGAGCAGCCCCATGAATAATTTTTTGTTTACCTTGATGGATTTCCTTCTTAGCCTTACTCTGAGCTAAATACATGTGATATTTTTGCCCCCTACCACCATTGAATTTTCCTTTTGTATCATCCAAGATAAGTTCCCCTTGAATCCCAAACTCTACCTTTCCCACCCCAAGTTTCCTTGGCCTTAAAGTATATCTATAGACTTCTGAAATGTTGGCTTGCTCTTGAGAAATCAAAGATTTATGACCTTTCCAATCTCCCCAGTTGTCCTAGGTATTCCTTTTGAGATTAAAATCCTCATCTTCCTTACTCCCTAGATCTTCCATAAAACAATCTTGGAGAAAAAACCCTCCACATTAATAATATTCTCAAATTTTAGAATCAAAGGGGATTGGACCACATGAATGCTTATTCCCGAGCGTTAATTCACTATCTTGTCCCTTTAAGGAATCTATAGGAAATAAAGGAGTAGGAATAATTGAGATCGACTTATCTAGATCATTTGCTTCCATGATTGTAGAGGTTGAGATCAGCCCATCTTTCATTCCTTTAGATATTGAAGCCTTTTGCTTGACCTCCTTTGAAACAACCTTGACTAAAGCTTCCTCTCTGACATCCTCAACTTACTTTACTTTATATAAAATCCTTTCCTTTGTTGGCATATGTGAGATATTTTTGAGCAACTTTTCCTACTTTCTCAATCTTTGAAAAATGAAGTTTGTGGCTAGAACCCCACCAGTGTGATTTGTAGAATTAACTAAATCCTTCTTTCTCCAAATTTTCTAGGTCAACTTCAAGGCATGGTCTAAAGCCACATGACCATATGAATGAAACCTCACACATTGAAAGGGTACCTGTATGTAATCCAAGACTTGACAATGTTCTCTTCCTTTGAGCTAAATCACCATGTCTATTTCCATGTCGTTTCTAAGGTTCGTTTCAACCAATATTCAGATAATAGAAAATATATGCGAGTTCTGAAAGTTATAATATGCCCCCACAAAAGAACCAATGCAATTCACAATATCCTTGAAAACATCCGCAAACCAAAATTTGAGTGGAATACCTAGAAGTATAACCCATATTGCTTTAATTGGTGATTTTTCAATCTTAGGGTCAAAGAAAGGGCACCACTTCTTTAGAAGTGCCTAATGCCCCCACATCCATCTGGTGCTCATGAGTTTTTGAGCATCTCTCTCTTCCTTGAAAATAAACACCATACAATCCTGAACCAATAGATGACAAATTGGAACATACCCTAGAATTGACACCGACATCGACTCCATCCACCCCTTCATAGAGCCCTTTGACATTGCGACAAAATAATCTTTCAGTGAGAGATTGTTGAGATAACTTGATAACTTGATGCATTTTCACTTCCTCCTTTAAGACCATTTCATCCCTTTGGTTCCTTTGCTTCACACACTTTTGGCCTTGACTTTGTTTTCTCAAGTTCTCTGCTCCCTTTTCCACCCCTACATAATTAGTCTGAGATGCATTATGCTACACCCTTCTAGCACTAGCATTGTCAACTTCACCCTGCAAAAAAGATCATGCCTTGGGTGATCCAGGTGGATATCGGTGGCCACCCACCTTTTCCAACTGGCTCACATACAGTTTTCATCTTGGCAGTTTTTTTCTAGCTTTTTGGGTCCTAAACTTCCGGGGCCATTTTGAGGCCCTAAACAATGTTTTTTTTGGGCTCGCCACAATCACACTAAAGACAAAGTCAGAGTGTGATGACAAAATGTGTAGTCCTTGGATAGAACTTTCCAATGGGCTATCGTGTGCCAAAAACAAAGATCGTATGCAAAAGTTACGACCCCGAGAAGTTGATGTACCAACTTACCCCATTGGGGCCCACATGCTTTTGGCGCTTCATCTCCTAGGGTTAGGTTTTTGGATGTCTAGTTTTTTCTAATTACTTATTGATGCTAAAAAGGCATGTAGGCCTCATTGTAATGTGCTTAGGAGAATGTGTAGCCACCACTTCTTTTCTCAGAGATTAGCTACCACCATTTGAGCAAGATCGTTTCATTCTGCATTTTACAGTTTCAACAGATTACTTTATTGAATAGAAGTTATGTTTCATTGTATCTCTATTATTGTTCACCGTATCTCTATTTTAATGTTATATATTTGTGTTTCATTTCGTTCTTCTCATAAATCCAGATCAGTGGTATTAGAGCGGTTTTCTCTTCATTTGTTTCTCTGTGCATGTCTCCAATGAGGTCAGGGTATAAGTAGTTGCGACTCGAAGTAGTTGAGCCTTTGCAAGATTGGCCTTGCTGAACCCGATGGATTCCCATTGGGGAAGAAAAGAGAGACGATGGGGCATAATATCCCTTTAAACTGTTGCTCGAGGAAGCCCTCACGCGACAAAGGAACGAGATGATGGATAATTTTGTGCAAATCCTTCCACGACTGTTGATAGGAGACACATCTTCCTCGAGCGGAGGCGCCACCTCCTTAAAGGTACAGATCAATTTTGATATTCCTATATTTGAAGGTCAAATAGATGCAGATGTTGTAGACAAATGGTTAAACCTTCTAGAAGGGTATTTTTCTATCCATAACTTTTCAGATAGAGTAAAGATTACATTTGCACTCCTTAAGGCCATCCTCCATGTCCAAGATTGGAGGGATACTTTTTGTGAGCAAAATGCAACAGAGGAATCTACATTATTTGTATTCGCACCGACTTGGGGTTCTTTCAGGGATGCTATTTGTTAAATTTGGTAGCATCGACAATCATTCTCTAATGAGAGGCCATATGGGCCACCCTGAGTCTAGCCAGAGAAATTTGGAGAATCAACCAGTTTTGTGAGGTATTGACAAAAGCCAGGGGGAACGTACAACCTCTGTGAGTCAAACCAAAAGTCAGGAGGAATGAGATACTATGTAAGTCTACTGCAAAAGTCAGGGGGAACGTACAACCTCTATGAGCGTACACAGTCTAGTGCAAAAGTCAGGGGGGAACATACAATCTTTGTGAGCATAGACAAACTAGTGCAAAAGTCAGGGAGAACGTACAACCTCTATGAGCCTAGTCAAGCCTTGTGAGCCATGAACAAAAGTCAAGGCATCTAGTAAAAGTTAGGTTGAATATAAAATTCCTATGAGCTAGAAACAAATGATATTCCTAATATTGCAAATGATATAAATGTATTGGTCTAGTGCGTTGGCACGTGTAACATTATCCACCATGAAGAGAAATTTGAATTTCCTTGTAAAGAGTTGAGTTGTAATTGAAGTCTCAAGTCTAGTTCTATTTTTGAACTAAAGTGTAATGCTGAGTTGTAACTGAAGTCTCAAGTCTAGTTCTATTTTCAAACTAAAGTATAATGCTGAGTTAAGCCATGCATGCTTTCACACCTCTATTTTGAGCCCTCTCCTCTTCTCCTCTTCACTCCTTTATAAGTAGAGGTCGACCCCTCTCTTCTACATAGCTCTATGTAGGTCAAGGGTGAGGAAAATAGAGGAGCATATCAATGTTGTAGAGACAACATATAGAGGCAACAAATCAATGTTGCATATCAACATATTAGAGGCGCATATAGAGGAAACAATCAGCGCTGTAGAGACAACATATAGAGGCAGCAAATCAGTGCTGCATATCAGCATATTAGAGGTGCATATAGAGGAAAAAAACAATGCTTTAGAGACAACATATAGAGGCATCAAATCAGTGCTGCATATTAGCATATTAGAGGCGCTTATAGAGGCAACAAACAGTGTTGTAGAGACAACATATAGAGGCAACAAATCAGTGCTGCATATCATCATATTATAGGCGCATATAGAGGCAACAAACAATGTTGTAAGAGTCAGCATATCAGTCCTATAAAGGGACAACATATCAGTGCTAAACATGACAGTATATCAGTCCTATACATGACATCATATCAGTCAATCAGAGGCAACAACAACAACCCATATCAGAGATGATATATCAGTTTATAAGAGGCAGTGTATCTCACTCTTTGAAGGAAACTTAGATACATATATATAATAGTAAGGTCTCTTAGGTCTCTGTCAGGTCAGACTCAACTTGGCAAGCTCTTTAAGAGCAGAGTTTTCATGGTGGATGTTTGTAAGTGATCTTACATTATTAATGCAATAAAGGAATATCGTTTGCTGGGGTTTTTCTCCCTGTACATGGTTTCCCCAGGGTATATGTGTTGTTGATGTGCATGCTTACGTATCTACATGATTATTGCTATTCAATTATGATTCTATATTGTTGAAATGTTTTAAGCTGGAATCAAAGTGTTGAAGAATTCAAAGAAATAATCCGCTTAAGAAATCAAGCTCAAAATTTAACATGGTATCAAAGCTTAGGGTGTGATAAGCTTGTTGAAGTGCAACAACAGGTACACACAGATCCAAGCGAGCTTGATTAAGTTTCTAGTGTGAGTTCCATGGCATCCTCCATTTCAGTCAGGGCTGAAAATAGAATCGAAGGAGCTGCCAACTTCAATGTGTGGAAACTCCGGATAACAAATATTTTGCCAAGCGAATCATCTTTGACTCAGTCAAAGACAGTATAATGTCGACAATGACTTCGTTAATGACTGCCAAGCACTGTACGGATACCTTGGTGAATCTGTATGATAAACAGGCTCCAATTCAGAAGAAGACACTTAAGCACAAGCTTAAGTATTTGAAGATGGAGAGAGGTGAATACCATCTTTCTATTCCAGGATAGCCCAAATCAAAGATCAACTTTTGGTCACAGGGGTCATAGTGGACGATGATGATTTAGTGCAAGCCATATTTGATGGTGTTCCTTCTTCATGGGAGACCTTCTTATCTAGTGTAAGTGGGAGAGAGATTCAACCCACGTTTGAGAGGTTATGGCATGATTGCCTCCAGGAGGAGAGTCGCACTACTACCAGGAGAAAGCCAACGAAAGAAGAGCATTCAACTTTAGCATCAAGATTCAAGGGAAAGAAGAAATGAACTTTCCAGAAAGGCTCTTAGAGGAAGCCAAACACCAAAGGTACAATCAAAGGAAAGTGTATTGATACATCTAAGATTAAATGCTTTAGTTGTAATAAGTTGGGTCATTTTGCTAAAGACTGTTGGTTTAGAAAGAAATATCCAAGGAAAGGGAAACATCATGCCTCAACTGCTGAGGATGATCAATCCAAAAGAAAACAGAAAATTCCTTCTATTGAGAAAGAAAATAGAAAAGAATATTACTTGGTTTCTGCCTTATCCAATTCAATTTTCACGGGGCTGAAAACTTGGTTAGTAGACAGTGGTGCATCAAAGCACATGATAGGGTACAAGGATATCCTCTCAGATTTCAAGACAAAATCTTTTGTAGAGCAGGTCGAGCTTGGAGATGACAAATGTTACAAGATAGAGGGAGTAGGCTCTATCTCCTTCAGATTGGAATCTGAGGCTAAACTTCATGTTGATGAAGTATTATATGTTCTAGGGATAAAAAAGAATCTACTATCAGTTGCAAGCCTTGAGGAAAAGGGATATTGGGTGATTTTCAAGGACAGAAAGGCACTACTGTGGGCTAAAGGTAGCCACTTAAGTACAACATAACCCATTGGGACTCGCAGAGGAGGACTGTATGTCGTGACAGGACAATTAGTTCAGGCATTGGCTCATGATGCGACCAACTCCATTGAGTTGTGGCACATAAGACTTGGACATCTTCATTACAAAGCACTTCCAGATTTACAAAACATGGTATGTGACATGCCCTCTATTTCTCTTAGTAAAAATGAAATTTGTAAGGGATGCATGCTAGGTAAAAATATAAAGAAAGCATTTCCTAGCAATGACAACAGAGCTCAAGGCATCTTTGATCTGGTTCATTCTGATGTATGTGGTCCCATGTCATCTCCTTCACTCAATGGTTGTTTGTCTTATGTCCTTTTTGTTGATGATTACTCAAGAAAATGTTGGATATATTTCCTTAAAGCTCAAAGTGACACATTTGATAAATTCAAAGAGTATAAAGCCTTTATTGAAAAGCAGTCAGGGAAACACATCAGAACCCTTAGAACAGACAATGGAGGAGAGTTTGAATCTCTCCATTTTGAGGATTTCTGCAAGTCAACATGAATCAAGAGACAGTTGATTGTGCCATATAACCCTTAGAAAAATGGAGTTGCTGAGAGGAAAAAAAGGACAATTTGTGAGGCAATGAAAGAAATGATGTTTGACCAGGATCTATTCTTTATGGGAAGAAACTACCTCCACTGTCGCATATATTCAGAACAGGTGTCCACATGCTATCTTGAAGGACAAGACTCTTGAAGAGGTCTTCTCAGGGATCAAACCTGAAGTAGGTCATCTAAGAATATTTGGGTGTCCTATGTATATTCATGTCCCTAAGGAAAAGAGGACAAAGATGGAGCCCTTAGGCAAGAAAGGGATTTTTGTGGGGTACAATGAGAACTCCAAGGCTTACAGGATTTATGTACCAGGTCAGAGGCAGATAGAGGTAAGAAGATATGTGACTTTCCATGAGGAAGCCATAATCAATAAATCCAGGGAGCTTCATCAGGAATTAGAAGCAGTTCAACCAGCTTCACCCTCTTCTGAAAATGAAGAGTCAGATGATTAGAGGGAGGAAACTCATGAAGGGCCAAGTAATGAGCCCCTAGAACCTGCTTAAAAGTGATAAAGAACTCTTGAAGAACCTCCATCCAAAAGGAATCCAGGGTGGCTTAAAGAAACAATGAAGGAAGTTGAAAGAATAGCTTCTCCCAAAGGAACTTTCAGGGAAAGTAAGAGGTCTCACAGGTTTGGAGGCTATGTTGCACTGATGAGAAGCATCAATGATGATGAACCTTCTTCATTTGAAGAATCAGATAAATTACAAGTATGGAAGGATGCCATGCTTAAGGAATACAAGTCTATTCTAAAGAACAATGTCTGGGACGTTGTGCCGAGGCCAAAAGACAACTCAATGGTTTCTTCCAAATGGATCTATAAGATCAAACATGTAGCTGATGGAAGTGTGGAAAAGTTCAAAGAAATATTTTTAGCCAACGGCTTCACTCAGAAATAAGGAATCAACTACGAAGAGACTTTTTCTCTTGTAGCCAGGTATACCTCCATTCGAACTATTATTGCTTTAGCTTCCCTTCTTGGTTGGAAGCTACATCAGATGGATGTAAAAACAACATTCTTGAATGGAAAGATTGAACAAGAGGTCTCCGTGGAACAAGCAGATGGTTTTGTACTGCATAACAAAGTCACTCATGTATGCAAGCTAAGGAAGGCCTTGTATGGTCTTAAGCAAGCTCCTAGAGTTTGGTATGATAGGATTGATGACTTTCTTAAAAGCTCGACCTTTCAGAAAAGTGATGCTGATGCAAATCTGTACTTCAAGGTAAGAGGTAACCAACCTGTTATACTAATCTTGTATGTTGATGACCTCTTTCTAACAGGAGATGAAGGGCTAATGGCCTGGTGTAAGAGGGAGCTAACCTCAGAATTCGATATGAAAGACTTAGGTTTGATGCATTACCTCTTAGGATTGGAAGTGTGGCAAAGACAGGGAGAGATATTTCTGGCACAAGGAAAATACATAGTGGATGTACTAAAGGGGTTTGGTATGATGGATTTCAAATCCATGTCTACTTCGATGGTTACCAACCTGAGGAAGCTGCATGATTCTGATACAGGGTCAAATTTGGTGGATCCCACCATGTATAGGCAGCTGATTGGATCATTGATGTACATGATCCACACCATGCTAGATATATGCTATGCAGTGATTGCAATGAGTCAGTTCATGACTGAATCGAGACAGAGACATTGGGTGGCAGCAAAGCACATCTTGAGATATCTCAGAGGGACCATTACTTATGGTATGAGATATACATCTCGTGGTGGTTTATTTTTGCATGGGTATGCAGATGCTGACTGGGCAAGAAGCCTAGTGGATCGAATGAGTACTTATAGATACTGCTTCAATTTAGGATCCTCTATGATATCTTGGTCAAGCCAGAAACATGGATCCATTGCATAGAGTATAGCGGAGGTTGATTACATTGCAGCAAGTGATGCTAGCAAGGAAGCAATATGGCTTAGAAAATTGGTTTATGGGTTGTTTGGTGACAGATTCGAGACGACGGTGGTTCACTGTGATAATCAAAGTTGCATAAAATTGACAGAGAACCTGGTATTTCATGACAGGTCAAAACATATTGACATGAAGTACCACTACATTCGAGACTTGGTCCAGAGAAAAACTGTAAAGTTATAGTACATAACCACGAGTGAGCAGGTAGTTGATATCATGACCAAGCCTCTGACCTCGAGACAATGTGTGCAGCTGAGAGGCAAGCTTAGTGTGGCTGAGAATGGATCCCTCGCTAATAGGGAGTGTTAAATTTGGAAACATCGATAGTCATTCTCCAATGAGAGGCCATATGGGCTACCCCGAGGCTAGCCAACGAGATTTGGATAATTAACCAGTTTTGTGAGGTATTGACAAAAGACAGGGTGAACGTACAACCTCTGTGAGTCAAACCAAAAGTTTGGACGAATGAGATGCTATGTAAGTCTAGTGCAAAAGTCAGGGGGAACATACAAAAGTCAGGGGGAACATACAACTTCTGTGAGCACAAACCTAGTGAAAAAGTCAGGGGGAACATACAACCTCTGTGAGCCTAGTCAAGCCTTGTGAGCCATGAGCAAAAGTCAAGGCATCTAGCAAAAGTTAGGTTGAATATAAAATTCCTATGAGCTAGAAACAAACGATATTCCTAATATTGCAAATGATATAAATGTATTGATCTAGTGCGTTGGCACGTGTAACATTGTCCACCATGAAGAGAAATTTGAATTTCCTTGTAAAGAGTCAAGTTGTAACCGAAGTCTCAAGTCTAGTTCTATTTTCGAACTAAAGTGTAATGCTGAGTTGTAACTGAAGTCTCAAGTCTAGTTCTATTTTCGAACTAAAGTGTAATGTTGAGTTAAGTCAAGCATGCTTTCACACCTCTATTTTGAGCCCTCTCCTCTTCTCCTCTTCACTCCTTTATAAGAAGAGGTCTACTCCTCTCTTCTACACAGTTCTATGCAGGTCAAGGTTGAGGCAAATAGAGGAGCATATCAGTGCTATAGAGACAACATATAGAGGCAACAAATCCATGCTGCATATCAACATATTAGAGGCGCATATAGAGGAAACAATCCGTGTTGTAGGGACATCATATAGAGGCAGAAAATCAATGCTGCATATCAACATATTAGAGGTGCATATAGAGGCAACAAACAGTGTTGCAGAGACATCATATAGAGGCAACAAATCAGTGCTGCATATCAGCATATTATATGTGCATATAGAGGCAACAAATAGTGATGTACAGACAACATATAGATGCAACAAATCAATGTTGCATATCAACATATTAGAGGCGCATATAGAGGCAACAAACAATGCTGTAAGAGTCAACATATTAGTCCTATAAAGGGACAACATATCAGTCCTAAACAAGACAGTATATCAGTCCTATACAGGACAACATATCAGTCAATCAGAGGCAACAACAATAACCCATATCAGAGTTGATATATTAGTTCATAAGAGGCAACGTATCTCAGTCTTTGAAGGCAACTCAGATACATATATATATCAGGAAGGTATCTTAGGTCTCTGTCAGGTCAGAGTCAACTTGGAAATCTCTTTAAGAGCAAAGTTTTCATGGTGGATGTTTGTAAGTGATCTTACATTATTAATGCAATAAAGGAATATCGTTTGTTGGGGTTTTCTCCCTGTACAGGGTTTCCCCAGGGTATATGTGTTGTTGATGTGCATGCTTACGTATCTACATCATTATTTCTATTTAGTTATGATTCTATATTGTTGAAATGTTTTAAGATGGAATCAAAGTGTTGAAGAATTCAAAGAAATAATCTGCTTAAGAAATCAAGCTCAAAATTTAACACTATTAAGGAACAATACTACCCTGTTGGAAGTTATGACGACTTATATACAAGATGGACCACACAGCAGCAAGAAAGGGACCAAACAATGCCAGAGTTCACCAATGTCTTCGATACCTTGTGCACCAAGCTGGGTATCAAAGACTTTGAGTGACATCTGGTGCTCAAGTACCGCGAAGGTCTCCATAGATACATCTAGACAAAAATGGAGTTTTTGGACATCTTGTCCTTGGGTGCGACCTATCGGTATGCTGTCAAAATCGAGCAGAAGCTTAAACAAAAGACACTGCAGTTTGGGTTTGCGAAGTCCTCACAGCAGAAGCAGGGAAAAGACAACCCTAACTCGCAAAACAAAGGACAAAGCAAGGATGGACAACCTCAGGACAACCAGTCTAATATAAAAACAAAGAAGGACCATGGGAAGACAAAGAAAAACATTGGGAAGTGGTACGAGTTCCATAAGAGCCCCTGGCATAACACCGCTGAATGTTTCTCAAAGAAGTCATTGGTGTTCGAGGTGAAAGCCTCTGAATCAGATGGGGGTTTTGACTCTGAGTCAGAACCAGAAAAAGGGAGATGGATCATTGATGCAGAACTCAGTGCCACCATTGCTATCACCAAGATCTATCCCGGTGAACTTGATGAACCAGAGGAAGGTAAGTGCCTCTTTCATTCACAGATGTGGGTAAAGGGTACTCCGCTACACTTCATCATTGACAGTGGTAGCCAGAAGAACCTCATCCCAGTGGAGGTCATCAAGCGATTGTATTTTCCGACAAGACTGCATCCACAACTGTACACCATTGGATGGCTCCACCAAGGGAGTGATCTCCACGTCTACCAACAATTTTGCCTTCCCTACAACATTAAGCCCTTCAAAGATGAGGTATTGTGTGATGTAGTCCCTCTTGAAGTTTGTGATTTTCTTCTGGGCCAACCTTATTTATGGAAACGTCATGTTGTATATGAGTCTATGCCTCGTAGTGTTATTATTACTTTGGATAGGAAATTGTACAGGATTCCCGAGGTACTCCCACCTACTGCCATTTCCTTGATCTCTGCCAAGCAATGTAGGAAGGTCATCCCTCAGACTGGGAAGTTTGTTTTCTTCGTGATTCACTCTCAAAGTGAGTGGAAGGTTGCAACCACATCCATGGCCTCTATGGAAGGTCTCTCCATGCCATAGAAGCAAGTGGATAAGGTCATGGAAGAATACAAAGACATATTCTCTTCACCCACTGGGGTACCTCTGCACTGTCAGGTCAAGCATTCAATCAATTTGACCGCCGATGCACCGCTACCCAATGGGCCAGTTCATCGCCTCTCTATTAGAAAATGAGGACATCAAGTGCTAGATCCAAGAGTTTTTTGAAAAGGGGCACATCCAACCAAACTCATCACCTTGTTGAAGCCCAATCGTGCTTGTGTAGAAGAAAGACAGGACCTGACGACTCTGCATTGATTATCAAGCCTTAAATAAAATCACAGTAAGGAACTGGTACCCAATTCCCTGGATTGACGATGTCCTTGACCAGCTCAAGGGGGTCAAGTACTTTAGTAACATTGATCTGAAGTTTGGCTACCACCAGGTCCCAATAGAGCAGACCGATTTATGGAAGACTGCCTTCAAGTCCAAAGAAGGTCTTTTTGAATGGATAGTCATGCTCTTTGGATTGAGGAATTCCCCAACAACTTTCATGAGGATTATGGATGATATCTTGCAGTGCTTCACCAATTATTTTGTGGTGGTATATTTGGATGACATCCTCATCTTCAACAAGAGTTGGGCGGAACACTTGCAACATATTCAACATGTTCTGGACACTCTGCGACAACACAAGCTATATGAAAATTTGGAAAAATGATCCTTCGACATAAACGGGGTACAATACCTAGGATACATTGTTGATGAGCATGGGGTGCATGTCGATCCAACCAATATCCAGGTCATTCGGGACTGGCCAACCCCGACCACACTCACTGAGCTTCAGAGCTTCTTAGGCCTTGCCAATTTCTATCGCAGGTTTGTGTTGGGATTCTCCCACATTGTATGGGCCCTTAGACAAGTGATGAGAGGTGGTGGCAAGGAAAAGTTTGTGTGGGGCCAGTCACAACAAAAAGTGTTCAATGATTTGAAGCAATGCTTGTGCTCAACCACGATGCTCTCATTACCCAACCTGCAATAGCCTTTTGAGATTGAGACGAATGCTTTAGACTATGCTGTGGGCACATTTCTCACTCAACACAGACATCCCGTGGCCTATCATAGTGAGACACTAGTAGATACTATCTGTAAGTACCCCACTTACGACAAAGAAATGTACTCCATTGTACAAGCTTGCCACCAATGGAGGCATTACATTCTCGGGAAGGTGATAGTCATCTACACTGATCATAATCCTCTACAGTTCATGTAGACACAAGGAAAATTGCAGAATGATCACCATGAAAAGTGGTCCACATACTTGTAGCAGTTCCATCTCAACATCAAGTATAAGATAGGGAGCACCAACCACGTTGCTGACTGCCTTAGTCAACCTCTAGTTGCAACACTAACCACGGTGCTACACTCCTGCGGACATGAGACCTCTGAATGGTCCCAACTCTACGAGAGAGATCCTGTCTTCACCACTACCTACCATATGTTGGGAACACACACAACTATCGCTAATTTCCATCTTCAGGACGAGTTGTTGTGCCATCTGGGCCATCTCCGCATCCCATCAAGTGAGTGAGTGAAGTTGATTTGAGAAACTCACTACAGTCAGGTGGCATGACACTTTGGTGTAGAAAAGATAGTGGCAGTGCTGCAACAACATTTATATTGGCTAAAACTTTGACTGGATGTCAACAAGTATATCATGTTTTACACAGCCTGCGCCATTGCCAAACCGAACATTAAGAAATAAGTCATGTACACCCCTCTGCCTACTCTTGAAAATCCCTGGGAATACATCTTGATGGACTACATGTCGGGCCTTCCTTCAACCAAGTAGAGAAATGACTGTGTTTTTGTGGTTGTTGATTGATTTTTCAAGATGGCGATTCCGGCCTCCTGCAAGAAGAGAATCGCAACGGAGGCCACTACCAAGCTCTTATTTGAATGAGTGTGGGTACATTTTGGGATACCACAAACCATCGTCTCATATCGGGACAACTTGTTCTTCAGAACATTCTGGTCGATCCTATGGTCACGGCTGGATACCAAGCTCACCAAATCCACTGCCTTCCACCCCCAAACGAATGGCCAAACCAAGGTCGTCAATAGGATGATCATGTATATCCTGTGCATGTACAATTCCAAGCATCTGCACACATGGGATGAGAGTCTTCCCTATGCTCAACAAAATTACAACATATCCATACATAGCTCAACCGACCACAACCCCTTTCAGGTGGGGTTGAGATTTCAACCATTGGGTCCCATGGATGTTGCACTACCCCTGCGTCCACACAGGAAGAATCGTCCCATGCTCAAACTGAAGCTGACAAAGCCACCCGGTTCATTGAACAAATCCAACGCATCCACCAACATGTTCAGGATAATTTGCAGAAGTCTAATGCTAAGTACAAGCAATTCCATGATCAACATCGGGTGCCACACAAGTTTCAGGTGGGAGATAAAGTTTTGTTGCACTTGTAGAAAGAACACCTTACAAGACCCCATCATAAGCTTTTTCCACTCCGCTATGGACCTTACACCATCACCAAGGCAGTGGGTGACAAAATGCTTTTGCACTCAACATTCCCCCCTTCCTTGGCTTGCACCCAATGTTTAATGTGAACATCCTTTGGCCATACTTTCCACCATTATTGGACACCTTAGAGATAGCAGAACAATTGACATTGACAGAGCTCAACCATGACTGCATGGAACATGCATCCACTGATCATATCATGGACACATAGGTCAAGGGCACTCGCTAACATAAGCTTCAGTTTATCGTGTTGTCAAAGCGGGGCAGCTCCTGCACCGAGGCAAGTGGCTCACCTGGGGCCAAATTCAGTAGAAATTTCCTCATTTTATGGGGGAACTCAACACAATGGAGACCATTTATTCCTAAGGGGGGAGGATTTATCTAGGTGGATATTGGTGGGCACCCACCTCTTCCAATTTTCATCTTGGCAATTTTTTTCTAGCTTTTCGGGTCCTAAACTTTCGTGGTTGTTTTGAGGTCCTAAACAACGTTTTTTGGGATCGCCACAATCGCATTGTAAAGGAAGATAAAGTTTTATGACAAAATTTGTAGTCCTCGGATAGACCTTTCCAACGAGCTATTGTGCGCTTAAAACAAAGATCGTATGCAAAAGTTACGGTGCTGGGAAGTTGATGTACCAACTTACCCCATCGAGGCCCACATGACTTTTGGATCTTCATCTCCTAGCGTTAGATTTTTGGATGTCTAGGGTTTTCTGATTACTTCTTCATGATAAAAAGGCCCGGAGGCCTCATTGTAATGTGCTTAGGTGAATGTGCATAGCCACCACATCTCTTCTCAAAGATTAGATACCACCATTCGAGCAAGATTGTTTCATTCTACATTTTACAGTTTCAACAAATTTCTTTATTGAATAGAATTTAAGTTCCAATGTATCTCTGTTATTGTTCACTGTATCTCTATTTTAATGTTATAGATCTGTGTTTCATTTTGTTCCTCTTATAAATCCAGATCATTGGGACCACTTCCGATGGCTTATCAAACAAACAAATCAAATTTAAGAATCCATGATCCTTCTTCACCCCTGAAGTTATTTCAAGTTTGCAAATTATTTCGTTGAAGGAGGAAGATGATGGATGAATATCTAGAGCCCTTGAAAGTTAATACTATCACTATCACCGATCCTATCACCTTGCAAAGGTACCTCAAAATTTAAGGATTTATAATGATGTTTGACATTCTCATAAAAATTTTCTCTGATTGGTGACCATAGCTTCTAATTGCTCCTTTGGGTTTTTAGTAAGTTCAACCCTCAGTTTCGAGCCAAGAAAAAGGGGATCCCTAGAGAAAATACCATTCTCTTCTAGTGAGTCCTTAGCATAATTGATCATCTCCTCCTCCATGACTTCATACCTCATGTGAAAATGAAGTTATCACTACTTCTTTCTTAATCAATAGTCTTAGAATACTAGAAAATTGAATGGACCCAAACTATCGATTAAGAATAATTTCCATTAAGATGCTGCGAATATCATGTCCATGAACATTTAGCTTTGCCCAACGAATCAACAAATTTCAAAGGAAATCAATAAGACATACTTTGAAGGATTTACTAATGTAAATAAAAAATCTTAACAAGTTAAGAAGAGATGGGAAAAACAAAATTGTTAGGGATAATGTTGTGGGGAAAATAGATACGAAGACCTAAAATTTGAGCTAAAAATTTCCCATGAACAAGATCTAGACTCAACATCTCAAATAGATTAGGGGGTTAGTTCAATTGGTTTGAACATATGTTTCAAAGTGGAATTTGTTGTGATATCTTTGGTTCTAGTGTTATTGAGGTTTGACTTTCGCTGAGTCTTGCTAGGTTACTATTATCGCACAGTTTGTAGTTTAGGTCAAATGGATAAAGGATAAGGGTCAAACTGGCGTAACAGGAACCTTCCCCACCCACTGTCACCTCGATGGGGAGGTTCTTTCTGTTTAGGGAGGTTAGCCCAGGGGAGACGTCCCCGGTAACCTGGGGTTTGAAGAGGCAAATAATGTAAGGTAAAGAGTTTAAGGTTTTCCCTCCTCTCAGGTTGCCACCAATATCAGATATTCTGGCTAATCAACCAATAAAGAAGTGAAGTCCCTGTTGAGAACACCTACCCGGAACAAGACAATAACAACACAATATATATATATATATATATATATATTTGCAGGTTATAATTCAAAGGGTTAGTACTTCTTGACTATCTGATTTCGTTTAACAAGCAATATAATAGACAAAATGAGGTCAACGTTTTGCTAAATAGCCTATGCAAGATCACCAATTCATCAATGTCTATAACAATGACCAAGCCAATAGTATTTTCAATCAACAATAGCTCAATAAGTGCTTGACATCATCATTAATTGCTCAATTACTAGTTAGAAAGCTTGCTGCGTCAAGTATGACGTCAGCCTAGGTTAGTAGGGTTAGGGTTGGTTAGGGTTTCAAGAATGAAAGTTTTTAAAAGACGATTTTGAACACTACAAGCTCAACGTTGTAAGTCTAACCAGTGCCTTAGGGTGAAATGGAGTCAAAAGTAAGGGAAAAAGAAATCTTGGGAGGATTTAGAATTCAGAGACTAGAGGGTAGGGTTCTATGGTGCTGCAAAAGCAGGGCCCTAGAATCAAAACCCTAAGGGAAGGAGGCTCATTCCGGTGTTTCTTAAGCAAGGCCTCATGCTCCTTCCTCTTTCTCTAAACACACTTGGCAAAACGGCTAGCTTCAAAGTACAGATCTAAGGGAGAAAAGTGTTGTAGGAGCAAGACTTTTCAAACCCTAGAAGGTTAAAACCCTAGGTGTAGATTTAACTAGGCCTATGACGTCTCCTCTCTTCAATCTATAACTTTAATGCTAACTCAGAAAAAGGGAGAAAAGTGTAGCAACGACTAGGCTATATCTTCCTTTATCAATGGCTAAAACAATTTCTCAAACATGGGGACATATAGCAATGACCTACTAGTGTGCTTGCTACCTAGGGTTTCAAGATTCAACAATACAATATTAAATGTAAGAAACTAAGCCTACAACCATTCACTTAAGAAGTTTTGCATGAAAAATTCACTTACATATCATGAATAATGCATAATCAAACCCTAGTTGTAAACCTTCCATGAGAGAAACACCATAAATGCCAAGAGAAATCCTCCAAGAAGAGTTGTGCCTCACTTCCAACACCAAAAATACCAAGCAAAGGCTAAAATATAGTCTCTCACAAGAGAGTGAGTTGTTATTTTATAAAATGAGGAAAAGCATCCTCTATTTATACCAACCCATGACCTTTCAATTAAAAAATAGGTCATTAAAACAGCTGACAAGGCTGACTACAAAATTTACACCGTTTTTACATTAATTGCCAGAAAAATGTCATAATATGAGCAAAAAGTGGGACGTCAAGCCCTTTTGAGGGAGACGTTGGCCCTTTTTGGGCATATCCAGCATCCAGAAGCCATACATTGGCCCTTCTAGGGCTCCTCCAAGATGCCACACGTGCCAAATAGCTCTGTCACACTGCCACACGCTCAGGATAACGTCCTACTCTGCTGGGTGACGTCCTGTCCATCAAAGGGAAAACGTTCCATCTGAAATGGGTGATCCCCCCTAGGCCAGGCTCTGCCAAAGTGTCCTGGGTGGAACGTTCTTCTTTCTTCCTATGCAAAGGCTCATCATAACGTTGTCCTGTCTCTGACATCCCAATAACCATCTGATGGGCTCTTCAGCCCCATGGAGGTCTGAGCTAATCATATCCCCATGTGTACCGGTCCATTGGTACCTGTCTGTCGGGTATGGTCCTACACATCAAAAACATCGCCCTCCATGGGCTCATCAGTCCTTGGGATCATAGCAATGTCAATCATATCTCATCATTAAATTTATCAAATACATGCATAAAACCCCTAGCATATCCTCTAATAGCTCAAATACATTACACTGATCTACTATATAAAGTTGAAGAAATAGACAGAGCAACCTATTGGGCTGGTATCCATAAGAAGAGGAAAGTTTCCACAGAAGATCATTCAAGCCATGTACATGAAGTGATATGGTCTAAGGATGTCCAGTCATAGTGAAGACCAGGGGTAGGTATTGTCCGTGGGTGCCTTTGTAGGAGGTGAGTTGTACCCGTCATGGATGCACTTTTTCCAAGCCCCTTTATTGCCTTTATTCTTTATTTATTGATTTTTCTTTCTTTTTACTTCAAGGTCTGACCAGAGGACACTGCCTTGGCGTGGTGACCAGAGATGACAGTGTTACCCACTGGTATTTTTGTAGAAATAATAAGGCTGGCTCGTGATGAGACCCCCTTTCCCTTGGCCATGCAACCAAAGGTCATTGCCCTGGCGTGGTAACCAGATAATGGCAATGTCAAACTGCTAGATACCTATGAACATAATGGGCCGGCTCGTGATGAGACCTCCCATCCTCTTGTTTAGGTATTGTTTTGTTATTTTTCTTCGGGTCCCTTTTGTTTCTTGTCGAGAGGCCTTTTATTGCCTTCTTGGGGATCCCTGGGCGAAGCATCTCTAGGTTTTATTTCCTATGGCTTTTACTTTTACCAGCTTCTTTTACCCCTTGGGCCTTTAGTCCCTTCTTCCCACAGGACGAAGTATAACCCCTCAAGTAGGTCATCCTAATGCCCAGACTAAGGGAATGGGATGGATGTATGGGAGATAATATGTAAAGTGATAGTATGGTGGGAGCAGACGATGGCTCTTCAAATCCCCCCTGGTGGCTAACCAAAACCCATGGATACAAGCTTGCTAGGGAACCTCGTTAATCCCCCCAACAATGGTCAAGTGGGTTAGTGTAAGATCCAAGTAGTTATCAGAAATGTAAGGAACCTGATGCATATATAAGAAAGTCATAATGATCAAACATGATACATACCATGATACCTGGACCAATTACCTCATGGAGCAAGAGTCTTCTCTGATGCAAGTCCAAGCTGACGGTGATGGATGCTGCTGCTGCTGACAGGACAAATTTGGCGAAGAAAAGAAGGATGGGTCCTCCAGGGCCATGCTCAGGTCAATCCTGCTCTCGGTACTCCATGTCTAGGACCTGTGGGCCTCAAGACATGATCTCCTAGTTATCCCTAGAAATCGGGGATAACAGTTACCAAGTATTATTGTGGTTGGTTCTCTATTAAGATATTTTAGGGAAGAAGGGGGATCTTGTGAAGTCTTCTTTGGGAAAAAAAGATTCAACATTTTAAATGCCATAGGATAAAATTAAAGAAATTAAATCTCCACCTCTCATTGGCTAGTTTATCTACATAGTTAACCAAAGACAAGAAGAAGAAACCTATTTTAAAGCAAGATATGAAAGAGAAATCAATGGATTATGACAAATTTGAACAAGAGAATGACAAAAGAAACATAGAAGAGATTGTGATAGAACATTATATCTTAGAGGAAACCAATATGGCAAGAGATATTGTTAGAGTGGTAACACTCAATAACATTTAAATCAGGAGTCATTAATGTTTATATCACATTATAGGGTGAATATATGGCCAATGCAATGTAATTTTAATGATAGGTTGGGTGGGTAAACTACATAACCAACTAGTGTCACTATAAATGTGTCACCTAGGGGACTCAAAGCATGAGAGATGTAGTGTTCAAGTTCATTAAAAAACAAGAAAAGGGAAATTTCAAATTTATAAGGTGACATCGAGTTTTCAATTAAAAACATGAATTTTCTTATGTTCAAAACTATAAGAAAAATAGATAGATTGAAAAGAGGGAAAAACTGCATAACATGAAATAGACAAATGATATGGGATCGAAGATTCGATTCTATATTTCAATAGAAGCAAAATCATAAGGGCATCTTGTAAGTTCGATGGTGCTCCTTTGCGAGCATCCCAAAAGATTCAGAAGAAGATTCTTTGTAGTAGAGGTGCAACAACTTTTGCTCAAATTAAGAAAGATTCGTTATTTAGGGCACAATTTGTAGACATTTTTTCAAGACGATAGTAATTCTATAAGCGAGAACGTAAACATTTTTTTTCCTCTCATGACAATAATGGACAATTTAATCAAACTAGACTTTGATAGTTTTATATCTGACTATTCATGATGTCAAGCAAAAGTATAAAATTTTTTCCTCACAAATGTGGCTCATATACCATCCACATATATGCAGGCCCAAATAGGTTAGGTGACGTGTTGTAGCAATAATTTTAGATTAAATATTTCCCCGAGTTACAACATGTTCTGTTCACATAGGCTTTTCACCCTCATCAACACAAGGGATTCACCAGACTAAACCCCTCAATTCGAGGTTCCCACCCTTTACTGGTGATTCACCGGACTAAAACCCTCAATTCGAGGTTCCCACCCTTTAGTGGTGAATCCTTTAGTTTATGGTACCAACTACCAAATTCATTTTGGTTTATTACATTTTTATATTTTATGCTGAAAAATAAATAACGTGTAGAAAATAAAATCCCAAGACTAAGAGAGATGAATTTAAAGTGCTAGAAATGAAATAAGTCGAATATGCAATCAATGAATAAGTAATCCTACACAACAAGATAAAAAGAGGTGGGACAAAAACACAGTTCATCGAGATAATGTGGTGGGAGAAAATAAATACATACAACTCTAAAATTTGAGTTAAAAAATTCCCCAGAAACATGAAATAGCTAAGATCTCACATAGTTTAATGGGGTATCTCAATCAGTTCAAATGCATTGTTTCAAGGCACAACACCATGAGGTATTTGATTGTAGTCTTGTTGAGGTTTGAATTCGACTAATTCTCATTGGGTTACCAATTGCCATTGTCGTTAGTGTTTGTGCTGCCCTCCATCTGAATATTTGAAGGGACGCCACAAGGTTTTTCTTTTGAATTTTTTTATTATTGAACATTTGAAATGCAGAAAGATAAAATTAGAGCAAAGAACTCTCCACTTCTCATTGGCCAATTATCTACATAGTTAACCAAAGACAAAGAGAAGAAACCTATTTCAAAGGAATCTTTGAAAGAGAACTCGATATATTATGAACAATTTGAAATGGAGAATAAGAAAAGAAACACATATGACATTATGATATAACACTATAGCCTAGAGGAAACCACTTAACCAAGTAGAGGTGCTATAAATGATAAGTTATGTAAACCACTTAACCAATTAGAGGTGTTATAAATGTGTCACCTAGGGTGATTTAGAGCATGGGAGATATAATGTTGCATTATCATTAATGAAATATACATATGTATTTATCTCTCCACCATTGTTTCTTGAAATGTGCGTGCATGCTATTTTACTACATGGAATGGGTGAATCCATGAAGATGGGTTTATATTTTGTTTGTGTTTGGGTATGCTAAAATGTTTTTTTTAATGGTTGTTGAACTTTCGATGATCATAACTTACTTACACTTACATTTGGAATTTCAATTTGCAATAAAATGATGACCTATAGGGAATTCTTTTAGCTTTCTATTCATTATTTTTGTTAATTTTTTTATTGACATTTAATAGGTCAGTTGGTATTTTTGTGACATGTCCTTAAAAACATATGAATGGATAATAAATGACATTTGTAGAGGCCACTGCTTTCTATTTTAGATTTTTAATTTGGCCAAACAAATATATTACAATAATCTACATAGATTGTACCATTATTTCACTAATTTTTGTTATTTATTGCTTTAATTTTTATTTTTTATTATTATTATTAAGTTGGACCAAGTGTAAAACATAGCATAAACTTTGCATTTTTATGTGAAGCATATTTATTCCTTTCATTCTAATTAAATTAAAAAAATTTAAACTTAGCCTTTTGAAAAGGACGACTCAAGCTGTTGAAGCTCATTTTTTACAATTTTTTCAGTTGTGTATTTTTTGATATATTGAATTTTCATTTTGTTGAATTGTACATGAGTAAAGAGAAATATACTTGTTTTGGAAAAAAATTAATCAAAATTAGAAACTCATAAGTCGAGAAAAAATCATAGAGGAAAACAGATTCAATCCTAAACCTAATGGTATAATGTTCGATAGCAAATTTGTAGAATTTTGAAGGGTTCGTGATTTCCAAAAGTGAAGAAATGCGGAGAAACCATGAAACTATGTTGTTCTAAGACTTTATGGCATTTCAGAAGGAAATTATTTATTTATTTATTATTATTATTATTATGCTAAAAGTTGAATTAAATGGTATTAACTACCTTTCTGCCAAATGTTTTTTTTAACCTCATAAACTAACTTCCATTGCGGGCTTAAGAAGATTTTCGGATTTTTTTTCACTCAAAATTGATACTTATTCATTATGCTGAAATTTATTATATTAGCTTCATTTGTACACATGGCAAAGGCCAAATGATATTGTTTTTTCCATTATAATTGTTTTGGAGATTAAGGATCTTTGCAATAAAATTTTATGTTTGGGGGTAAAGTTTCAATTGGAGATAAGATATTGTATTCCTTCTTATGCCTTAAAAAAATGGGTTCCTTCTCGGGAAAAAGGCATTTTTGGACGACTTATAAATATATAACTCATCAAAAAAATCTGATTGCAACAGAGATGATGGTATTCATAATGAAAACAAGGAAAGCACAGAGAAAAAAAGAGCAGACCAAAAACGTTTGAGAATTGGAGATGCAAATGATGATGTTGAAGAAAGGGTTTTAAATCCTAACATTGATGAACATGTTAATAGAGGGCGAATAGACTTTATCTTTGATGAATAAGAACATGGAATTGATGAAATTGAAGATGATGTTAATACAAAATATGGAATTGACGAAGAAATTGAAGAGGCTACTACATTGAGGCTAGGAAAAATTGGTAGTCATACTTATATTCAAGTTGATGATGAGTTCTTAGAAAATTTGAAAAGTTTGGGCCCAAAATTTCTGTTGTACTATACAAAAACATGTTCTTGATATTTTCAGAACAATTTTTGAAAGACCAAAAAGTGATTTCACAAGCACAAACCTTACGTGGCTCGATGAAGTAAAATAAGTTGGAAAAGTCTACAACATTATTTAATGTTAAAATAAATCTATGAAGGGGGCATGATGTTTTCACAACAATTTTTGGAAGACCAATAAGTGATTGCACAATCACACACCTTATGTGGCTTGATGAAGTACATTAAGTTGGAAAAGGCTACTACATTATTTAATGTTAAAAGAAATCTACGAAGGAGGCAAAGGTAAATTATAATGTATTTGACAATCTAGCTACGATAGTGAAAATAGTTGGAAGACCACAAATACTAAGACACTGCATAAGAATAAAAAAATTTAGGATGTAGTTAGACGTGGGTGATGAGCTTGCTTCTTGTGATATTATTTGTAGAAAACCCTATACGGATAGACTTCTAGAAGGTGTTTAGAGCTGTAAAGCATGAATATTGGATGAAGAATTCTCGTGATTCAACAAATATAAATGATGTGATGCAACATCGAATATCGAGAGTTACAAATGAAACTACATGCTAAACATTTATTGGAGATGATCAAGTTGATTTTTTCAGTAATTTGAAAGAGATACACTATGATATTAATATCCCAATTATAATATTTGTGAAGCTTAAACCATGGTATACTAGACCTATCACCATTCGCAACATGTGTTGTTGTTGTTACCATGTTGAATTTTTTTAATTTCTTATGTCTCAATAACATAAAGTAAATGCCAATAATTTACTAACCCATACATTATACTTTGCTCTGATAATTTCAGAAATTATGCAAATAATTCACATCTGAGTTATTTAACTAAATTTGCACAACAAAATCTAACATAAACCAAGCACATAAAAATAGAGAACAAACCCCAGTGTGGGAAAAACCAGCAAAGGAGGGGCTTTATTGGCTTCTGAGAAATTGATTTACAACAACAAATACACCAGGAAATTTCTTACAAAAATTTGTCTTCCTCTGGTAGTTGTACAACCTAGCCACATGTTTTGTATGACCCAACTAAAATCACACAACAGACTCAACCCTTGCTCATCCCAAGAGTACAACCTGTATGACCTGAACAAATCGACCCAAAAATCCTCAGAATCGGCCTATACGACTTGGTGGGTTAATTCGACCCTTGTTGTTGGTGCGTCATACGATCTGTACGACCCTTCACATCATAACCTCCTTGATGCCAAGCCTCACTACTGCATCCTGGGTATCTTCTCCCTTTGACCATATGAGTACCTATCCACAATCGAACATAACTGCATATCCCATGTCCTCTAGGGATGATACTGAGAACAAATTTACCTTCAGCTCTGGAACAAACAACACCTAAGCCACCTCCAGAGAACCTCCAGACTCTAGTTGAAATATGACACATCCAACGCCCTTCACTACATGCATGGTGCTAGCTCCACTTCTTGTTAGATTTTCTTAAATTTTCAGTAACAATAGATTTACCAGAGTATTTTGATCTTCTTTTAACATTCAACAATCATATACTGAAAATATAAGCAGGATCTAGAAGCAGATAAACATGCACAAGAAGACACAAAGATTTATCCTGGGAAAAACCCAAACTCGGGGAAAAACCCAACCAACTTTTCTTAGAGAGACTATTTTTGATAATACAATACAACCATGAACAAGCTCTATTCACAAGAACAAAACGAACAATGAAGAAACACCGATAACAAGTAATTATCTCTTCTTCTTGTCAAACCCTAGCCTATCGCAACCTATCTAGAGGTAGACAACTGAGTCACCTCACAAGCCTATCACAACCCTTCTAGAGGTAGCGCACAAGAGAAACCAATAAGAATCACCAAGAACCCTAGTTGCAGTGTCTCCTATGGTTGCCTCAGACTTGCGCCTCCTTTTCTTTGCTGAGATGATAAGTGTAGTGTGTGTAAATGAGCATAGGCGTCACCTTTATTTATACTAGCTTAGTCACTTTATCGGGGTCGACTTTTATTCCTGGAAATTCTATTTTTCCTTTATTTTTTTCCTATGGGACGAATTCTCTTCCTAGAAATTCTATTTTCACTTTATTATTTTGCTGTGGGCCGACTTCTCTTCCAGGGTATTTTTTAACCGTTCAATGGTCTTCCTTTGACTTCTTGGAATCTTCCTCTCTAAGAAAAGTTGTCCAGGAGGAAATACCTCATGTTGCTACAAAAACATCAAGACTTCTCACATGCAAGTCTGAGCGTGTCTTTGAAACACTAAGGAACATCGACCTCATCCCCATCATATGGAGAGATGATCCACTGTCCATGATCCATGCCCTAAAGTCCTCATACCCTGCAAAACTGTTGCTCAAAAGAAAAGATATTAGAGAAATTTCCTTCTCAAATTTGTCAGCAAAATCATTAATCTCAGTTGATGTTGATGCTGCTACCTATGCCTCATTGTTGGGACACTGGCTTGCATAGTGGCTAGTCTTATGACATGGAAATCATTTCACTTTGCTCGTGTCCTTCTTTCCATCACCACCCTTCTTCACATGAAGAGCATCATTCTCCTCGTCTTCATTACCCTTGGCTTGGCTTTCTTGAAGAGCCTCCTCCCGAGTCTCCTCCTGACTGAAGTCATCCCATAACCTCTACCAATTAGGGAGTTTCTCCCATGCTACCACTCCTTAGACAAACACGTTCCACTACTTGGTGAAGCCATTCAAGGTTGTCCTTACTAGCTCAGTCTCATTCACGGTCTCCCCAATAGCTTCCCTTTCATCTATGATATGAGTGAACTTGGTGAGATATGTGACACCTAACTCTCCCTCGACTATTTTTTTTTTTTCTGAGTTTCTCTTTGAGTAGCATATTCTTGTTTTGGTTATGACTCTGGTTCAGTTTAACTAGGGCCTATCATATATCCTTAGTTGTTTTCTTCCAAATAGACGAGGATTGACGTGGTCTTTGACTCTATCAACAATTATTCGCATGGCCTTCACATCTCTCTGGAGATAATCTAGTTGTTGTGTTGGGTCTGCTGGAAGTATTGTTGACCCTTCAACAACCTCTCATAAACCTTGTTCCTCCAAGAACAACCTAATTTACTCTCTCAAAGAAATGAATTTTGAGTTTCCCTCCAACCTGTCTTTGAATCTCAAGTCTGCACTGGTCATTATGTCAACTGCTTTGACTCTCACCCTCTCTGGTAACTTGACCCCCTTGCTGATTTACACCTAGTCTGCACAACAAATCGACTTGGTCCCTTCTGTATTTAGAGTCTAAGCTCTGATACCATGTTAATTTCTTAGAACTTAGCAACAAAAACTAAATGCCAATAATTTACTAACCCAAAAATTATACTTTGTTGTGATAATTTCATAAATTACACAAATAATTCACAATTGAATTATTTAACTAAATTTGTAGAACATAAGCTAACATAAACCAAGCACATAAAAATAAAGAACACTGGAAATACCCTGGAAACCCTAGTCTAGGGAAAACCAACAAAGGAGTCTTTATTGGCTTCCGAGAAATTGATTTACAACAACAAATACACCAGGAAATTTCTTACAAAAATTTGTCTTCCTTTGGTAGCTGTACGACCCAACTAAAGTCGCCCAACAAAACTGGCCCTTTCTCAGCCTGTACAAATCCGTCTAGACAACCTCAAAATCGGCCTTGGTTAATTCGACCCTTGCTTCTAGTGCACCGTATGGTTTGTACGACCCTGTTTACCTACTGTGTATGACCTATCCTATGCATGTCATCTTGCTACTGTGGTGCTTGTTGTTCGACCTACCCTCTGCCTGCAAAATCGCCTCAGCCAGAGCCCCTACACTTGCGCTCTTTCTTAGCGAAGCGACCTCTTTTATATCTCTTGCTCGATGAGAGTTGTGTGTCCCTCTTACCCTCATCCCTTCTATTTATCTCTCTAATTCACTTTTTATAGAGGCTTCTAGAAGCCTCCATAAATTCACTTTAGTGAATTATTAATTTTTGAAAAGTGACGTTTTTTTTTTTTTTTTTTTTAATCAGAAATTTGAGAAAAAGTCATTTAAGTGACTTTTTAATTTTTTCTATGTTAAAACTTATGAAAAAATAAATAAAGCTGATCTGGGTATTTAATTGTGTCCATCAGTTAGCCTTGGACACATAGAGTTAGCCTTGGACACATAGGCTTAGTTGAGACACCTTCTGAGCTATAAAAATTAACAAAGCTGAATTATAGTATGACACTTTTCTTGATTTTGGAAAAATTATTGGACAAATTCACCTCCCCCTTATACTATTCACACTATTATGTATGGGATTCTATTAGAAGAGTAGCTTATGAGGTGTTTTACCAAAAACAATGTGTTGATAAAAAAAAATGCAATCATTGTGCTTATCTGGCTTTATTCCATACAAAGCACACTATTGATATTAGTGATCCAACATTGACAAATATCAATGTTGATTGAAAGATACATGAATATGTTTATCTCAAGACCACATCATCTTTTGGTTCTCACTTTAAAAAGATTGATTTTCTGAAGGATGGAATACATTTTCTGTGAAAAAATATAAAATCCTTGTGACAGAGTTTGTGAAGAAATTCTAAAATGAAATTTGTAAATATTTCAACCATTCACATAGAGTTAGGTGGTAAGACCTATAATTCAAACAATCTCGTGAGGTTTTTCCACGAGGGACAATTTTGTTGATAGTTGATTTTGTAGAGAACTACACTTTTGTTATACAAAAGGAGATACAAAGTGAATATTATCATTATGACCATGTATCTATACTTATACATGTTCTATATAGACATGCATAACTTTCTCTTGATGGTATGGAAATCAATGATAATAATTTTCATGTGATCAAAGAGTACCATTTCTATATTAGTAGTGATTGCACACATGATACACATTTTGTTTAACATTGTTTCAATATAATTGATCAATCATTGAACATCCATGAGGTTCAATTCAACCAACATTGGATATGGTTGATGGTTGCGTTGGTCAATTTAAATGCTATTGATCATTCTATTAGCTATGTTGCCTTCACAAAAAACACACATATTCAACATATCTGAAATGACTTGACATGGAAAGGGAGAACATGATCATGTCAAGGCATGTGTAAAATGAACACTCCAAAGGTTTCAAATGAGTCACTTTGTTGAATAATTTGAATCATTCCAAAAATTTGTTGTCTAGTGCAAATTGAATTTAAGCCATGAAAATAATCAAAGGTCAAGTGATGTGCGTAGGTAAATATCTATTATTTACAAATTTATAAATTGAACAAGTTACAAATTATGTGTTTATATAAAAATTTTAACTTTTTTTTTTTAAATTGTGGATTGGAACATATTGAAATGTCTTGAAAATATACTAAAAAGTTAACCCTTTTAAGTTCACAAATGTTTGAACTATAAGTTCTTCTTGAATATTAGAATTGATGATATCAATAGATCTATTCCATATGATGTTTCCACCATACATGGGACTAGGACTTTGCACTCTATTAGGACACATGATTTTCAACATGTATTTGCATTTGTTAGAAGGAAGCAATTGCGCTTTTGTCCAATTTGTATTTATATAATGTAGATTTCATTGATGAAAAACATAATTGACAATTATTTTAAACCTTGGAAACATGTTGAACTAGTCTGAAGGAAACAATGCCACATGTCACCTTGCAAGAGATGGATTTAGAAGACACATTCATCTCACTAGATGGTAATTATTGAGTTTATGATCTTGTTAGAGAAGGTAATATAACTATATATGTGCAATTTACTTCATTAAAATAAAACTATTTTTTAAAATCACACACACACACACACATAATCTAGATGTATTGATCACAAGATTTAGTATTGATGCAGATTTTTGTTTGTCTTAAGCAGGTGATGCCTTCAGTGTAGTTGAACCAATTATGAATAAAAAAAAAACAGAGTACTATTTGATGCGACGCACAAAAATTAAATTTGATGTGATGAACAAAGATTAAATGCACCTTATTGAGGACTATAATGATAACAATTTTCTATATGAAAAATGATTATTTATATTAAAGGGTTATTCCTTTTAGAAAACCTATCAAACTAAGGACTATGTTCACTTTAAGAAGTTTCAACTAGACGTTATACTACCAATATAGCTATTTGGTCTACATTACATGCATAAAAATGATAGAAGTCAAATTGGTGAAGAAATCTAAGGCCAAACAATGAAAAATGTTAATGGTAGATGATGAGTGAATAATAGATGATGGAATTCCATTGCAATGTTGGGTGTAAAAGTATTCCAAATAATGAAAAATGTTAATGGTAGATGATGAGCAAATAATAGATGATGGAATTCCATTGCAATGTTGGGTGTAAAAGTATTTAAACTTCTTAGAACTATTTACCTTCATTTTATATATATATTTTTTAATTTATGACCACTTCTTATTTCTATGATTTTTCTTGAATTCAAAATTTTAACATGTATTGAATTCAAATGCATTGGTGTTGCATTCATGGACATGATACAGTGTTGGTTATATCATTCATATGATATATTGTACAAACATGTTTCTTATTATATCCATATAACACATGCTTGGGTAGATTATCTCATCTCTTTATTTTTAAGATCCTTCAATTTGTAACATTAAGTAATTTTTAGAAGGCCTTTGATTTAGATGGATATCAGTGTCCACCCACGTATTCCACTAACTCAAAACATGGTTTTCTACCTTGGTGGTTTTTCTATGGTTTTTCGGGTTTTGAACTTCCAGGGCCATTTTGAGTCCATAAATGACATTTTTTTGACGTTTCAGGGACCAGGCGATAGCCATAGGCTTTAGCCTATGCTTGGTCAGAATGTGTACTTCTTGGCTAGACCTTTCCAATGAGTTCTCATGCATCCCAAATAAAGATCGTATGGAAAAGTTACACCCTCGGGAAGTTGAGGTATCAACTATCCCCATCGGGGCCCATAGACCTTTTGACGTTTCATCTTCTGGGGTTAGGGTTTTCTCATTTATGCTTTATGTTAAAAAGGCCTTTGGAGCCTCATTGTAAACACATCTTGCGAATTAGTGTATCCATCACATCTCTTCTTAAAGATAAGCTACCACCATTCTAGCAAGTTCAGTTCGCTCTGTATTTAATAGTTTTTGCAGATTTCATTCATTAATAGAATTTTTTTATTACTGTATCTCTGTGTTTCTTGCAATATCTCTTTGTCTTTCCTTGTTATATTTCCTTCATTTCATTCTCAAAATAATTTATATCAGTGGTATCATAATAGTTTTCTCTTGATTTGTTTCTCTATGCATGTCCCCAACGAGGTCAAGGTATAAGGAGTTAGGACTCGAGCTACTTGATCCTCTGAAAGACCCATCCTCGTTGGTCCCGATGGCCTCCCAACGACCTCCCATGGAGGAAGTAAAGAGAGACGAGAGAGCATGAGATCCTATTCATCTGTTGCTCGAGGAAGCCCTCATGTGGTAGAGGAACGAGATGATGGAAAGTTTTGCCCAAATCCTTCGACGATTGTTGACAACAACATATGCATCTTCATCAAGTGGCCACTTTGGAAGTGCCACCCCATTCAAGGTACACGTTAATTATGATATTCCCATGTTTGAAGGTCAGATAAACGCGGATGCTTTGGAAAAGTGGTTAAATCTACTAGAAGGTTATATCTTTGCCCACAATTTTTGATAGAGACAAGATCACCTTTGCACTCCTTAAGGCTGTCCCCCATGTCAAAAATTGGTGAGAGACTTACTGTGAGCAAAACTACAAAAGAGTTTGGAATATTTGGGGTTGATCCCACATGGGACTCTTTTATGGATGCCATCAAGAAACAATATTATCCTAGTGGAAACTATGATGACCAATACATGAGATGGACCACATTGCGTCAGGTGAGGGGCCAAACAGTGTCAGAGTTCACAAATACCTTCCATACCTTGCGCACGAAGCTGGGTATCAAAGACTCCGAGCAACATTTGGTTCTAAAATACTGTGGGTGTCTACACATGTACATCCAAACAAAAATGGAGTTTCTAGACATCTCATCACTAGGAGCTACTTATTGATATGCTGTCAAAATCGAGCATAAATTTAAGTAGTGGATTAAGAGAGAGAGTTTGGGTCTGCAAATCCACAACAATCAAAGTATGGTAAAGTAACCCCAACTCATAGAACAACCAACCTCAAGACAACTAGTCCAAGAAACATGAAAAGAAGGGTAACAAGAAGACGAAGGACACTGAAAAGTGGTGCAACTTCTACAAAATCCCTTGGCACAACATCGATGGATGTCACTCGAAATAGTCATTGGTGGTCGAACTTAAAGAAAGAGTCGAGCCCCGACTTAGACTCTGATTCAAAAAACAATAAAATGAAACATATCATTGATGCAGAACCCATTTCTATCATCGCGACCACAACAATCCAACCAAAAGAACCAGAAGAGTCGGATGAGGGGGAGCGCCTCTTCCATTCACAATTATGGGTGAAGGGGACCCCACTGCATTCCATTGTTGATAGCGGAAGCCAAAATTATCTCATCTTAGTAGAGGTAGTCAAGAAATTGGATTTGCTGACAACACCACACCTGCAACCATACAACATTGGGTGGTTTTGCTAGGAACGAGACCTTCACATCAACCTACAAGGCTGCTTGTCCTATGAAATCAATCCCTTCAAGGATGAGGTATTATGTGATGTTCTGTTATGCCAACCATATATGTGGAAGCGTCATGTTGTTTATGAGTCTCGACACTGTAGTGTCATTGTTACTTTGGGAGGTCAACTCTATAGGGTACCAGAGGTAGTTCCAACTATTGTCCCGACAAAACAATGCCGCAAATTAATCTTTGATACTGCAAAGTTTAGCCTTTTCATGATTTGTTTAGAAGGTGAACAAAAGGACACTGCGAATACTACAACCTCGGCCCGAGACCTTTCTATCCAACATAAGCAGGTCGAAAATATTGTAGAAGAGAACAAAGATATTGTTTCTTTACCCAAGAGGGTGCCTCCACACTGCCCAATCAAGGCAATCTATAACAGATCCCTTCATAGCTCTATTGGCCACAACTCTTTTTAGGTGTGCTTGGGGTTCCAACCATTAGCTCACACTGATATAACTCCTCATGTTTCATCTTAACCAATAGAGTCCTTCCACACTCATACAAAGGTAGATAATGCAACTAGATTGGTTGAACGGATCCAACCTCTCCAACAATTGGTTCATCACAACCTTCAACAAGCTAAGCAAGACAACTTCTTCAGTAAGACAAACGACTCACCAAGGTTTAGATTCAAAAAAATCTTCCCAATCTCCCATGAGAACTTGATGCGATGGGGACCATTGCTTCCTAGGGGGGAGGATTGATCCAAATGGATATTAGTGGCCACCTACTTATTCCACTGGCTCAAAACAGGGTTTTCCACCTTGACAGTTTTTCTACGGTTTTCTGGGTCTTGAACTTCCAGGGTCGTCTTGAGGCCCTTAATGACATTTTTTTGATGTTTTGGGGCCTTGGCGAAAAATATATTCTCTCTCCTGGGCCTAGTCAAAATTTGTGCTTCTCAGTTAGACCTTTCCAGCGAGCTCTCGTGCACCCCAAACAGAGATCGTATGCAAAAGTTAAGCCCTCGGGAAGTTGAAGTATCAACTACCCTTATCAGGGCCCACAAACCTTTTGGTGTTTCATCTGCGGGGTTAGGGTTTTGGATGTTTAGGGTTTATGTTAAAAAGGCCTTTGGAGCCTCATTGTAAACACATCTTCTTATGAATGAGTGTAGTCACCACATCTCTTCTTAGAGATAAGCTACCACCATTCTAGCGAGTTTAGTTCGCTTTGTATTTTACAGTTTCTACAGATTTGATTCATTAATATAAATTTTGTATTACTGTATCTATGTGTTTCTTGCAATATCTATATATGTTTCTTTGTTATATCTCCTACATTTTGTTCTCAAAATAATTTGGATAAGCCTCATCTCTAATGCTTCAGCTTTGAATTTTCCTTTGTGTCATTTTTTTATTATCTGATTTGTTTTTTTATTGATCAAAAGAGTAAGTCCTTAATGATCAATATCATGCACAATGATTGAATATGATCAATGAAAAGTTCTATGGAATTAAGTCAACTAAGATGGACATGGCCCTAGTCAAATTTAATCACCCATCCAACTTGGTCGAACTTATTTTTCAATTGATAAATTCAAGTGGTTGAAAAGAAAAGTTTTGGATGATAGAATTAGATTTAAATTTCAATTACTTGATTTGAGCCGAAGACTAGTTTTTGTTTTTTAAAGCTAATGAGTTAACCATTTTCAAGCATTTCTCGGCTAAATCTATGTCAATTTGATTACATACATATAGTTCAAACTAAATCTATTACATGCATTATTGATTTGAGCCCAAGACTAGTTTTTTATTCTTAAAGCTAACGAGTTAACCATTTTCAAGCATTTCTCGGCTAAATCTATGTTAATGTGATTACATACATATAGTTCAAACTAAATCTATTACATGCATTATTTATTTCTCAAAAATAACTGTATAAACAGGATTTAATTATGATGTTGCAATCATAAACATCTCCCATAATTTGTTACACATCTATTTGAAGTGAAGTGTTCATATATAATCTTTAGGAGTTATGATTAAATTTAGGTTGTCTACAACTGAAGTTGAAAAATATAAACCATTGGTTAGTATCTATTTTCGTTGTTATTTACCCTAGTAAAATGAAATATTAAAAAATGATGACACTGTTTAATTTGTAAGTAAATTTGATGGGTATTAAAATATATATATATATATGTATATTTATATTAAAATAAAGCTAGCGTCAAATCGTCCAACCAGATAGTACACAATTTGATGAGTAAAAATGTCTTTTCCTCTTAAAAAAAATATAAAAAAGAGATCTCTATTGTTTGTTTGCTATCTAGACCAACTTTAAAGATTTAGAGCTATTACTTTCTATTTAGTTTGTATATTTCCGTACAAACTATCCTAACCAAAAGGAAAATTTATAGACCATGATAACATTTAGAAATTAAAAGAGAACACGTGCATTGAGGGATTCCTTCCTGCTAATGACCTTGGATATCTGGATTCCAAGAGATTGCCTCTTTGCATGGGTTAAGTCCAATTGCACTGTCTCTTCTTTTTGAGTTGACATATGTTCTAGACCATAAGATCCTATAAAATAATAGGGGTAATCCATTGATTGGATTCCTTCCACAACTATCATTTCTTCCTTTTCTAGTTTCCTTATCTTTTCCTCGAACCCAATCATTTTCTCTTCCGTTTCATCCATCCTTTGTGAATTACTTTCCTTGATAATCTCAATCTACATGTGCTTTTTCTTAATGGATTCTATCTGATAGTTCATACTTGTAATCTACCTTTGAAATTCCTACACCTCCATCTCATGTCTTCCCTCCCATTCTCTTCGCCACCCTTTCCATTTCTAGATATATAGAGATAGGAAATCATGTATCTCCCTTGCATGCTTCTCATATTTTGATTCTCCTTTGCAGGTTTGAATTTTCATAAATGTTGCATCTATCAGAATGACCATGGGGATTGAACATTGCCACCCTTAGCGAAAAGAGCCAACAATTTCCTAAAAAACGGAGTCGAGGGATGCCTTAGCGAGACAATTCCTTCACTCTCTCGAAATCAGAGGGTTGGAGCCTGTTAAAATAATTGATGTGCTCGTTTTCACCATAGAAAATATCTCTATTGTCACCCATCCATAGGCACAAATCCACCCTCGATCACCTTAACCTTTGACATAATTATTCCGGAAATCCATACTAGAACCAACAAATAAACCCTAGTTGTTAACTACAACAAAAACTCAAGACAAGTAGAGTGTTACTTCTCCAAGGGTAGCACACAAGAGATAGAGTCTCCATATCCACATAATAAGTACCATACACAACTACAACCACTGTAGCTTCAATACTCTCTCATACTTGTGCCATACTTAGCAATAATATCACCAAGAGTATTACCAAGAATAGCACACAAGAGATAGAGTCTCCATATCCACATAATAAGTACCATACACAACTACAACCACTGTAGATGCACTACTCTCTCATACTTGTGCCATACTTAGAAAGAATATCACCAAGAGTATTACCAAGAATATCACTTAGAGATAGACCAAAACCAAGAGATGACCATACACCCTTATTCCTCCTTGTAGCTGCAGTTGCAACTGCAACTACATCTCTCCACAAGACTTGCACTCTAACCGTGTGTACAAATGAGATAAAATGTCCTTTATTTATATTAATCTGTCCAATGAATTTTTTGGCTGGGCCGACTTGACTTTCTAGTAATTATATTTTCTTCTTATTTTTTTCCCATGGAGCCGACTTGTCTTTCTAGAAAATAATATTCTAATATTATTTATTCTGCTAGGTCGACTTGTCTTCTAGGGTTTTCACAAATCTGTCTAGGGTTTCCCTTGCTTCCAGAATATTCCATTCTAGTCAAAGGTTACAAGTAGAGGTTAATACCTCCTGTAGCTACCGTAACATCAACACTCCCTCCTAGCCAGGGAGGTATTAATGGTAATGGTCTTGAGCACACACAGACCATTATGTCGGTAGCATCATCATAGCCACACAAGCTATCTCATGATCACATAGATTAATTCACGAGAATTATCATCACTATCAATATCATCTGATAGCATCCTTGCATCAACATACATTATCATTTGCATCATCTCTTGAGGCCATACTCCATTTGAGTAATCGGGCATGATGTTGAATAAGTCATGCGCTGAACTCAATGCACTCAACAAAGTGTTTCACATGAGTTACCCACTCAATAGAGTGATATAAAGAGCATTCTTCTAATTCAAACATATGTCCTAGAAGAATAGTTGTCCCAATAGATGTTGAAAGCCCCATAATGGGCTACAAGGACCATTCTTCTAATCCGAACCTACGTCCTAGAAGAATGTCAATCCTCCTAGATGCTGAAAGCCATGCCATGGGCTACAGAGATCATTCCTACAAGAATGTTAGTCTCGTATTATTTTCTAATCGAGTCATATGTACCATAGAGATCAATCTCTACCCACATGCCTTATAAAATATCGGTCTCGTATCAACCACCCTAATCGAGACGTCATGTCCTTAGGAGGCGGGGGAAGACTATTCAACCTGATCATGCCAATAACTGTGCCTCAGGAGAATATTGCTCCTGAACCATTTTCCTAATCGAGCCACAATCCGTGCCTTAGGAAAATACTAGTCCATGATACGTCAACAATCTATCAACCTGGACCATTCTCCACAGGGAGAATGTCTTTTCACCAACAATATGTTCTTCCTAGACCATTCTCCACCTGGAGAATGTCTGTTCACCGTCATACTAACTATCCATCTAGTTGGAAATCATCTCCAACACTAGTGGTAGTATCCATGACAATCGTATAGTAGCATACAATTGTTGCAATTCCATCCAATATAACACAACTTTGTCTATCCATAGTAGTACACAACTACTTCCCAATGGTACACAACCACTCCTAGTAGCACACGACTACTAACAAGTGACACGTATTCACTACCAGTGGAACACATCCACGACAGTAGCATATAACTATTGTCCATAGACATACAATCTCCACAACAATCAAATCATATCATCTGATATCATCCCACATCAACATTGTCATCAACTGCATCACCTCTAAGTTTCACTAGCATGATACAAATGCATCATATATTAGTTGTACTAGTGTGATCTGGAGTATCATCTACATCATTTCTAAGTCGTACTAGCATGACATATCTAGCATGATGTTATTGCATCATATCTAAGTTGTATGCCATATCTACGTTGTACTCTCATGATGTAGATCAATGCCCCACTATGTCATCTCTAAGTTGTATGATCATCTCTAAGATGTACTGGAGTGACATATTTATCATGATGCCAATGCATCATATCTAATTTGTTTTTGGAACAGGGGCAAACTCGAGGTTCAACGCTACAACAACGCACCAACAAAGCTCTAACTACCGGCCCTTTCAGCAACACCTGTAGAGCAGATGAAGTCTCACTCGAGGTAGAGGTAGGGGTGGTTGTAAGACTCAGGTGTCTGCAACCTTAGCTGGGACATAGATATGTGATTGTACTACTTAATAAAGCACTTAGCACCATCAGTTCCTTAATATGTAATCAATACCCACTTCGCTGATAAAACAGAGCTTCACAACATTCACACTAATCTAATGTATTTAAGAACTTAGCATAGGTAAATAGATCAGATCGAGCAGATCAAACACTAAGCATGGTCATATAGATCAGATATAACATTCTCGCATATCATAAGCACAAAGTATAAGTAGATCTATCTATATACATCAAAGCACTTAACAAATAACATGTGAACGCATCAAAACAAGACACAAAGCAACATAACACAGTGTTTATGTGATTCACCCCCACCCTGGGGCTACGTCCACCAACTCTTCTTCTTTATTGTCTTCAGTCAATCAGTTACAAGCACAGAGCCTCAAAATCCTTACTCCACACATGACATAAGATCTGCACAACTCGCTAGATCCTTCTTCCTTGCGTTACAGCAGTAAGCCTTCCATAATCTGCTACAAGGATTTGCGCTTAGCTCTGCAAGTCTCTTACAGTCATGGAAAAAGAACTTACAGACTCTACTTTCACTTAGCATACATTCACATCACATAGATGCACCCTACCACTTCTTCTATCTAGCCTAAGTATCTATTTATATATACAAAATAGGCCTAAACATGGGTAAATCCATGGGTCGATGTTCCATTCCTGTTACATAGTCCCACATCCCAAAAAAGGACCGAGATCCTGTGATCTCCGCTTCATCTTGAGATCCTCCTTCGACAGGTTGTTGAAGTCCCAAAATAGGTCAACATGACCAAGAATATCCCAAAACTTGGTCAAGGGCCAACAAGCCCCCAACATTCACTTGTGACTCGTCCTGAGTCACTCTGGTCTGATTAGTTTTGCTTCGAATACCTCGAGTTTGGATCGAGCTACTTCGACTTGTGGCTTTGCTATGGCCTCTTGCTCGGCGAACTCTTGGATCACGACGTCATTCACTGGCCCTTCTAGGCATTGTTTTTCTATGGTGACAACCTGTTCTATCTCTGCTCCTCAGATTTCAACCTTTGTGAACAACTGATAGGCCTTATCTTGCACAAGCTGGAGTCGTTGAGTTATTTCCATACTTTGCTTTGGATTGTATGGATCTACTATTAGGCGGTGCATTGCTCTTAAGATCTCTTCATTCTGTTTACAACTGACAGGGCCTTCAACTGCGCCTGTAGTGTGTCTACGTGTTGCTTTGCTTCTTGGAGATGCAACTCCAGTGCCTATAAATTTGGGTTCTCAACAAGCCTCTCATACATTTGGGCACTGCGATTACTCAACTGCTTGCACTCTAGGGCAAGAGATTTTAGTCTGTCAACTGCGCTCCGGGCAGTTGCTTCTCTATGATCTCTTACATCTTGCAGGGTCTCAGGCACTTTGCGTAGCTCCAAATCTGCTATGCGTTGTTGTAGTTGTTGAATTACTTCTTCAAGTTGTGCCACTTGCTGTGGAACTCTCTCTTCGGCATTTACTTCGAGGACTGTCACAGAGCGAAGTACTCCATTGACCCTTTCCTTTACTTTGAGTTTCTCCGCGAGCAATTGTTCCTTGCTTTGTTGTAGTTGTGTTCTTTCTTCATCCCACTTCACTTGGAGAGCAAGCTTTTCCTATTCTACAGTACTCCATTGGTCTAAAAGGTCACCCTGTACTTGTGCTAAAGCCTGGGTGGCTTGCGCTATTTCTTCCTGTGCTCCTCGAAGGCGAGCTTCGACTGTATCAACAATTCAGTGGAGTTGAGCTGACTCATCTCTTAGTTCTGGTGTTTCCAATGGAAGAGGTGCAGTGGAAACTGCGCGGATGGACTGTAGTGCCTGCTGCACCCCTTGAAGTTAAACCTTGATTCGATTGTATTTCTCCTCCTGCTGAGCCTCTTGCTTCTCTACTATCTACAACAAAGCATCGTTCAGGGCGGCTACGATGAAATCAAAGTCATCTGAGGTGAGGGTAGTCTTCATTTTGGTCATAGAGGCTTTCGATTTATTTCGAGAAGAAGGATTCAGGGGGGAAACCTTCCTTTTCTTCGAGGGATCCTCCTCGTCTCTAGGCGGTGCAACCTCACCTTTAATCTGTTCAACTTCTACACCATCTCCTTCTTGCTCAGGTGATATGGAAGCAGTCTTTGCTGAGGTACTGCTTACGTCTTGGGCTTCTTCATTTTCCTTTATCTTGTTGGGTCCAAAAGTATCATGTGCTTCTTCTAGACTATCAATATCAGACATCTCCACAGGATCTGCTGGGATGAGGAGGTTCGCCGACCAGTCTTTAGTAATCTCTTCTAAGTCCTCCTCTGTCAGCTTGTAGTAAGATTGAAGTTGTTGCTTGTGCTCATCAGCACGCGCTGTAATATAAATGAAATGGCAGTTTGCGCTGAATTTCATTAAAGGCCGAAACCTATGGAGAGTATTTGGTGTGATGTGAGGCTCATACTAGATGGCTATCTTCAGATGGTTGTAATATGTATGGAACACAACATTTGAATTCCATTTCTTGTTCATGTCACTAGAATACCACAGTGTACTGAACTTCACGGCCAGAGGTTCAAAGGGCTCAATGTTCAGGAAGGTCGCACCTTCCGACATCTCCCATGTGATGAAAGGGATTAGGTTTAGAAGCCAGCTGAAGTGGAACTCATATCCCTAATCTTGCGCTTCCCTGCAATCCAGTTCCAACTAGTTCACAAAATACTTCACCCAATTCATTTGTAGGCCCTCCGTGCACTTTCCTGCGAGGTCAACTACAAAGCCAGTCACTTGGGTGGGTCGGTTCTTGTGGAATAACTTTCCTATGATCAACTGATAGGGAAGGCGCACTGCACCGCTCTGGATAGAAGCTACCTTGTAGCCCCGTGTTCCCTTCTCGACATCTCCATACGTGTCCTTGATCCTTTGTGCGAGAGCGCAATCCATGGATTTTCTAGGATAGAAATCCCATGGGTCAGGGCCTTGCATGCTAAGCCAGGTGATCTAATTGATCAATGTCGGATCCACTGTGATACGACGATTTAACCACAAGTATCCACCATGGTAATAGGACAGCAACAACTTGACACATGCATTCACTTCTTGGTGCCTTTCGAAGTGAGGAATCTTCATGACATTGAGCAGTGTGGACTGCACGAGGTTCATAGTCCATGACTAGGGAACTATCTTTGAATTCTTTTGCTTTATTCTGGTCAGTTATTTATGTGGTACGAGCATTTTGTAGACCTTCCTGTCACCAAGGTTGAAGTCGCTAAACTTCAACGCTGCAATCTTTTCTTGGTCTCCACAAACTGTGCGTATACCCTTCGGGAGGTACGCAGTGACCAAAGTGTACTCAAATTCTCTAGGCACACTGTATCGATTGATTGCGTTGCTCAGAGGTGGTAGCTAGGTGGGTAATTTTCTTAGAATCAACTTAGCATTCGCGAGATCGTCTCTGTTCTTGGTTCTCTTTTCATTGGCTAGCTGTGATGGTCCAGCTTGAGAAATTGATAGAGAGACTGGCAATCCTCTTGTGGATGATGCTTGTACTCCTATGGATAATCCTCTCTCTGACATGACTCTTTCAGTCATCAGGTTGATCAAAACTTCTTCAACAACTTTCTCTGTAGCGCTCAATTATTTCGGCATATGCACTCGAGGGTTAACAATTGCGGGTTCAGGGAACAACTTAGACACAATAATGAAATAAAGAGCAAGAGTGCGATGATCACTGTGTAAACTCGGCTTAGTCTGCTGGTTCGAATTCTCAATTGGAAAAAGTGTTCTTGCCGCGTGTCATGACCAGATAAATAGGGAACTTGACAATGGTTCTCTTACAACGGGTATGAGCCTCCATTAACTCTTGTTCGGTCCGTTATGGCACGTTCCAACGGTTTGATGACGAACCATAATTGCCTTTCTGCCCATTCGGAGCGTCGATTGAACGGTTATAATGTCCCCAATGACTATATTGCTTCGTCATGGAGAAGTTCCATGTGTCGTTGTTCTGATATCCCGATGAAGCTCTAATTCTGCAAATTTTCTGTCTGCGATTTTCCCTCTAGAACCTTCTACAACTTTTCGATCTTAGCTCTCTTCTTACTTAAATTTCTATCATTTTTTCTAGTGAGCTTTGTCTCGGTATTCCTTTTTTCATTCCAATTCTTATCTTCTTTGGCCATAGTCACTTCGCGATGTTGAGATTCTTTCCTAGGGTTCCTGGATAATACTTCGTCTTCATCTGAGGTAGGTACTTCAGTCTTCTGTGGATCCTCCAATGTTTTCTTAGCTTCGACATCTGGGTTGCTAGTGTTACACAACTTCGATCTGTTCTCTTGTTCTGCAATCAAGTGTGCGATCCTTCTGGTCATGAAATCTTTTAACTCTTGTTTCTTCTGCTTCAAAACTTCTTGTTCTTCTTTTCGTTTCATTTGATCTCGATCAATCCAAGGTTTTCCTAGTAACATAGTAAACGGGGTGTTGTCTTCAATAAATTTAATAATCTCAAAGTCTTCTTTTGTCGAAGTTCCATTAGCGTTCATAGGTATGCGAGCGAGCTTCCCACATAGGTTTATCAACTTTCCTCTAAATAACCCTATTCCTCTTAATGAAGGGATCATAACAGGCTTCCCTATGGCTTCCCAAGTTCTTTCTGTCATGATATTCACTTGTGTTTCTTCATCCAGAATACAGTCAATGTCGAAGTCTCCTATTCTTACTTCAATGCATTTTTTTCCCTTGAAGATCTCTGATAAGATGACATGTCGATGGCCATTTAGGGTTTCATTTATTTGCAACAATACTTTCTTTGATTCTTTCTGTGGTTCTTCCATTTCTGGATTTACCATAGGGTTTTATTTATTCAGATTCATTTCTTCCATCTTAGCAATCATTCTAGGGAAATCTAACACTTCATGGTCCATAGCTTTACAACAAAGACAACCAGGTCTTTTCCCAGGGAATTCCTTAGCAAGTGTCTCGGTCTTCTGCAACTATAACAAAGAGTTAATCCTCTCTTTCTTTTAAATGATCCCCAACCTTTCCGGTATTGCGCACTAGGATCATGGTAGCTAACCTACAAAAAATTCTTTCTAGAATCCTGCATCCATTTGTCAGTCCAAACATTCTTTTTATTCATAGGTATACAATATCTTTCATTATTCTTATCAGATCTACTCATATCAAGCCTTCTTTCATTTATTAATACCCTAGTTTTCAAGCTAGGACATAACCTATCAATCATACCTAGATCCATACTTTAGAAACAAAAATTTCCACTTGTCTTACTTCTACAGAGCACAAAGCTTCCAGATCTAAATCTTTTAACTATTCTTACCTTTTATCAAAGCACAAAGTTTGCAGATCTTACCTCTTTTAATCATAAATTCTTACTTTTGCCTTTCTTAGAGCACAAAGCTTTCAGATCTTGCTTCTTTCCTTCAGATCTGATCTCCTTTCTTCAGATCGGGCTTCTTTATTTAGAACAAAGCTTTATAAATTAAGTAGGATACTGCACACTAGGGCATAGATCTACGCACAGAGCTTTCACAATCTCAGGTCGAATCTTTGCACAAAGCTTCTTCTTTCTTAGTTCCCAACGATCACAGTTTTAGGTCCCGACAACAGAACCATTTGTTGGTTCAACACTACAACAACGTACCAACAAATCCCTAACTACCATCCCTTTCAGCAACACCTACAGAGCAGATGAAGTCTCACCCAAGGTAGAGGCAAGGGTGGTTTCAAGACTCAGGTGTCTGCAACCTTAGCTGGGACACATATTTGTGATTGTACTACTGAATAAAACACTTAGCATCGTCAGTTCCTCAATATGTAGTCAATACCCACTTCGCTGATAAAATAGAGCTTCACATCATTCACACTAATCTAATGTATTTAATCACTTAGCATAGGTAAATAGATCAGATTGAGCAGATCAAGCACTAAGCATGGCCATATAGATCAGATCTAACATTCTCTCATATCATAAGAACAAAGTATAAGTAGATATATCTATATACATCAAAGCACTTAACAAATAACATGCGAACGCATCAAAACAAGACACAAAGCAGCATAACACAATGTTTACGTGGTTCACCCCCACCCCGGGGCTACGCCCACCAACTCTTCTTCTTTATTGTCTTCAATCAATCGATTACAAGCACAGATCCTCAAAACCCTTACTCCGCACAGGATAGAAGATTTGTGCAGCTTGCTAGATCCTTTTTCCTTGTGTTACAACACTAGGCCTTCCAAAATCTGCTACAAGGATCTACACTTAGCTCTACAAGTCTCTTACAGTCATGCACAAAGCCCTTACAGACTCTACTTTCACTTATCATACATTCGCGTCACATAGATGCACCCTGCCACTTCTTCTATCTAGCCTAAGCATCTATTTATATATACAAAATAGGCCTAAACATGGGTAAACCCATGGGACGATGTCCCATTCCCATTACATATTCTCACATCCCAAAAAAGGACCCAAAAAGGGGCCAAGATCCCGTGATCTCCGCTTCATCTTGCGCTCCTCCTTCGACAGGCTATTGAAGTCCCAAAATAGGTCAACATGACCAAGAATCTCCCAAAACTTGGTCAAGGGCCAACCGTTGTATACCATCTCTAAGTTGTACTAGCATGATCATATCTAGCATGACATGAGCCCTCTGCATCATCTCTAAGTTGTATGGTCATCTCTAAGTTGTACTAGCATGGCATATCTAGCATGATGCCAATGCATCATATCTAAGTTGTACTAACATGGCCATAAGTAGCATGATGCGGCTCACCAACATTGTCTCTATGTTGTACTAGCATGATGCCAATACATCATATATAAGTTGTATGTCCATCTCTAAGTTTTACTAGCAAGATGCTCCTCAGGCCACTGTATCATCAACAACTCCAACCATCTGTATCATATTTGAACTATACTAGCATGATCATATCTAGCATGATGCAAGAATCATCTCTAAGCTGTATGACCATATCTAAGTTTTACTAGCATGACACATATCCACAACTCACTGACAGTCCATGATGCCTCATATCAAAGCTCCCTCCCAACCGAGGAAGTCATGTCCTCCCTCTCAACCAAGGGAGCAATCTCCATAAGTCCCAACTTGTCCCTCATGTATGGAAACGTTATCTTGGACAGAGGCTTTGTTAAAATATATATTGTCTAATCATCAGTGGAGATATACTGGAGAACACCAAGTTCTTGATCTCAATGTGCTTTGACTTGCCATGGAACACCGATTTCTCTGAGAGCTTCACACAACTCTGATTATCACAATATATCACAGTCGAATCCAACACCTATCAAATAGTCCAAAAACCAATTTATAGAGCCATACTGCTTCCGTACAAGCATCCCAATATGCAATATGCTCTGCTTCTGCAGTGTTGAGTGCAACAGACTTCAGTTTCATGCTAGCCCATGATATCATAACAGATCCCAAACTGAAACATACACCAAAAGTTCTATTTCTGTCATCTTCACTTCCATGCCCAATCTGAATCAATAGATCCATGCAGTTGTACATCACTATTTGAGGCATATCTCAAACCATAGTTTAGCGTCCTACAAAGATATCTCAAAAATATGGTTTGCAACTGTCCAATTCTCATGTCTAGGTTCCACCTAGAACTGGCTCAACGTGTTCACATCAAATACATTAATGAGCCAAACAAATGACGATACAGGGACGAGTCTACTAGATCAGAATCAAAGTCTCTCAACTTCCTCATAACAGTCATCATGGGAGTTTCCATGGATTTGCAATCCATCATCCCAAACTTCTGAAGAATCTTTACAACATACTTCCCATGCCACAGGAAGATTTCATCGTGCTTCTGCTATACTTCTAGCCCCAAATAAGAATTCATGAGACCAAGATCCTTCATATCGAATTTAGAGGTTGAATCCCTCTTACATTGAATAATGACAGGCTCTGTACCTTTCGGAAACAAATCATCAACGTATAGTAGTAGAATCACAGATGCATTATTCACAACTTTGTAATAGAGATTTGGATCAACATGACTCTTAGAAAATCCAAGTATTTTCAAGTAGCTATCAATACGTGAATACTCTTGGAGCTTGCTTGAGTCCATACAAGGCCTTCTTCAATATTCATACATGGGTTTCCCTTTGGTGTACCTCAAAACCTTGAGGTTTCTATATGTATACTTCTTCCTCAATCACTCCATGGAGAAAGGCAGTCTTTACATCCATTTGATGTAAACTACAACCCATTGATGTTGCTAGAGATATGATGGCTCTAATAGAAGTATATCTGGAAACTAAAGAAAATGTCTCATCATAATATTCTCCCTCCTACTGAGAGAATCCTCTAGCCACAAATCTCTCCTTGTATTTATCGATATTTCTATCCATTGCATGTTTTATCTTTTAAATCCATATAAGCACAATTTCCCATACATCGTTTTTCATGATTGATATTCTTCCATCATAACTTCCTTCTATTCTTTCTGCTTGACTGCTTCTTCAAAGGTGGAAGGTTCTATAACTAGAATATGGTTTTGACTTCTTGCTTTCTCAGCTTCCTTTATAATTGATACTTGGTGGGACCATCTGCTTCACCACTGATGAAGTCATCTGCTCCATGCTTGCAACTGTAACTGTAGCTCCCTCTTAGAGTTATCACCTGTGACCTTCTTGGAACAAGAACAATAACAAATGAAAATGGTAGACAACATTCTTCAACACTCTTCCAGTGTTGTGATCAATCATTCTTCCATAGTAACTTATTTGGAACAAACAAATACATCTCCATGGTAGCCTCCATGCAATATTGTAATATAACCTACCTGAGACAAGAACAATAGAAGTATTTCCAGTATAATAGCATTTTCATAAGAACATATCTATGGTAACAATAATGAATAACAATTTCATGATGATCAACATAGTATGATCAAGGTGAACTATCTGGGAGAAAAACAAGAAATATCTCTATAGAGGAGATGCTAGTTCATTTTGAAAACAATTTCAATACACATCTATAACAATAATATTCATTACATCTAGTAGTAACAAAACCTTTCAAAGACCGCTTTCACAAATTGTAATGTAGCAACTATCAATCTTGATATGTGCAAATTGAAAACTTATCAATTTAATCAAACCTAGAACTTGAAGCCTCAACTGCTATGGAGAGTGCACTTGTTCCTTTCAATGTACTGAATCCAAGATCACTTCTTGGACAAGGTCTCTAGTACATTCCCTGCAAACATACTCATGCTTTGCTAGATGATATAACTTGAAAAGCATATACAAGTGCATACCTTTTAAATCTTTGTAGCATCGTCCAACTTGTCTTTCTAATATGAAACTAGACACCATCTTGAAAATAAGAGATTAGAAATTGAATTAGAAGGTTCAATGATTAAAACAAGCTAGAAAATCTAAAATTTCAACTTTGACCACAAAGTCAATTTGACCAGAAGTCAACCTTTGACTTTGACTTTGACCAAAAACTCAAACATGATTTTTTTTCTAGCTGAGGGTGCCAAGAGGTGTGCTAGGCTATGGAAAACTAGCATGTCAAAGAAATATGCCAATCACTTCACTTTAGGTGCCCAAACAAATGGGTTAGGGTTTGTTGCCTCTACAAAACTTGACTGCAACTACAATTGGTGCTATAACGAGCTTGACAATGAACTTCCCAATATACCTTCTAGTGGTTAGACTATATAAAGATAGTGTGGGACCATAACTTGTTAAAATAATTGATGTGCTCATTTTCATGATAGACAATATCTCTATTGTCACCCATCCATAGGCATGAAGCCACCCTCGAGCACCTTAACCTTTGACAAAAATATTCTGGAAAGCCATACTAGAACCAACAGATAAACCCTAGTTGCTAACTGCAACAACAACTCAAGACAAGTAGAGCGCTACTTCTCCGAGGGTAGCACAGAACAAGTACCATACACAGAATATCCATATCCACAAAACAAGTACCATACACAACTACAACAGCTGCAACTGCATTACTCTCTCAAACTTGCACCATACTTAGCAAGAATATCACCAAGAGTATTACCAATAATATCACTTAGAGAGAGATCAAGACCAAGAGATGACCATACACCCTTATTCCTCCTTGCAGCTGCAACTGCAGCTCTCCACAAGACTTGCACTCTGACTAGGTGTACAAATGAGCTAAAATGTCCTCTATTTATATTAATCTGTCCAGTGACGTTTTTTGGCTGGGTCGACCTGACTTTCTGGTAATTTTATTTTCTGTTTATCTTTTTCCTCTGGAGCCGACTTGTCTTTCTGGAACATAATGTTCTAATATTATTTATCTTTCTAGGACAAATTGTCTTCTAGGGTTTTCACACATCTGTTTAGGGTTTCTCTTGCTTCTAGAATATTCCATTCTAGTCAAAGGTTACACGTGGAGGTTAATACCTCCCGCAACTACCGTAACATCGATAGAGCCAAGGAGCGATACAATATGGATCAAAAACATCAATTTTAGACTATTCATGGATTTATCCCACATAACTTTACTTGTCCCCTCTTCACTAAGGTATTAACTAAGCATTCATGTGGAGTAATCATGAAGGTACAATAGCATTGGGTTTATATAATTTCATGATAGGTGACAAAATTCTAATTTCCCCCCATTTTTCCATGCCATTCCTAATTTCAAACTTACAATTTCATTCAACTAATTGTTTTCTTTGGATTTGAACATCCTAAAGACTTGATAATAGCCTATGGATTCAAAGATTTTGGTGAAGATTTGAGTTTTAATTACCAACCTGCTTAATTGAGTTTCTTGAGGGATTGCTTTATAATTCATATGTTGAATTTTTATTAAGGAATCCTTTATTATCAAAATTTGGTTGATCCCCTTCTCCTTCAATATCATCAAACCTTGATAAAGAGCCAGAACCTTAACTTTATTCTTGAAAGCCTCACCTAATCCCTATGAATAGGAAATTTCCAGATTTCCTTTGGGATCAAGGATGATTTCCCCCACACCTGCCACCCTTGGATTGCGTTTTGAGGCTCCATTGTAATATTATGATTCTTAGATGAGAGATAATGTTGGAATTTTTCTTCTGTCATTATGATATTCCATAATGCAAGTTTTCTTGGTCTTCCAATACGATATTTAACCTTATCTATACCCCATGTCAGCACATCTTTTAACCATATTCATTCCTTTGTTTATAAGGATAATAGGTTTTAATATTTTACCCCTTTAGACCAAATTGTTTCAAAGAGTAATCCTCAATCTTGCACTGCAACCTTTCATGAGGGGAGAAATTCTTGGTGAAATATACCTTTGTTTTTGACCAACCGAATTTTTAAGAACACGAATTTTGGGGTTTCCATCCAAGCCCTTTCTAGGAGAGGCTTATTTGCAAACATGCCTTGGTATTTTTTTTTCCATATCTGGAACATTTCCTTCCAATATTGAGGCCTTACCATTTATTTTCAATGTCTAAAAAGTCTATTTACAAGACTTTCCAAGTGTCACTCACATTCTAGAAATAAATGGGGAGATGTTTCTTCTTCTTGGATATAGAGAAGGCATCTGGATGGCCCTTTGATTCCTCTCTTTTCAAAAATTTTTACTGTCAAAACCTTCCCATGAACCATTATCCAAAGAAGATTTGTATTTATGGTAGATGATCGCCTCTCCATATTGATTTCTATATCATTGATCTTGGTAACTGTTGCCACCTTATACACACCTGGGAGATATGGAATAAATCTTCAATACACTCGGTGTTTCCTTGGGGGCAAGTGACAGTTAAGGTGTTGTCACCTAATCCTCAACTCCTCTATCTAGGACAACACCTAGCGAAGCCAAGGGGGGTAGTCCCTAACACATATACTATGGCTTGAACTAAGCTAAGTACAAGAAATTAAATCTAGAAGTTTATTTTTTTCAACAATCAACCATAAATTGATAAAACATAAACTAAATATTCACCACGATATAAAAAATAAACATATACTTGCATAAAGGATATTGAGATACAATTGTTAGATGCAAGTAACATTAAAATTGCTTCAAATAGATAACCCAAATGTAAAATGAAGCCTGTGGCTTTGCTGAGTGTAAACAATGAGACCAATGCCTTAAAGGGAATCATGGGAAATGCAGTTCGTGTGTTTTATTAGGATAAATTGATGTTGAGTTAATGAGATTGTTTGTGCCTTCTTATGTAACATTCACCAATCTAAAACTTGTCGACCGGGTGTGTCGCAGATCCAACAAGGCGAGTTGCTAGGTGATTTGACACACTCCACCTAGGGTAGAGGTCTTAGACAAATGATACCACTTAGAGATTATCCTAATTAATCTATCAACCACTAACCAGCCCAGCGTATATGAAACTTACTTCCAGCAGATCGAGACTAGCTCGCAACTGGAAGGGTCAGGAATCACACTAAGAGCTGAGGGGAATTTGTTTATTTTAAACAAGAAATAAATAACTAAAATTGAAATGTTATGCTAATTACTAATCCACACTAACCAGGCCTCTTTCAAGGAGTTGAGGGGATGGTTTATTTGCCAACTTGAAATTGTAAGAAGTAAAGGTAATCTAGCAATTAAATGTTACTTCCCAAATTGTAATCTAATCTAAGTGTTGTGGTTAAGATAGATTGATTTATTCCTTTAGATTGTGTGAGAAAAGAAAATGCAAGAAACCAAAGAGAGATAAACACACTACCACACCACCAATCCGCCTAAAGGAGGAGATGAAACTGGGCACTATGAGGCCCACTTTTATTATATCCTATTACAACTGAGAAACTAAGTTCTCTTTTTTCTCTTTTTAGGACTTTTGGATCCTTAAAAAATGGATCAAATTTAAAGGAAATGGTTACAAAGGGTTCTCTGAAGGTCTTGGTCTTAAAGGGTTCCAACTTGGACTAGATTTTCTTCACTTTAGCTTTGATTTTGCTAGAGTTTCCCCTTGTTTTATGATGGACCTGCTAAAAGCCAGCAAAGAGAAATATTAGAAAATGATGGAAAACTCTTTAAGAAATTAACATGAAAAAGGTAAATACTTAACCAAAAATTTATGAAACTTTTCTTATGAAAAAATGCAAATTTTTAATGGTTTTTTTGGAGTCTTTCAACGAGACTAAGCTAGGCTCTTTAGAGTTTTCTGTTGTTTTCCTAAAACAACAAGCTAAAACTCCTAAGTATCTAGATCTACAATGGAAACTTATAGCAACTTTCTACGTTAAGACTTCTTGAATAAATTTATAGAAAATTGAAACAAAACTACATAGATCTACCTTTTGAATAAAAAAGAATTTAAACTAGATCTAAGACTCATGCACGCAACACTAGATAATATGATTAAACTTTGAAATCAACTCTAGATGACATGCAAGAAAGTAACCAAATGATTTTCTTTTAGAAATTAAAGACAGAGCAGAAGAAAACAAGCTTGTGCTTGGAATGTCTTTGGGCAATGGAGTCCTTCTTTGGTGAAATATGGAGGGATCTTCTTCAAAGGACTTGGAAAAGAGGAAGAGTCAAGCTAGATCATCCACTTCTTGAAGTTGAGGTATCAATTACTTCAATCACTTTCAAAAGAGAGGGTTAGAATATGGTATCACCTACAAAAGAGAATTCACAACACAATATGTTAAACCAAACAAGTATTGCATCTAAAATTGCTTAAATAAATGAATAGCAAGATAAATAATCAAACTAGCTTAGCAATCTTACCCTATTGAGTAATAGTACTATAAGGTCACATTAACCAAAATATAAAAGCAAGAAACAATAGAATAATATCACCTCATACACATATGCATCCACACACTTGGTCAATCCACCAATTTGACCTCCAAAGTCTTTTTTTTGTTCCAATATGAGAAAGAGTATTACAATGACAAAGTTACAACAAACAATTCTTCCCAAGCTCCAAACTCTCTCAGCAATGGGAGAATGCTTCAATATAAAGGCAATGGGTGGAGTTCCCAATGAAGGAGGGCACACCAAGTGTGAGGAGAGGAGATCCAAGTGGTGAGGTATGGGCTTCCACCTCTCCCACATGCCCAAACAATTCCAAGTGTGAATAAATGGTGGAGTAGAGGGCCGCCACCTCTCAAGAGGTAGGTTGCCCTCTCTAGAATGCACCATCTCTCCAAGAGGGGCGCACCTCCCTTTTAGCACATGCTCAAAATCAATATCAACACATTCTTTCTTCACTCCTTTAACCAATAGGAAGCTTCCAATTGTTTCCACATATCTTTTTGGAGTTTTATTTGTCTCCAACATGTCCCCACATGTTTCCTTGATTTTTGCTTTTGCTAATTTTATTGATTTTATTTTGACTTTTTTGGTTTTTTTGAGAAAAAATGATTTTTAAGTGATTAAAATCACTATTTTTGCTCAACTAAGTGGGTACTTAGGTAATATAAGTAATCTAGGTCCAAAAATGAGCATCCCCATGGAATATTAAGTCCCCTAGTACCACTTTTTTAATATTTTTTAATTAGCTGAAAAAATTAAAAAATCCTAAGGGGGACTTAACACATTTCCATAAGACTCTAGGAGAATGTTTAGCATGGTAATATACATCAGACACTAGACTTAGATCCATGCTAATCCCTAACCATGGGTAAATATTCCGGCTCTAGAGGGATTGAGTGGAAAAACTCATAAATTATAAATTGCTTGAACGACAAAATATAATAAATAAGTGAAAAAACACTCGAGAGTACAACTCATGCTTAGAACTAGGTGGTTAAGAACTTTTAGAAGTTTATCATGCAACATCTCTTATTACAAATTTTTATGGAAATGTGAAAAAGTTGGTCTTTATTGACTGACTGAACTTCTAAACTCTGAATTTTGAACAATAATGTTCAAACTTTGGTGGCTCGTTGGAAGTCCATCCTAGTGCAACTTTGATGGATAACATTGGCTTCATATGGGGACGTGTGCTTTATCTTTATTGTTTGAAGGAAAACATACGAGAATCCAGAATCACATGACCTGCATTCACCGAATTTTTGTCAATAACATGTCCATATATAAAATCTGATATTAAACATAAGCTACAGAAATAATATACATGTATATAAATTTGAAAAATAAACTATGTACAAAATTTACAAAAATAATTTATATACAAAAATAAACTATGTACAGGAAATAAATAAATTTAAAGTACAAGGGATAAGGTTTAGAGAATATGATACAACAGATGCCCCATGGACATCAAATGACTTCGTTGAATAATAGCTTGAGAGGTTGACCATTTACTGGTAGTGGCAACTTCTCACCGTCCAATCTTCTCAGGACAAAAGAGTTCTTTCCAGCTACATCCTGGATAATATAAGGCCTTGCCCATAAATTGTCAATTTTGTCATGGCTTCCTGGTTTCTCTTTCCGTTTGTCCGATAGGAGTACTGTATCACCTGCCTGGAAATCCCTTTGTCTCGAGGACTTATCAAAAGTCTTCTTTATATTTTCTTGATTTTTTATACTTTGATCAAGGGCTTTCCTTATGTTTTCATCCAACTCAATTAACTGATCAATCCTGTTCTGATGAAAATATTCATCTAAACCATACTTCTGGACAAACTCATACACTGGGAGATTCAGATGAACTAGCAAAGTGACATCAAGACCGTAAAACAACTCAAAGGGACTCTTTCCTGTTGAACTCTTCTTTGTGATCCTGTCAGCCCAAAGTGCAAATTTGATCTTATTATCCAATGACCTCTTATTATCCCCAACAATTTTCTTAAGGATTGTCATTAAGTTCTTGTTGCTAGACTCAACAAGACCATTGCCTTGGGGATAATAATTCAATGAGTGGGATAATATAATGTCATATTTAAAACAAAATGAGGATAGTTATGTGGAACTAAAGGCCTTGGCATTCTCAGTAGTTATTTTTGTTGGCACGCCAAATCTAGTGATAATTTTGTCTTCAAGAAAGTCCATGAACACTTTATCAGTTGCTGACTTGGTGGGTATAGACTCTACCCACTTTGTGAAATAATCAGTTGTTGTGATTATCCAAGTATAACCATTACTTGAATTATCTTTGAACTAACCGATGAAATCAAGCCCCCACTACTGAAAAGGGGCTTCCACCACCACTGGTTGTAATGGTAAGGCTGCTAGCTTCTGCTTCCCAGTAAACAAATGACACTGTTGACAACCCCTAACCATTTTGTGCACATCTAAAAATATAGTAATCCAGTAGTAACCTGCTCTAAGGATTTTGTGGGCAGTGGTTTTGGCTGCAAAATGGCCACCACAAAATCCTGAATGAAAATCAACCAAGAGTCTTTTGGACTCAAGCTCATCATTATTACCCCATCGGGGTTCCTCCACCCCAATCCATCCTGAATAATACAATACCTAGCTGCCTTTAATCTCAATGATCTTCTTTTGTGACCAATTAAGTGACTAGGTCATGTGAGATTAGAAAGGAAGAAAGTGATAAAATTTATCTACTATAAAATATTTGAAAGCAACATAGTAATAATCAAGCATAGAAACTAAAAAAATAAAAAATTAAGGTAAATGAAAGAGAACAAATCAACTGAAAACATATAAATATATACCTCCTGTATTTCAAAATTTCTATGTCATTAATATTCTTCTTCATCCAACTCAACATCTATATCATTTTCTTTAGAATTGATGTTGTAAGGACTGGCCATATCAAAATCATCATCACTGTTGTCATTTCCAATCATATCAACGTCTATATCATCATCAAGAACAATGCCTCCTACATTTGGTTCGACTTCAATTTCTTCATCTAAAACATCGTTGATATCATCTTCATCCAAAACATTGTCTAGAATATATCCTTGAACTTATACAAGATATTCGCCTACCACATAAACTAACTGCTCCTCTACATCATCTTCTTCTTCAATATCATCTTCTTCTGCTACATTATACTTTACCAACCTTCCTCTCAGATCATATCTAAAAACATATGACCAACCCCCTCTACGTGGAACCTCTGAGTAAAATAATTGTTCTCATTGGCTTGGAAGAACATAGGGCTATGATCCTGGCTCAACATTCATTGTATTAACCATGGTAAATTCGTTAGTATGTTGATTAACAGTTCTATCAAGATCACATTCATTCATTCGTAGTCTGTACCATTTGACATCGAACATAACTAATTCAAAGGATTTAAAGTCACACTCAAATATATCATCCAAAAACCCATAATTTCAATTTCAAAGACTTTTGGATGTCTGTCACTTCTAGAGGAAACATTAGTAACCTGAAATAATGCAGGTATCCCACTATCATAAGTTTTCATATTTTCATCCAACTTTTTGATGCGAAATTTGCATTCATTGCACCACATAGCCTTGTGATGTTTCAATTGAAATATGCCAGACACGTAAAAACTACATTGTTAATTGATAAACATATTTATACTTGGAAATGATGGAAATTTATAATAAAAAAAACACGCCTTATACATCAATATAATATTAAAAAAAACTAAATAGTATGGGTTAATATGCTTGCCTATTTATCTTTTAAACCATATGATAAATCAATTCCCCTTTGTGTAAGATTAGTATCTCCTTTACGTTCAAATTCCTTGACCACTATATCCACACCATACCATGATAACCTACCATTATTAGATTGTATACATCGTTCAATCCATACCTTCATCCAATCAAGATTGTTTGAAATGTATAAATGTATTGCATCCCATTCTCGACCAACACTATTAAAATAAAACAATTCACATATAATCAGTTATCATGGTATACCTTCATAATAATGGATTATGCAGGAAGATTATAAATTAATATGTACGATATACTAAAAAACAAAAGTTCAAATGTATTATAAATCCCCACCATATACTTACATGTCACTTTCCTCATTCTACCTTTTCCCAATAGGTGCTCCCCTTCAAATTTGTTGATGGATTTTACATCCCAAATGAAATCCACATCAATAATTGCAACTATTTTAGGAAGATATTGAGTAATATAAACCATGTTTTGATATACCATATATCCCTCTACCATTGAACCCCCATGACATGTTCTTTTTCTAACTAAAGCCTTTAATGATTTCAAGTGCCTCTCAACCATTCATATTGACCTTGTGTGTAAGAGTCCACACTTTTCAATCTCTTCAACTTGGTGTACGAGGTAGTGTTCTTATGCATTGAAAAAAGTTGGCGGTAGATACTTTTTCATTTCTCACTTTAGAAGAGGAATTTGTAACCTCCAATACTTTATATCTTTTTTATAGATTTCCCTAGATGACAACCATCTACAAATGATACAATCAAACCACAGGTTTCAACAAAAAAGTAGATAGTACTACATTACAAATAAAACACATGCAATCAAATATAAGTTGTACAACGAATTGAACAATTTTTATTTATTTTTATATAAATCACCACTTACCTCATGTATTTTCCAAGATCATATATAACTTGTTTGACATTGTTGTCAAAGTTGTTTGGGAGAGATAGAGGTAGAACATACTGTAACATAAAAAATGAATCATTATTTATTGCCAAATCACTAGAAAAAAAGCGCAAACAAGATGTTTCACTAATATAGAAATATATAAACAAAAATGATTACCTTAATCAAGGCATGCCAATCATGAGTTTTTACCCCACCTAATTCACCTTTCTTTGTTAGGATATTCTTTATGTTTGAAGAAAATCCAGTGGGAAATTTAATTTTTTCAATAACCTATTTTACATCCTTTCTTTGTTTCCCTTTAAATAAGCATGGAAGGACACTTATATTTTGGTCGTCCGCATCGCTATTTGAATGAATCACACTTTTCATTGCATGATTGGCCTCCTTAATTTCATTACAAATATTGACAATTTTTTCTTTGTCACTCCTTCCATCTAAGATTCACCATAATGTTCCTTTTACATTCTTCCCAATGTGCATTGTATCAAACAAATGAACAATTTCTAGGTGCTCATAGTAGGGGAGCCTACTGAATTGTACGTGATAAATTTTCATTCCTTGTGGAAGCACCCCCTTATTAATACCTCCAAGATGACCTTCAAGGTGAAGAATATAAATTAAATATATTACAACAATACTTGTCAATTAGTACAATGAACAAAATGCAATAAAAATATAAAATATTCCAAACATTTCATGTATGATACATAGATGATTTGATCCAATATACCTTGATGATTTCTATTATATTGCAACCGCCATAGACTAGGTGTCATTCTCCGTGGTTTTAATCTAGTCTCTTATTTCCCATTGAAAATATGTTTCTCAGTACTTTGATACCTATGGTTATTAGAGAGGAAGTTCCTATACACATCAAACACATCCTTTACTAAACTTATTAAATGACGATATTTCATCTTAGGACCAAAAATTGGAAATGGAAGTTTACCCTTTGTTTGAAGACCTGCAAGAGATGGATTAAATTTTATATCAATTATTCAAAGTACGCTTAATGAAGGGATTATATAAAAAAACATGCATTATATAAACTTCATAAAATTAAATACTATTAAAGTGCATTGTAATGTTATACCATACCACATAAATGTGTTAGCCCTGGGGCATCGTGAATTTTCCATACAAGCATTGTATGGAATTTAAATTCCCTTTGTGCACCTACCAGTCCAGAGATATCATACATAATGATGCCCTTCCATAACTATAGTAACTCGTCAATAAGAGGATTGATATATACATTCATATCTTTGACTTGGTACTTACCTAATTGATTGAACATACAATACATAATTACTACATATATGAGTAAATAAAAATATCAAACATAATTGTAATACATAATTGAACATATATGAGTAAACAAAAAAATATAAGACATAATTATGAAACAAACAAGACAAATGAGATGTTACCATGTTAAAAAAAATTATTCTAAAAAAATACCTGGAACAATCATTGCCAAAATAATGTTCTCCCTCTTTATTGATAACCATGGAGGAATGCTATTGTTGATAACAAAACCATGCCACACCGAGTAAGTAGATCTGAGCTCTCCAAATGGATTGACACCATCAGTTGCCAATGAAACCCTAAGATTACAAGGTTCATCTTTTTCACCTGAACAATCGCCACAAATGTGGAATTATGGGAATTTAACGAAGAACCTTGCGAGACACCTTTTTTGTTACTTAATCGATTTGATATCTACTAATTTGACATTTCAAGAATTCTTCTTTTGATGCATGTTTTCCATAATATAGAATATGATCATCAGGACATGCATGAATAACTTGATACTCCATTCCAACATCTTTCATAATGACATGTAAATCTTGGTATGTGTGACATAAAACATTTGACAGTGGTAACAAAAATTCACCTAACAATCTACAACATAAAAAATCAATATTGGTTGATGTAAAGAATATTAATCGTACATATTACATCCAAATTTTACAAATGATCAACTAAAAATAAAAATAGAGGGAAAAACAAAACCTTTGTCATGTACTAAATGTGACAAAATATATTAAATACCTTAGGAACTATGTAACACAAGTGTTTGACAAACCATTCATAACCTTTAAGTTCATCAGTAACAATATAGCAGAGAGAATACTTGTTTTGGAGCCTTCATAAAGAGGTTGACTTTCCTTCTCAAGTACATGTATATCAAAAACACCATCAAGATGGTCATCATCATCATCCATTCCAACATTATTAAATGTCTCCTGGATCAATATGTTTGTCCCATCTTTTTCAAATGTGTTATTAGCATTATCATCTTCTTCCATAGGATCATTAACTTGATCTTAAATATTCGCTCCATGTTCCTGAACATGCACTTGTACAACCATGTCTTCCTCCACGGAAAGTGCCCTAGGGTGTCGTTCCTTTATAATTACAAACAATCAAGTCATATTAGTGTATATAACAAATATCAAAACCATCAAATGTTTACAAATATATTATAGGAAAACAAAAACAACAAAAACAAAGACGAAGACAACTTAGGTGAGAGAGAGAAACAAGGACAACAAATCAATGATGAACCTTATGCAATTTATCAAGATGTTTATGAATATGTTGAAAAAATGTAGGAGAAATGCTACTTTTCTTGAAAAAATATAGGAGAAATGTTACTTTTCTTGAAATTTTACCCCTAAACTATAAACGATTAACCCTTAACCCTTTAATTCCTATCCCATAACCCCTCAGACCCTAACCCCCAATCCCTAACACCTTAACTCTATTCCCTCTAAGCCCTTAAACCCCTAACCCCTAAGCCCTTAACCCATAACCCCTAAACCCTTCAACCCTAAACCATTAAACAATAACCCCTTACCCCCTAAGCCCCTAAACTATTAACCCATAACCTGAACTAACCCCTTAATACCTAATCCTAAACGTCTAACCCCTACTCCCTAAAAGACCATTAACCTCTAAATGCCCTAGGAACTAAACCCCCTAAACCGATCTTAAACCCTAACCTATTAACCCCAAACCCCTTAGCCACTGAGCCCTAATATGGCATTATTAACCCTTAAACCACTAAAATCTTAACCCCTAAACCTTAAACCCCTTAACCACTGAACCATACCCTGAACCCTAATTAAAATCTACATCTTATGTGATCTATTTCTTCTCTTCTTAACTTACTCTCAATTTGTTGTGTATGTAGAATATATCCATAAAGAAAAAAGAAAAAAAATAAATTCTTCTACATTTAACATATAAACATTTACAAAAACAATCTGCAATATAAATACATATAATGAATAACTTACCAAGGGAAAATATTCAAGCTAGGCCTTCAAGGTGTCCATACTCTCTACAATGTCTTTTAGATGTTTTGATTAAAAGTATCCTTCTATCAATTTTTTTTATTCTGACCTAAAAACATCCCTTATAACCTCTGCAAACTGTGTCTAGTATAGCAACAACATTGAGCGTCTCTAATATTTCAATTTTTTTTAATTATATATCACTTTTTCATCATAATTCTGATGATTGTTGACCAACAAGACGTTGTTTAACATAAAAAAATATTGACTTCGTCAGATAAAGTCTTTTTCGTCGGATATTCGACGAACTTTAGGGATTTAAAAAAAAAAATACAAAAAAAGCAAGACAATGAAAATATCCCTATGCTACTTTTTTAAGCACTAAGACCAAATTCGTCGATGAAGGAAAAAATAATTATGACTGCATTGCCAATTCATAATATTAGTGGAGGATAATAATGATAGCAATTGTATATATGTTATAATGTTGATTAATAAAAAATAGCCAAATAAAAAGTCATGAAACCTGATAGCACAATTCACATATGGAATCTTCGTTTTGTTGGGACCAACGCTCGATGTGTTTCATGTAAGCATACTGTGGAAAAAAAAAAAATGTTTTGGATCAACAAGTTAATGATAAAATACATACTCAAAACCCATAAACCATTCATTCAACAAATATGACAAAATATAAACCACCCTTATCTATCCTTCTCAACCCTGTGCCTTCAAGGTGCTAGAACAAGAACATGGAATCTCCATATTTCCTTTACTATACTCTTCCTGAAAAATATGACATTAACCCAGTGTGAAATCTCCACTTTCCAACATCAAAAGAGAAATGATCAACTCTGCAAATACTTCTCAAATAAAGCATTGGTACTTGTTAACACATCCAATATTAACTCTTGTATTGAACACTAACGTATGGTGAATCATATTCATATATATAGTCACAACCAACAAAAAAAACCTATTCTTATTTTGCCTTCATCATTATGTCATATTATTATATATCCCCCCTCAACCCTGACAAAATATAAACCACCCTTATTTATCCCCCTCAACATTGTACCTTTAAGGTTCTTGAACATGAACATCATCTCCATATTTCCTTTACTATCCTCTTCCTGAAAAATACGACATTCATCCATTGTGGCATCTCCACTTTCCATTATTGATTTCAGTTTAAAATAAAATTATGATGTTACTAGAAACTGGAACATCTTCAAAACTTTTAAAAAGGAAACCATTACCGATATTAAAAGAGTAATTAGCAACTTTGCAAATAATTCTCGAATAGAGCATCAATACATCCAATATCAAAAGAGGAATTAGAAACTCTGAAACCGCTTCTCAAAAAGAGCGTCGATACTTTTCAACATAGCCAATATTAACTCCCGTATTGAACAATAGAATATGGTGAACCATATTGTCATATTCTTATCTATCTCCCCTCAACCCTGACAAAATATAAACCACCCTTATCTATCCCCCTCAACCCTGTACCTTCAAGGTGCATGATGGGTGTTCTATATGCACTAAAAACACACTAAAAACCCTCAATTAAATTGTCAACCCGGGGTAAGTAAACTTAGAGTTGTAGCAAAATATATGCCAAGGTAGAAGGGCTGGTAGTAGTATAGTCTACTTAAGGAAGTAACTATCTAAGGGCTAATATATTCAAGCAAAAACTACTAATGATCAAACCATACTAAAGAAACTTAAACTAAGTAACCTAAGTTCTTTTGGACCAAGGATTGATGGATAGTTCTAAGAAATCAAATGAAAAACCTACCAAAAGAAAACTAGTTCAACAATAAGAAAAATCAAACTATTTAAGCATAACAATAAGCAAAGAAAAATTATTCATCTAATAAGAAAATAACAACAACAAACTACTTCAACTAGCCTACTTAAATTCAATAAGCAACTATCCTATGAAAGCAAATAAATAAACAAACAAACAACTATTCTATTAAAGCAAGTAAACAAGTAAGCAAAACAACTAGCTAACCTATCAAAGAAAGTAAACAACTAACTAACCTAGGACTTCTTCTAAACTAATCAATACGAAACTAATTAAACTAAGAAACGAGTGAACTCTATTCTTAATTTAAATTTCACGACTATTTCTAATTCATAAAAGGAAATCTACCGAATTGAAAGCATTATGATGATAAAAACAATTAACAACTAATATTTGATCTATGATAAGAAAACTATCCTTTAATCTAACAAAGCAAGAAGACTATCTATCCTAAAACAACAATAAAACTATCTTCTAATCTATGAAAGCAAGAAAACTAACTTCTAATCTATGAAAGCAAGAAACTATCTTCTAATCTATGAAAGCAAGGGAACTATCTTCTAATCTATGAAATTCAAATGCATTCTATACTAATATAAGCAAACTCATACTATACTAAATTCAATCATTAACTACAAATTGAAATTTCAGCCTAGATATAAGAAATAAATTGCATGAAGGAAACTAAACTAGTTCTATTTAATAATTCAAAGTGCAAAAAGAGGGAAAATACTCAGAAAACAAAAATTTAAATACTATTCCAGCATAAGGTAAGTAAGCAATTGAGCAAACTAAATGGAAAATTAAATGAGAAAAACTTAACAACAATTAGATAATCAATCTAAAATTGAAAACTAAAACCAACACTATCCATCCACCGAAGCCCAGTCAAAGAAATCACGAATTAAAAATCTGTTCTAAAACTCTGTTTTAAACTTCTATTTTAAACTTGATTTTCAACTCTATTTCAACATAAAGAAAGATTAATCTATCATCTAATCACATTGGGGGTTAGTTCCTAAGCTTGCAAGCTTGGTTCTACTATCTACAAAGTCATTGCATATTAACAAGATTCCTCATAATAACCTACAAAAATAAATTAAAACAATTAAATCTTAAACAACAAATTAAATAACAAAGAAGTAAAATAACATTTCATGTACAGGAAATAAAATAAAAAGACATTTATGCTACTCAATATACAAGAAAATTCATAGAATAGTTACCCAGACTGTTGGTGGGCCCCCTAGTAGTCGTGGTTACTCTTCAAAGGCACACCATGAACTTCAACAACAAAAATTCACCATTAAAACTGAAAACACAGGTTTTACACAATTCTGGCAAAATGAAAATGGAAAAACAGAGGGAAATTGTCTTTTCACTCTAACACACGACTTCTTCACTTCCTTTCCTATTGTATGACCACCACTGTGGTATTTATAATCTTTACAAGCCAAGTGGTCGACAACTGGAGGGTCAAACCACTTCTAAAAATAACAAATTACATTAATGGTGCCCTAACTACCGAAATGTTGCGAGCCAATAATCGTCCTGCTCAACAACCCAAACCAAGTTGTCAAGATTTCAATAGCTGGAGGGGGTAAGAATGAGTAAAACCCATGTTCCTGATTCTCCCATCACTGGCTGCCAATACCATAACCGCCAAATAGCCCATCATTTTTGTGTAGGACGGAGTGCTGGACTGGGTACCAGATGCAAAATTGAAAACCATGAACTGCTCTTAACCCATTCTGAATTTCAGGAAATGGCCCAATTAGGACCTAATTGGGCATATTACGCACAAAACCCATGTTCTGTATTTTTCAGATTCCACTCCATGCTCCTACAATTTAAGATTTAAGTTAGCTGCCTGTAATAGTGTCAGATGGAGTACTGGACAGAGTGCTGGATGCAAAAACACCTTGCATTTTTTCCCTGTGACACACAGATCGTGAATTGGCTCTTTTAAATCATAAAATCATGCCGAATTATACTTGAAATCATTACAAAACACGAATTATTCATGCCTGGTGTGGATCATAGTGTTTTGACACAAAAGCTTTCAAAAACTTCTTTAAAACATGAAAACACATATACACATTCGGAAAAAAGGATTTAATTAACGTCATAAAATTGGTCATATCTCAAGCCCAACATTACCCCCACACCTAAGATTTTGCAGGTCCCACTGTAAACAAAAATAAATTTCCCTTCATGACTAAACTTGCGAAAGAGGGGGTGGATTAGCTTTAGAATCTTCTCCCTCTTGCCCGGGGGATTTTGACTCAGGATTTTTGTGGTGTTTCAATTGCATCCAGAGACTATTATTGGTGGCAGTAATATCATCAACCTAACGCTATAGAGAATTCATCTTGGCTTGTAAGAAAACGTTATCATGACGCAAATGACAACTCAGTGTTTCATGCTCTTTAAGTTTGAACTGGAGGGTTTGGAGTTTTTGGAGGCTGCTGATGACATGTGAGGAAGCATTGAGATGTATATTATACCCTTAATCCTTTAAACCATGCAAAACATCAATTTTACCTCTGCAAAATTAGTTCCAAAAGTGACTTCCAATAAGTGCAACAATTATGTCTTAGCGAACTTGTGAAAAATAGGTATCAAAGTGACTCCTGTAACTACAAGACAATAAATCCCGTGTAAAAACTGAGAGAGTTTTTTTGTTTTTGAATATGTCTTTGGTAAAAAACTCTCTTGGTTTTCTAAACTTCACTTCCAGTTGTTAGGAAAACACGGAAAGAAAACATGACTAAAACAGGAAAAACAAAGTGTTTTATTTTCTGAAAAACTAGGCCTCTAAGATAATTGAATATATCCCAAAACATAACGTATATTCAAAAACTGAGAGAGGTTATTGTGTTTTGTTATGTTATTAACAAAAACCTCCTCCATTTTTGAAAAATAATTTTCCATTTGTTCATAATCCAAGCTTGAAGTTGGTTACTCAAAAATTATAGAAACGCAACGTGCTCTTAGCAAAAACATAGTGTGGTCCTTGAGAGGGTTTTTGGAGGTCTTCCAGGAGGATTTTTTGGCTGAAATTGGTATGGTTGGAAATTTTATGATGTATTCTACACAACGGAACCATCAAGCACTACAAATTCCTTCTCCAAACCTCTAAAAAACTGACATGAAGTCAAGTTGTCCAAATGTGCAGAAACCCTCCTATAGCGACTGTATTTGGGGAATTTCTCTCAAATAATAACACATGTGCATAAAATGAAGGAGGTTTTTTTTTCTTGGTCTATTATTGGAAAATAAATCTTTCACGTTTTTCAAATTCATCTTCCTTAATTCATAAACCAATTTTGAAGTAGAACTTTGACCAAGACAATCATTTGAAAATTTATGACAAGGAATGATGATATGACCATGATGAAAATTTATGACCTTGGATGAGTGGAGGGAGTAATATTGACACCTAGACACACCAATGATAATTTCACAACCAAGATATGTCAAATTGTATTTGAGAATTTTATTTTGAAAATATAACAATTTGACATAATAACCCTATCAATCACATGAAAGAGTAAATTTGATCACTGGTGACTGATAGAAATGAAAAATACTAACAAAAGGCTTGGTTTGAATTGGTAGGCATGGTGAGAAGGAGAATTTTTATTGCTTGTCATTGATCTATAACAATTCAAACAATTGTTCCTCTTTTCATAAGCTTGTAATACAGATGGCAGTAAGTATTTAACAATTGTTATCGCTTTGTATTTGTCACAAAGAGTAGTTAAGTATAAGAAGTCTTCTATAGCATAAACATAAACATGCACAGTAAGCTTATAACACACATAATCATGTCAACAGTATATAATTTAGCATACCAATACAAACAACTGCTGATATAATATCCCAAGACATTGTAAAAAGACAATATGACAGAATTTTGACAAAAATCCTACTTCCTCTTCTCATGGGTTTGTTATACAAATGGGAAGTGCTTAGCATTTTTTAGCTCAGGAAACTCTGCCCAGATTGAAGATATGGCACGTCCTCGTGCCATGAATTAGCAATAGGCTTCTTGGTTTTCTTGCCCGATGAGGCTGAAGGGGTATCAACAAGTTTCTTGGAATTTTGGTCCGGTAAAGGAATAACTTGAGCATGAGGGCTTGGGTGGAGTAATAGTCCCTAGATCAATTTTCTTCTTACTATTCGTGATTGTAAGATGAGGGTTTGCAAATTGGTGAATGAACTCATCCCATGTTTTCTCCAACTCGACTAATACAAGTAGTTTGATAAGGCCATGGTGAAATAGGCTGTTATGGGGATTGGTTGCATTCTTCCTCACTTGGGAAGACATCCTCTCAAGACTCTTTAAGAAGTAAAATGGGAAATTCAATGCCTTATTGAACTGAAACTGAGATAATAATCGAAAGTGACAAGCTTTAAAGACATGATATCTACCTTCACATGTAATCAATCTGGTGATGACTATGAGAGGGTTGATTAGCTCCTCTTTTATCCACTCCTTGGAGTATCCCTTAGCTCTAGAGATGTTCTGAAATTTTGGGTTTGAAAACCCGGTTATAACTTGTTCTTGGAAACTAGTGGTGTTTAAACTAGTGGTCTCCAACTCTTGGGAGCTTTGTGGCTGAGGAAATTGATACTCCAAAGACCACGAGTACAATGAATAGGAGCAGAGGCAAGATAAGAGTGTTCCATTATTATTTGTTTTTCCATCGTTCTCACACAATCCATTCCTCTATCTTGCATTCTATAAGGCATGTAATCATAACTCTATAATGAACAATTTGTAACAAAAATAAACCAGTTAAGTGGTTTTTTAAGGAAATGTACAACAGTTTATAACACACAGGGAATTAACATTTCAAAAAAATAAAATAACCGCTGATGTAATAGCCTGTATTTTGAAAACAACACACATAAATTTTTACAAATATTTACTTCTTCTAGGAAATGTTATCATTTTTCAACTCATGAACCCCTCCCCCACACCTAAGTATTGTGACACCTCACAATACAAAATATAGGAAACCAATCTGTTCTCCCAATAGCCGAAGATTTATAGCTTGTTAAGTGTAGAGATAAATTTCATAGATTGTTCTGACGAGACGGTTAAAACATGGCCCCACCTATAGGATAAGAGATCATATATATAGATAAGAAGAGGTAGGCAAGAGAGTTTCAAGATAGCCTTAGAGTTAGTTCCCAATGGCAAGTTTATGGAGTTCATTAACCTTAGCTTAACCATACATACTTCATGTTAGCTTTGTCTACAAGTTATGTCGTACATCGGGACCAGTTTAAATTTATTATTTATTTTTTTGTCAGATTATCATCCTCGCTAGGTAGAATGCCCCACTACCAGCAAGCATGTTTAGTACTCTGACGGATTTACCTAGTCATACCACATGCTAGTACCCACTGCCGGTAGACCTGTTCAGTATCCCAACGGGTTAGCCTCTTACACCCTCAGAGACTGACCCTCCATCTTTTAAAATTTTAGTATAAGATTGCTTTATGCAAGAGGATGGGGGGACAGCTTTGAAAACAAATTTTTCTTTCTTTTTTCAATTGGGATGGTATTTATGTTAGAGGATGACTTTCCGTTATATTCCTTAGTGATTTTCCTAATGTAAGGGGTACTTAAGCGGACGTGGCCTATCTAAAGATATGATATAATCAAGCTATTTAGTGTGTAGTGGATGGTACCATTGAGAAAGAACAACAAGTTAGCTCTAGTCTCAACTCACTTTCTTATTTTGTAAGTTATTGTGATGTTTCCATGACTAGCCGCTAATCATACCTCCTTGTTACTCTTTAATAAAGATACTTTGCTCACTTACTCATGTTTCTTGGGAAACCTGTATGAGAGACCTCTAAGCTTGATGGTTACGGTATCACTTCCTTGTATAGTGGTGAAGATTTTCAAGAGCAACTACTATTTAAGATACCTTGAGAAAAAGAAGATGAAAGTCTTTGCAAAAATATGGCTAATTACAGCAAGTCATTATTCATTTGATGATTAGCAAACAACAAGGTTCAAGTATAACAATGTTTCTAAGAAGAATCCTTCTTTTATATTTCCTTGAAACTATCTACTCCTGGTGAAATAAATACCTATAGAAGTATCTAGAAAAAAAACACACTCGAAAATGTCAAAGACTAATGAGATAAATGAGATCAAGTCACTAGAACATGTATCTCATAGTTATTTTATTAAAAGAAAATGTAAAATGAGGTTGCATTAGACTTTAAGCTAAACTGACACCATGCAACTTTTATTTACTATCCAACTAAAGAAAGCCTAATCTATCATCTAATCACACTGGGGGTTAGTGACTAAGCTTGCAAGATTGGTTCTACTATCTACAAAGTCATTGCATATTAACAAGATTCCTTATAATAACCTGCAAAACTAAATTAAAACAATTAAATCATAAACAACAAATTAATTAACAAAGAAGTAAAATAACATTTCATGTACAAGAAATAAAATAAAAATACATTTATGCTACTCAATCTACAATCAAATTCATAGAATAGTTACCCAGACTACTGGTGGGCCCCCCAACATTCGTGGTTACTCTTCAAAGGCACACCACAAACTTCAGCAACACAAATTCACCTTTAAAACTGAAAACACAGGTTTTACACAATTCTAGCAAAATGAAAATGGCAAAACATAGGGAAATTGTCTTTTCCCTCTAACACACGAATTCTTCACTTCCTTTCCTATTGTATGACCACCATGGTGGTATTTATAAGCTTTACAGACCAAGTGGCCGACCACTAGAGAGTCGAACCACTTCTAAAAATAACAAATTACATTAATGGTGCCTAACTGCCGAAATGGAGCGAGCCAATAATCGTCTTGCTCAACAACCCAAACCGAGTTGTCATGAGTTCATTAGCTAGAGGGGGCAAGCACAAGAAAAACCCATGTTCCTGATTCACCCATCACTGGCCTCTAATACCATAACCACCAAATCGCCCATCGTTTTTGCGCAGGATGGAGTGTCGAACGGAGTGTCGGAGCGGGTACCAGATGCAGAATTGAAAACCACGAACTTCTCTTAACCCATTCATAATTTCAGGAAACGGCCCGCATGGGACCTAATTGGGCATACTATGCACAAAACCCATGTGCCTTAATTTTTATATTCCACTTTATTCTCCCACAATTTAAGATTTAAGTTAGCTTCCTGTAATAGTGCCAGATAGAGTACCAGACGAAGTGTCGGATGCAAAAACACCTTGCAATTTTTCCCTGTGACACACAGATCGTGAATTAGCTCTTTGAAATCATTAAATCATGTTGAATTATACTTGAAATCATTTCAAAACACAAATTATGCATACTTGGTGTGGATCATAGCGTTTTGACACAAAAGCTTTCAAAAAATTCTTCAAAACATGAAAACGCATATACACATTCGACAAAATGGATCTAATTAACGTCATAAAATTGATCATATCTCGGGCTCAACAGTGCTAGAAAAAGAACAAGGAATCTCCATATTTCCTTTACTGACTTCTTCCTGACAAACACGACATTCAACCAATGTGGCATCTCCACTTTCCATTAGTGATTTCTGTTTAAAATATGATGACAACGTTACTAGGAACTTGAACTGATCTTCAATTTTTTTTAAAAGGAAACATTACCAATATCAAAAGAGGAATTAACAACTCTGCAAATAATTCTCAAACAGAGCGTCGATACATCCAATATCAAAAGAGGAATTAGAAACTCTGCAAATACTTCTCAAACAAAGCATCAATACTTGTCAATACAACCAATATTAACTCCCATATTGAACAGTAACATATGGTGAATCATATTTTCATATTCTTATCTATCCCCCCTCAACCTTCACAAAATATAAACCACCCTTATCTATCCCTCTCAACCATAAACCTTCAAAGTGCCAGCACAAGAATATGGAATCTCCATATTTCCTTTATTGTCCTCTTCGTGACAAATACAACATTCAACAAGTGTGGCATTTGCACTTTCCATTAGTGATTTTCGTTTAAACAAAAAAATGACGACGCTACTAGGAGATGGAACCGATCTTCAAATTTTTTAAAAAGGAAACAATTACCAATATCAAAAGAGGAATTAGAAACTCTGCATATACTTCTCAAACAATAAATATCAAAAGAAGAATTAACAACTATGCAAATACTTCTCAAACAGAGCATCAATACTTGTCAAGACAACCAATATTCACTCTTGTATTGAACAATAGCATAATCCCCTAAAATATTAACCCCTAACCTGACCTAACCTCTTAATCCCTAACCGTAAACCTCTAACCCCTACTCCCTAAAACCCCATTAACCTCTAAATCCCCTAGGATCTAAACCCCCTAAACCATATACCTTAAATCCTAACCTATTAACCCCTAACCTCTTAACCACTGAGCCCTAATTTGGCCTTATTAAACCTTAAATCTCTAAAATATTAATCCCTAACCTCTTACACCATGTACCCCTAAACCTTAAACCCCTTAACCACTAAACCATGCCCTAAAACCTAATTAAAATCTACATCTTATGTCTACTTCTTCTCATCTTAACTTACTCTCAATTTGTTGTGTACATATAATATATCCATAAAGAAAAAATAATACATTATTTTTCTTCTACATTTAACATATAAACATTTACAAAAACAATCTACAATATAAAGGTATATGATGAATAACTTACCAAGGGACAATATTCGTGCCTGCCTTCAAGGTGTCCATACTCTCTACAATGTTTTTTAGTTGTTTTTATTATAAGTCTCCTTCTATTATATCCCTTGCATTTTTTACAAGGGAAATAACATTTTCGATCACCCAAAGCCTCGACCAATGAAGATCTCATGTCTCAGCCTTGTCCTCCAGGAGGAATTTTATGTGAAAATTTTCCTTACCAAACTTTCAGTGATGATTATCTTCAAAAATCAACCTCAGTAGTTTAACTATTTGTAATGCAATTAACAAAATATTTTTTTGTTTGTATTATGACCTAAAAATATCCGGCCTTATAACCTATGCAAACCATCATTAGTATAACAACGATGTCAAAAATGTTTAATATTTATATAATTTTTAATTATATATCACTTTTTCGTCGGACTTCCGACCACTGTTGACTAGATAGACATTGCTTAACGAACAAAAATATTGACTTCGTCAAACATCAATACATAGATCATTGACCTGGTAAACCATTGGATATCCGACGAGCGTTGACCTGGTCAACCATTGGATATTTGACATTAGTCTCTTTCATCAGATAGTCAACGAACATCGGGGATTTTTAAGAAAAATACAAAAATGCAAGTAAAATCTGACAGAACGACCAATTTTCTTAGTACTGTCGGAGTACAGAGTTGGTTTTTCCGCCCATATGTAGTAGTGCACGATATGATATGTATGACAAATTTAACTATATTCCATACCAATACCAACTCATATATGTAGTCATTTGGAAAACCAAACTTCACATTGACGCTTTTTTTGTTCATTGCCATATAGAAGTAAACCAAATAAACAATTTAAAGTTTATATTTCTCAACTCTTTAAACTTAATATAGTTTAAATGCCATAGCATAGGTGATAAACCTTGATTTTCACTAGGAACATAATTTTAAAACAAACCCTTTTCAAATTCATTTCATAAGATCCATATTAATGCTGCCATACCAATGAGAAGTAAACAAAGTTACCATGACCTGATGCTTTTGTAAAATTTCCATATATCATATTCAAATGCAAACAAATATTTTGCATTGCCCAAACATGTGTATTGATAAAAACCACATAACTCTGAATCAATCATACCATTACTTTGAAGAATAGCAACCGAAATGATATCTCATCTAAAATCATGCTAAGATAAATTTTGTGTAAGGAAATAATCACTTCATATGTTTTTTTTTTTTTTTTCTAGGGGACCCCACATATTATTATTTCCTTATAAATATATATAAGATTTGCAATAATTTTCAGGATTTAATAGTAGGTGACAAATATATGAGTCAAAAATTAGCAAAGTAATGTTGTGTGTTTTGGTATCCTTGTTGATGCAAGGAATGGCTCATCTAGGCTCCAGAGAGTCATGGGGAAATTTGGCAACTCTGGGATTGAGTATCTTGCTCCACATTTTTTCAGAGCTTTTCAATGTACAAATCCATTTTCTCTTGAGTGTTCTTTCCATCACCAACTTCTTGTTTTGGATCGGGTGTGATAATATCGATATCACTCATGTGGCTAATTTGCCTTCTCAACTGAGAAACTATGGCCAATAAAATCATTCAAGACATCAATAGGCAATAAATTCCCATAATTTTGGCACAACAATAAGATGGTGTATACAAATCTTGGTAGGTATTAGAAGATTGAGTGTTCAAATCATGGATCATTTCTCATGTGCGTTATCCTGAATCAATCATATCCAAATCAATGTTATGTTCATCAGTGACACTGCCAACCACAATTTGCATTGTAAGTTCGGTCATTGGTTTATTGTAATAGACATATAGAGAAGAGCATGGAGGATATATAAAATAATGTGGGGATGCAATTTATTAGAAGGATTCATGCTAACATCATTCATAGGGCCTAAAAACGTTGGTAAGAATATTCTTATCAATTCGATATTAGGTGAAAAAGTTGGAGATGTGCGACTCATGACACACACTTCGATGACTACTCTTCGCAGGTTCACTAATGCTATATTTATAATTGATTTTCCTGCAATTGATGCAGGTGGAGAAAGAGTTGGTTTGTTGAAGGTATGGGAATATTATGAGAAGGTCACATACTTGTGCATAGTGGTGGTTAATTTTGGGTGTGATACTTCTAGAGTCGTAGAGGAATTTTTTAGGATCACGCTTTCATGGATGTGAAAAAATTTGGTACTAGTTATTAGCATGGTAGATTATGTATTGAGTGGCTCAAGGAATTCTCTTGTATGGGTTGAGTAAATCTTGAACAAAGTCAAGCAACTAAGAATATATTTTGCAAAAAAATGTAATTTTACCATAGAAAGAGTATTCATGTCAATTTCAATACTGAGGGAATAGCTAGAGGAAATGACTTGCCATTTTTTCGAGGAGCAACCAACCATCATGATGAAGGAAGACTAGTTTTGGATATATACACAATAATAAGGAATATATGAGTAGAAGGTTTATTTAAGAAAATAATTTTGTCTAATGGTTATATTCCATGAAGTTAAAGTTTATGAAATGGAACATGATAGAAAAATTATTTCTCAACTCCAAACTATTGGATTCATATGAGCAACAAGTATGTATTCATAAGGTTTAAGGACTAGAAATCATGGAAAAGTATAAAATATAAAAAATGGATAGGTATAATTAATCATTTTTCAGGTAATAGAGGCAATGATAGGTGTCATTTTGATGAAGTTATAGATGTTGGTTTATAAATAATTGTGGAGAAAACATAGTAACATTATAGGTTTCAGAGATACGACAACTACTAAAAGGATGTTCTAGTGAGGATTAGCAAATAATATACAACACCAAACTTTCATGTCTTATTGGGAACATTAATTTAACCACATCCTTGTCATTTTCAAATCCACTCAACCACAACTTCTATTTTGGGATACAGTTCCACAAGAGGTAGAAATTTAGTATGCTAAGAGGAATAAAAGGGAGAATTCAAGAGGATGAAGGGTTGGGTTTTTTTGCAGCAAAAGTGATCAAGAGCCCATAGGCCCACTATATTTGAAGAAGACCAAGGAACCATCTAGAGGATTCATCATCGACCTTGCAAATTTTGTCTTCTTCTTAGTTTATGTACTCTTCTCTTGTCAATCAAAATATTTTTCTTTTGAGTGGCTATACAATTTTGTATGATTTTTTTCCAACAATAAATATTAATGGTGTCGACCCATTCTCAGTGTTATCTATAGAACTACCTTTGAATATTAATTCAATGAATGGCTCAATGAAAAATGCATGTTTTACTCCATGTCTTGTATTGACTAGTTTTGAATATTTTGTGATCCAGGTGAATATTAGTGGCCACCCACCTATTCCACTAACTCAAAGAACAATTTCCATTTTGACAGTTTTTTTACAGTTTTTCGGGTCCCTAACTTCCAGGGTTGTTTTGAGGCCCTAAATGACATTTTTTGGGCTCGACAATGCCTAATATGTAGCCAAAGGCAGATCCTAGGATGAGAAAAATATGTACTACTTGACTATACCTTTCCAATGATGTATTGAGTGCCTGAAAAAAAGATAGTATGCAAATGTTATGCCCTCGGAAAGTTGATATATCAATTACCCCCATCGGGGCCCACAAACCTTTTGATGTTTCATCTCCCGAGGTTAGGGTTTTGGATGTTTATGGTTTTCTCATTTATGTTTTATGTTAAAAATTACTTTGGACCCTCATTGTACTCATATTCTTGTAAATAAGTGTATCCACCACATATCTTCCCAGAGATAAGATACCACCATTCGAGAAAGTTTGTGTAACACCCAATTTCCCCCAGTTTGTAAAAATAACTGGACTGGCCAAGAACTATGGAAAACTCATAAATGTGAATATGTGATGTAAATGGACCTTGAGTAAAATGTCAATAAATGTGAATAACATTATGAATTTTATTGCAGGACTGCTGAGAGGGGATGTGCAGAAAAGAGACCATGATGGCTGTAACGTACCTCCTCGTTATGTCAGAAAATCTTTAACAGGTGCAGTTTTTTTTTTTTTTTTCCTGTTTAAGGTGTGTGCGCGCGTGTAAAAAGGAACACCCACACTTGACTCTATGTTTCCACCCGAAAACCAACAAGAGACCACCACGAGGGTCACAACAACAAGACTTAAGGCACACGACAATAACTGCAAGCAATAAACGACACACAGGGTCATGTACTGTACGAACACAGAAGGAAGAATCCCTAGTGGTAGAGGTTACTATTTCTGCACAGGAAAGCAGGGCGTTTAATCTTAGTTCTCTGCTCCGGAGAGAGAGAAGTTCAGATAGGCTCCTGGCCGACTGCTCAGGCAGAAACTAGTAATCTCCGTCAGGTGTGTCGCAAGAGTGGAAACCCTGCCTTTGAAGGGCCCAAGACTCTTGATACAGCACTAGATTCTTACACAGAAATAATCACACACACAGACTTACACACTAAGGCTACGTGGAGGTGTCTACTTTCCGTTCGACACAAACAGACCACGCAATGCAAGACAACCTGTACTACAAAATCAAGAACAACCACGAACTCCACGGAAGGCGCAAGTCAATAGGACTCAGACTACGACCACCCCTTATTAAGAAAAGGCATTATCCATGACTTACTTGGCATTAAATACAGACCAATTTCTCCATTCAATTTCCAATCGTCGAGTTACCAACCCGTCCTTATAATGATCAACCTTACCACTACATTTATTCTACAACAATATGGTAACAATTATCAATGTCCTTACATTCCTAGGGTGTCAAGGCTATATAGCATGTTTCCATAGGCGAGGATATTACACTTTTATGTTTCAATGATAAAATACCATTACAATCAAACCACAATGACATCGCCATCAAGGCTAGCATTATTACATTGCACTATAAGGACTTGCAAATTAACTAACTATTCCCATATTAAAACTACAATGACATCACCATAGCACTAGCATCATTACCTTTATAATATAAAGATTTGCAAATTCACTAACTAATTTCCAATAAATTATAATGACATCCCCATGGCGCTCGCATATCGTTGCCTTCTCCAACACAATGTCATGGTAAATAAATAAGGTGGACTGTATCTTATGTTTGTGCTTCCAACAGTGGAACTACCAAAAACCTGACCATAATAGCCATGTATTTTCTTTTATAATAGACCATCATAGTAATTAAACTAAATGGTTCATTACAAAACAATGCAACAATAATAAATGAGGATTAACACAAGGATCAAGGGGATCATTTTGTAAATTGGATCGTAGAACAATTGCATAGCATGTAGTTTAACTCCTAAAGACCTTTTTAATACAAATACCTTGTAAATGAACTAATAATGCCTTTTATTTAAGTCATAATAACTTTGCAAGAATGTCATTCACATTACAAGATACTGACCATTAATAAAACCTACTAGGAATTAACACCACTTCTTCCAACTAGCATTTTACAATAGAGCGTGAAAGCTAACTCATTACTACGTTTCCAGTATTGGGTTGAAAATAATTCGCCTATTCAGATTTTAAGTCATCGGAGACATTTAAGCAATTAAGGTAAGGAGCAAACAATAACATAACCCTGGGTATCACTGATAACCGTGTTATCTACAGTTAAGCAAGGGCCTTAGTGGAACATAATAACTCTTTAAATTCCCACTATACTATTCCAACAGCCTTAAGGGTAATTCTTTTTAACCAAATTATATGAGATTGACAATTGTGATGCAACTAAGGATTTTAACAAGACAAAATATAACCATATAAAATTATGAACTCACCCATAATATAAAAATAAAGCAGTCATTAAGGCTGGTCATAAAAATGTTCTATTTAAACTTATCAATGAAACGAGAACCCCAAAGACATTTAACTCTAGCTTACTCCTTGGAACACCATTAGGGTAGAATGCTATCCACCCACTAAGGCCATTAACTTTAAAGGAACCCATGCTGACTGAGCTAACTTGTTACTTAATTAAACACTAACTACAATAAGTAGCTGGCTAGAGGAGTCTTGACCAACTAAAGGAACGGTTCCTTATTGACCTGGCAGAACGTTGGTGCTTCTAGGCTAAGTAAAAGACAATCACCGCCGTCCTCTCCACATGCACACCGGCACGCCTGAACTGCTCACAGAAATGCAATCACATTTTTTTGAATTAACACACAAATCGAGGGCACCGGAAAAGGGGAAATATCAATACCAACCCCAAACTAAAAGCCACCCCTCAGACCAAACGTCCCAACCATGCACACCTGAAATTAACATTAACTAAAATTAACACACAGATCAATTGCAATCTTAGGCATCCTTCCTTTTAGTTTGGCAGAGGCTGAATATGGATATCGTAGATTAAATGTTATACGCCCAACTAGCATGCATCAATCCGTAAATCATGAAGCTCTAAATGTTCTGCTAAAGGAAAAAACCGGCATAAAGGATATCTTACAGCATTAACCAAATCTGATCACAGTCATTGTCGTTACTAAAACCGAAGAGGGGAAACGTGCATAGCACTAAAGAGCCACTATGATGCTGTCAAGTAGGACACGACACCCACAGACATAGCGTGGATTTGTAGGAATACCAATTTAAAATAATAATAAGGGTAAAACTCTATAGATGCGGGTTCGAAGGGCGGTGTGTATCCTCCACAATACGCATAGATATAAATCACCAGAAAAACAGACATTAGAGGTCGAAACGCGGGGGTATACGCCAGCGAATTACACAAAATGGCAGCAAAGGGTGCACGAGATCTGCGTGGGTATCTTCTCCATATCGCGCAAGGCACTCATCTCGAAAGCAGAAAGAAGTGGGTGAGAATACGTGGCCGTATCCTCCACCAAAACACAACGAATCAGAACTCAAAAATGCAGAGACGATTCAACAGGAAAAACATGATTTAGGTGGTTGGGAGACGCGTGGATACCCTCCGCCCAAAACACAGAGGCACACAGAGGCACGAATTGGCAGGAGAAAAGTCTGTACAACGCTATCTAAAACAGTGCGCTGAAGCAGTATTTACATCGCCATCATAGAATATGATTTTACAAAAAAAGGGGTTTACACATACACTACAGAAACAACCGCAGGGGTAAATAAAATTCCCACTCAGACGCATCTCAGAGGATAACTAGTAGTAATTTTTCAATTAAAATCACGAATAGGGAGAAAAATAAAATTTCACAGCGATTGCAATTATTAACATTTCCCATATGCTAACGATCAAGACATCCAGGTTAAATCGCCATGACTGTCAATCGTTATGCATATCAACTACTCAATGAATATTTAAAGTGATACCAGAAACATATGTTTCGTTGTCAAATTTTTTTTTTCGAAAACAACCAGCACACCCTTCGGAGTCCCTGGGCTTAGTGCTTAAAATTTCCCGATGTAAAAGTATAGAAGAAACGCAGTCAGTAGTAAAATTTCATGAGCCAGGCGCGGTGTTTAAAGAGCTCCAACTAAATGTTGTTTAGCCTAAAAATTTCTGCTGTCGCTGGATTCGTTTTTCTTTTTCCTTTTTGGTTTATTATTTTTCATTTTCTCAAATTGATCTGAGTACAACGAGCAGCAAGGATATAAAATACTACATGTAAAAATTCCTCTAACCCTCATTCCATTAGATATAATTTATAATAATTAAACCCTCATCCGTGGCAACATTAGCAACATATTTTTATCCATGAAGCATAAAACCAGCAGAGGAAACCTCTCACCTCTGTTACATTTTCATATATTTACTGAGGCTGGAGTGATAAAAACAGTCAATCCAACAAGAACTAAACCAACAATAAAGTTAAATAGTTTCTACTCTATGCACACGCCAATCTAAGCCATAAATCCTACACATTCAAGAATTCAAACAGGAAGCGTACCGTGGCCTACTCGCCTGCTCCGAGTGTTGTCCGCACGCTCCGCGCAATCCCGCTCGCCGACTTTCGAGACCTCACCGGTACCTCCCAGCCAATCGCTAGGGGTACTTTGCTTCCCCCTTAGCCCCCCGAGCCGCAAAGGGGCCACACACAGTCCAGATAGTATACCTATCTTCCCAGCTCGCCTCCACGGATGAGCTACCACTCTAATCCAGCTGGGAAAATCCCAACTCCTCACAAGCCATCAATCCAGTTTCCCATTTCGGCAGCATAACAATACCTCATAGCTCCTCCTCTTTTTCCCCCTTCCCCCTTTCTTTTATGCAGTCTCAAACCCTAAATCATTTTTAATTTAAGTTTTCATGAAAAACACTCAAAATTTCTCTGTCTTACAAGTGTCACTCATCCCCCCCACCTTTTTCCACAATTAATTTCTTTAACTTATTAATTGTCTATGTTTCCCTTTTTACTTAGTTTCCCTATATTTTTTTTTTAATCCCTTCCTTAAAACCAAAAAGTAAATGCGCCATTTAATATATCCATTTTATTTTTATATTCATAACTTTTTATTAATGGTAGATGTGGTAGGGACTAATAAATTAACGTAAGGAGAATCCATTATTAATTTTTCTTTATTCTATAAATTAGAGATTATGGAATACACGACCATTTGTTTATAATATAGATATATTATTTTATTTTTCCTATTTACATGCATGTTATTCATCATTTTAATTTATCATCATCCATCATTACAATTTATCATTAATATATATATATATATATATATATATATGATAATGAGAGATTAAAGTGATGACAACATGTATATGGGAAATGTAGATGTATAACATAAAAGAGGAATAATGAGAAATTAAAGGGATGGATGGTGATTTAATAATGTGAAATGGACATGTAAATGGGAAATGGATACTGGAAGATTAAGGTCATGGATGATAGTTTAGTAATGTAGACAGGGATAAAGAGAGGATAATGGTCTTAGTTTTTTTTTTTTTTTAGAATTTTCTTTATGCTATATTACACAGGTGATGTCATTCTTCCACAAGTTAGGAATTAATTTCTTCGTTGTAAAATTTTAAAACTATTAGATTTACTTTAAATCTTACCCTCGTCATCGCCCCAAGAATTTTATGAAGACCCAACTATTACTTAGGTGGGTTTTTGTTTAATTTGTTATTTTTATTCCAGGGTCGGCTCTTAAGGTTAGANAACTATTAGATTCACCTTAAATCTTACCCTCGTCATCGCCCCAAGAATTTTATGAAGACCCAACTATTACTTAGGTGGGTTTTTGTTTAATTTGTTATTTTTATTCCAGGGTCTGCTCTTAAGGTTAGACTAAAATTTTACCCCAAAAGTTTTAGACTTAGCACTTAGTTTCTGAACTGGCCGACACGGGGTTAGGGAAGTTGTTTAAGGATTTCTTAAGGCATTATTATCTTAGGGATTTTTAGGTTTGTTTCCTTCATCAACATCCATGCGACGTGCCCTTCAGGACGCACCACATGCTCCAAGGGTGCCACTCGCCTCGTTCGTTTCCTTTGCGCAACGTGCCCTTCAGGATGCACCATGTGCTCCAAGGGTTCCACTCGCTTCTTGAGTTTCTTTTGTGCGACATGCCCTTCAGGATGCACCACGTGCTCCAAGGGTTCCACTCGCCAACTGGACTGATTGGTAGACATCTATAACCCTTGGAGTCAACACTCCGCCAGGTGAAATTGTGGGAGACTAAGGGATCTAAGGAATAAGGCCCCTGCCTTATTGCGCGCCCCTTAGAATCATCGTGAGCGACTATTGCAGTCTGCCCTCACGTCATTGTGGATCCTATCGAACTAGGTAATCATTAACCTACAGTTCGAGCCACGGCAGGAGTGCTAGTAGGCGGTGGTAGGGCTGCTGTCCACCCCTCTCCCTCAACCTCTCTGGAATCATGTGTGGCCCCTTTACTCCATATGTGAGTCTGGTCAACAAGCTATCGTCAGCCTGCATCATCAACAATCGTGTCAGAACATGCCAATATCATATCATCAAATCAAATGAAATATCACAGTAAATGAATCAACCCAAAAGCACACTCCCTGACTCAATCCAGAGTCCAAGGGGGTTCCACCGATGCCTCTGCATCCTCAAGGTCAAAAACCTTGCACACTAAATACAACTGAGTCAAATAGCACCTGTCTACATCACATAGTAAAACATCATGTCGTCTATCATAATGCATCATAATCAAGTATAAATTTTTTAACATCAGAAAGTCTAGATCACACTCGAGCAAGTGTCCTCAAATAATAAGTTTTTCTCGGTGCGCCAGAGCGGGATGTTACATACACCCCCTCTTAGTCTAAACTTCGTCCCGAATTTTCTCAGTATAAATGCCGAATAAAACTATCACAGTATCATAAGTCTATCTAATCAAACAAAGATGGAAACTGCTGGTGCATATCATATGCATCCTCCCAGGTCGTCGAGTGCGGACTATAACTATCCCACTGGACCTTGAACTGACCTACCGTTCGACGTCATAACTGTCGAACACGATGATCTAAGATGCGGACTGGCTCAGCCGTGAGCACTCCCTTGTCCGATACCTACAATGAACTCAAGTCAATCACGTGTGCAGGATCACTAATATAAAGTCTCAGAACAGATACATGAAAAACATCATGCAACGCCTCAAAGAATCAGGCAAGGCTAGTCGATAGGCCATGGGCCCCTTTCTCTTCACGATCTCGAAAGGTCCCATTAATCTAGGAGAGAGTTTAGCTCCCTTTCCGAACTTGATCGAACTTTTATGCGGTTTAACTCGCAAGAAGACTCGATCGCCGACCTCGTAACTATGGTCGACTCGGTGCGCATCGGCATAACTCTTCTGTCGATCCTGCGCCTCTTTTATCCTTTGTCTTATGGTTTGCATTTGCTCTTCCATTTCTTGGATTGCTTCTGGTCCCACTAGGACCCTATCCTCAATCCGATCCCAACTTAAGGGCCTCCGACACGGTCCCCCATAAAGGAACTCAAAAGGCGCCATCTTAATGGTGCTCTGGTAACTGTTGTTGTAAGCGAACTCTACTAGAGGCAAGAATTCCTCCCAACGCTTTTGTTGGTCCATCACGTACATGCGCAACATGTCTTCCAAGGTTTGGTTGGTTCGTTCTGTCCTTCGGTCTCTGGGGGATACGCAGTACTAAAATTAAGTTGGGTTCCCAAGGCCTCTTGGAAAATCGTCCCAAAATCGTCCAGTAAACTCCGATCCTCGATTGGATATAATATTCTTAGGCACGCCATGCAGCCTCACAATCTCACTGATGAAAACTCTCGCTAGGTCAGGTGCCTGATACGTCGTACGCATAGGAATAAAGTGAGCACTCTTCGTCAGCGTGTCTACTACTACAAACATCGTGTCGTGTCTCCTTGCTGTCAGTGGAAATCCAACAATAAAATCCATCGAATTAACTTCCCACTTCGATTCCGGAATGGCACGTGGTTGAAGTAATCCTACCGGGTGTCTATGTTCAGCCTTTACCTGCTGACACTTTAGACATATGGCCACATAGTTGACTATGTCAGCCTTCATTCCCTTCCAGAAAAATAAGGGTTTAAGGTCTGCCCTCATCTTCGTAACTCCTGGGTGGGCCATGTAAGCTGCTCTATGAGCCTCGCTCAGGATCAACATCCTCAATCGTCGTTTGGCGGTATGTAAATCCGACTTCTAAACCTCAATAACCCATTGCTATCAAAAGAAAATCCCTCATATCGTGGTACCATCATTGTGTTTTGGTCCGATAAAATATTCGACTTCTTTGTACCAGTCATCGTCACGTTGTAAAGTGAGAATCTTCTCACGTAGATTCGTTTGAAGAGGCAACACCGAAAAGATGCGTGGCCTCCGACTCAAAGCATCTGCCACTTGGTTCACTATTCCCTTTATGTAAGTAATCTCGAAGTCGTACTCGCTAAGCAATTCCGACCAACGTCGTTGTCGCGCGTTCAGGTCACTTGCGTGAAAATGTGTTACAGCCCACAAGGATCAGTCTTTAATTCAAATTCTCTTCCAACAAGGTAGTGTTTCCAAACCTTCAAGGCATAAACGATGGCTAATAACTCCAAATCGTGCGTCGCGTAGTTCTCCTCATGTCTTCTCATCTTCCTCAAATTGCAAGCAATCACTCGTCCGTCTTGCCTCAAGACTCCACCTAATCCTTCCTTGGATGCGTCGGTGCATACCAAGAAGTCCGCATCCATGTCAGGGACCTTTTGTATCAGCGCGGTCGTCAACAACTCCTTAAGCCTCCGAAATTCTTCCGCGCATTTCTCCGTTCAGACAACTTCTTGTTTTTCTTCTGCAATTCCGTGATCGGATTTGCTATCTTCGAAAATCCCTCGACAAGCCGTCGATAGTATCCTGCTAAACCCATAAATCTACGCACTTCTGTGACATTCATCGGCGCAGGCCATTCCATAATAGCCTCAACCTTGGCTGGATCCACAACGATACCTTCGCCGGAGATGACATGCCCTAAGTAGTGAATCCTCGATTGGTAAAAAGAGCATTTGGACAACTTCCCATACAATTTGTGCTCTCATAGACACTGTAGTACCAAGCGCAAGTTCTCATCGTTCTCCTCCGTCGTCCGAGAGTAGATCAAGATATCGTCAATGAATACTTGGATGAACTTGTCCAAGTACTCGCGAAACACCCCGTTCATCAAACTCATGAATACCCCTCGGGCGTTTGTTAGTCCAAATGGTAAAACAATAAACTCGTAATGTCCAAATATCGTCTTGAAGGTGGTCTTCGGGACGTCATCCTCCTTGATCCATAACTGGTGATACCCTGATCGCAAATCGACCTTGGAGAACACCTCGCACCCTTCATTTCATCGAACAGATCATCAATTCTTGGTAAGGGATATTGATTCTTGATCATAGCCTTGTTCAATTGACGGTAGTCAATGCAAAGCCTCCATGATCCGTCCTTCTTTCATATGAAAATAATTGGTGCACCCCACGGTGACATACTAGGACGTATTAGTCCCAGGTCCAACAACTCCTTCAGTTGCATTTTCAACTCTTGCAACTCCGAGGTCGACTTCCGATAGGGCGTTCTTGCTATCGGTTCGGTTCCTGGTTTCAGGTCTATGGTAAACTCCAGTTCCCTTTCTGGCGACATCCCAGGCAACTCCTCTGGAAATACGTCCGCAAACTCCTTGACCACCGGAAAGTGTTCTAGACCTTCCGCTACTCCCTTCTCGTTTAGCGCGAGGATCGCATAAAGTTTGCACCCCTTGCGCATACTCTTCCATAACTGTAAGGAAGAGACGAACCGTAGGGAAACTCCCTGGTTCTGTCCTACAATCACACGTCTTTGTCCTTCGTCATCAACCAAGCTCAACCGTTTCGTCTTACAGTTGAGTATTGCCCCGTGCGATTCCAACCAATCGATACCAATCACGACATCATAAGATCCTAAGATCGTGACGTACAAGTTGACCCTAGTGACAAATTCTCCCAGGTTAAGGGCACAACCTGTAACCCTTCCTCCAACCCTCTGTTTGGCTCCTAAATCCATCTCTACGAAGCTAAACTCGTCTGGTTTGACTGCCTTCTAGACGACATCATGCAAGGTTTGAGGCATCAAGATAATAAACCTTTGCACGCAGGCTGCCGTTAAGGCCAAACACGAACCTGTTGACCTTAAGCTTCCCAGTGTTAAGGTGCGGAGCATATCGGAGTAGCGCCATAAAACGTGCCTCGTACTCGGGCACCGTATGACCTCCCTGTCATAAGGCATTGAACTCATTGAGCCGACACTCAATGAATTCCTCTGAAAGTTACCTCTCTCAGAACCGTTCCTCGAACAGTTCCCATGACACGTCTTCAACGACCATGTTCAGCTACGGCAGGAGCGTCTGCCACCATAGAAGAGCGCTCCCCTTCAGTTGAAAGACTGCCATGCGGACCCTCATGTGGGAGGTATAATCGCGAAGTGCGAAGTACATCGCCTTGTTCTCCAACCATGCCTTGGCGGCTCCATCGTCCAGGGCACCAAAGAACTCGGTAAACTTAACCTTCTCGAGTTCACAATGAATGCTACCCATAACGGCCGGTGCGCGTGACGAAACCTCAGCGGGTGTTGGCGCCTTGGCCTCGCCTCTGTCCAAACGGCTGATCAGTGCCTCAGACATGCGTTGAAAAGACCTCATCAACCCCACGACATCGCCAACTGCGATCTGCATCTATCTGATAACCTGCTCGCCTCCCTGGGGGGGTTAGACCCCTCAGGCGTGGATGCTACTGGAGGCGTCACGCCTCCTCCCATAGCACCCCGCCGTCTGCCTCCGTGACGTCCTCTAACCATGATTATCGTGCACGCACACAATCAACTCGATCCGCAATAGTATAGAAAATCAACTCATGTCAATGAAAGTCGTAGCGAATCCAAAGTCGCGGGTCGAATCGACTCTGATACCATATGTAACGTACCTCCTCGTTACGTAAAAAACTCTTTAACAGGTGCGATTTTTTTTTTTTTTTCTTTTTTTTTCCTGTTTAAGGTGTGTGCGTGCGTGTAAAAAGGAAAAGACACACTTGACTCTACGTTGCCACCCGAAAACCAACAAGACACCACCGCGAGGGTCACAACAAGAATACTTAAGGCGCACGACAATAACTGCAAGCAATAAATGACACACAGGGTCATGTACTGTACGGACACAGAAGGAAGAATCCCTAGTGGTAGAGGTTACTATTTCTGCACAGAAAAGTAGGGCGTTTAATCTTAGTTCTCTTCTCCGGAGAGAGAGAAGGTCAGATAGGCTCCTGGTCGACTGCTCAAGCAGAAACTAGTAATCTCCGTCAGGTGTGTCGCAAGAGTGGAAACCCTGCCTTTAAAGGGCCCGAGACTCTTCATACGGCACTGGATTCTTACACAGAAATAATCACACACACAGACTTACACACTAAGGCTACGTGGAGGTGTCTACTTCCCGTCCGACACAAACAGACCATACAATGCAAGACAACCTGTACTACAAAATCAAGAACAACCACGAACTCCACAGAAGGCGCAAGTCAATAGGACTCAGAGTACAACCACCCCTTATTAAGACAAGGCATTATCCATGACTTACTTGGCATTAAATACAGACCAATTTCTCCATTCAATTTCCAATCGTCGAGTTACCAACCCGTCCTTATAATGATCAACCTTACCACTACATTTATTCTACAACAATATGGTAACAATTATCAATGTCCTTACATTCCTAGGGTGTCAAGGCTATATAGMATKTTTCCATAGGYGAGGATATTACACTTTTATGTTTCAATGATAAAATACCATTACAATCAAACCACAATGACATCGCCATCAAGGCTAGCATTATTACATTGCACTATAAGGACTTGCAAATTAACTAACTATTCCCATATTAAAACTACAATGACATCACCATAGCGCTAGCATCATTACCTTTATAATATAAAGATTTGCAAATTCACTAACTAATTTCCAATAAATTATAATGACATCCCCATGGCGCTCGTATATCGTTGCCTTCTCCAACACAATGTCATGGTAAATAAATAAGGTGGATTGTATCTTATGTTTGTGCTTCCAACAGTGGAACTACCAAAAACCTAACCATAATAGCCATGTATTTTCTTTTATAATAGACCATCATAGTAATTAAACTAAATGGTTCATTACAAAACAATGCAACAATAATAAACGAGGATTAACACAAGGATCAAGGGGATCATTTTGTAAATTGGATCGTAGAACAATTGCATAGCATGTAGTTTAACTCCTAAAGACCTTTTTAATATGAATACCTTGTAAATGAACTAATAACGCCTTTTATTTAAGTCATAATAACTTTTCAAGAATGTCATTCACATTACAAGATACTGACCATTAATAAAACCCGCTAGGAATTAACACCACTTCTTCCAACTATCATTTTACCATAGTGCATGAAAGCTAACTCATTACTACGTTTCCAGTATTGGGTTGAAAATAATTCGCCTATTCAGATTTTAAGTCATCGGAGACATTTAATCAATTAAGGTAAGGAGAAAACAATAACATAACCCTGGGTATCACTGACAACCGTGTTACCTACAGTTAAGCAAGGGCCTTAGTGGAACATAATAACTCTTTAAATTCCCACTATACTATTCCAGCAGCCTTAAGGGTAATTCTTTTTAACCAAATTATATGAGATTGACAATTGTGATGCAACTAAGGCTTTTAACAAGACAAAATATAACCATATAAAATTATGAACTCACCCATAATATAAAAATAAAGCAGTCATTAAGGCTGGTCATAAAAATGTTCTATTTAAACTTATCAATGAAACGAGAACCCCAAAGACATTTAACTCTAGCTTACTCCTTGGAACACCATTAGGATAGAATGTTATCCACCCACTAAGGCCATTAACTTTAAATGAACCCATGTTGATTTATCTAACTTGTTACTTAATTAAACATTAACTACAATAAGTAGTTTGCTAGAGGAGTCTTGACCAACTAAAGGAACGATTCCTTATTGACCTGGAAGAACGCTGGTGCTTCAAGGCTAAGTAAAGACAATCACCGCCGTCCTCTCCACATGCACACTGGCACACCTGAACTGCTCACAGAACTACAATCACCTTTTTTTGAATTAACACACAAATTGAGGGCATTGGAAAAGGGGAAATATCAATACCAACCCCAAAATAAAAGCCACCCCTCAGACCAAACGTCCCAACCATGCACGCCTGAAATTAGAATTAACTAAAATTAACACACAGATCAATTGCAATCTTAGGCATCCTTCCTTTTAGTTTGGCAGAGGCTGAATATGGATATCGTAGATTAAATGTTATATGCCCAACTGGAATGCATCAATCCGTAAATCATGCAGCTCTAAATGTTCTGCTAAAGGCAAAAACCGGCATAAAGGATATCTTACAGCATTAACCAAATCTGATCACATCCATTGTCGTTACTAAAACCGAAGAGGGGAAACGTGCACAGCACTAAAGAGCCACTATGACGCTGTCAGTTAGGACACGTCACCCACAGATAGAGTGCGGATTTGTAGGAATACCAATTTAAAATAATAATAAGGGTAAAGCTCTATAGATGCGGGTTCGAAGGGCGGTGTGTATCCTCCACAATACGCATAGATATAAATCACCAGAAAAACAAACATTAGAGGTTGAAACGCGGGGGTATATGCCAGCGAATTACACAAAATGGCAGAGAAGGGTGCGCGAGATCCGCGTGGGTATCTTCTCCATATCGCGTAAGGCACTCATCTCGAAAGCAAAAATAAGTGGGTGAGAATACGTGGCTGTATCCTCCACCAAAACACAACGACTCAGAACTCAAAAATGCAGAGACAATTCAATAGGAAAAACGTGATTTAGGTGGTTGGGAGACGCGTGGATACCCTCCGCCCAAAACACAAAGGCACGATTGGCAGGAGAAAAGTCTGTACAGCGCTATCTAAAACAGTGTGCTGAAGCAATATTTACATCGCCATCATTGAATACGATTTTACAAAAAAAGGGGTTTACACAGCCACTACAGAAACAACCGCAGGGATAAATAAAATTCCCACTCAGATGCATCCCGGAGGATAACTAGTAGTAATTTTTCAACTAAAATCCCGAATAGGGAGAAAAATAAAATTTCATAGCGATTGCAATTATTAACATTTCCCATATGCTAACGATCAAGCCATCCAGGTTAAATCGCCATGACTGTCAATCGTTATGCATATCAACTACTCAATGAATATTTAAAGTGCTACCAGAAACATATGTTTCGCTGTCAAAAACAAATTGGCGAAAACAACCAGCACACCCTCCGGAGTCCCTAAGCTTAGTGCTTAAAATTTCCTAGTGTAAAAGTATAGAAGCAACGCAGTCAGTAGTAAAAATTCGTGAGCCAGTCGTGGTGTTTAAAGAGCTCCAACTAAATGTTGTTTAGCCTAAAAATTGTTGTTGTCGCTGGATTCGTTTTTCTTTTTCCTTTTTGGTTTATTATTTTTCATTTTCTCAAATTGATTTGAGTACAGCTTGCAGCAAGGATATAAAATACTACATGTTCCGCTAACCCTCATTCCATTAGATATAATTTATAATAATTAAACCCTCATCCGTGGCAACATTAGCAGCCTATTTTTATCCATGAAGCATAAAACCAGTAGAGGAAACCTCTCACCTCTGTTACATTTTCATATATTTATTGAGGTTGGAGTGATAAAAATAGTCAATCCAACAAGAACTAAACCAACAATTAAGTTAAATAGTTTCTACTCTATGCACACGCCAATCTAAGCCATCAATCCTACACATTCAAGCATTCAAACAGGAAGCGTACCGTGGCCTGCTCGCCTGCTCCGAGTGTTGTCCGCGCACTCCGCGCAATCCCGCTCGCTGACCGTCGAGACCTCACCGGTACCTCCCAGCCAATCGCTAGGGGTACTCTACTTCCCCCTTAGCCCCCCAAGCTGCAAAGGGGCCACACACAGTCCATATAGTATACCTAGCTTCCCATCTTGCCTCCACGACTGAGCTACCACTCTAATCCAGCTGGGAAAATCCCAACTCCTCACAAGCCATCAGTCCAGTTTCCCATTTCGGCAGCATAACAATACCTCATAGCTCCTCCTCTTTTTCCCCCTTCCCCCTTTCTTTTATGCAGTCTCAAACCCTAAATCATTTTTAATTTAAGTTTTAATGAAAAACCCTCAAAATTTCTCTTTCTTACAAGTGTCACTCATCCCCCCCACCTTTTTCCACAATTAATTTCTTTAACTTATTAATTGTCCATGTTTCCCTTTTTACTTAGTTTCCCTATTTTTTTTTTAATCCCTTCCTTAAAACCAAAAAGTAAATGCACCATTTAATATATCCATTTTATTTTTATATTCGTAACTTTTTATTAATGGTAGATGTGGTAGGGACTAATAAATTAACGTAAGGAGAATCCATTATTGATTTTTCTTTATTCTATAAATTAGAGATTATGGAATACACGACCATTTGTTTATAATATAGATAGATTATTTTATTTTTCCTATTTACATGCATGTTATTCATCATTTTAATTTATCATCAAGTATCATTACAATTTATCATTAATATATATAT